>CM076580.1:333559178-334159178 GCA_034641835.2 Pinus albicaulis | reverse complement strand
TTTTTATGTGGAGATGTTAGTCGGAGCAGATCTTTGATTTAGGGGTAGTCTCTGAATAGGTGCCCATGCTGGTGGCATTTCCTGCATCTAAATGGTACATGTTCATAAAATACTATTTGTGTCCATTCATAGTCATCATGAAGCTGGCTTACCTCATCAGGGAGAGACTTTGCAATGTTCATGTATACGCAAATCCTTGCATAGGCTGCATGTCTGATGATCTTTGTCTCTTCCACGATTTTAATAAATTCTCTAAGAGAGTTGCTGATTTCTTGAAGGAATATCTCATCCCAATAGTCCTAAGGTAGGGTGTAGATCTTGACCTAAACTAGAGCCCAACTGAAATCTTGTTTGTCCGGGTTGAAGCATTCAACCTAGTTGCACAGGTATAGACCTGCGGAGTTAAAGAAGTATGGCCCTCCATCCAGGATTTGGTTTTGTCTTCGATGCAAGTGAAGATAATGTTGAAGAAGCCCTTGGCACATAGCTACAGATTGATATGGCCCTTGGGTTTCCATTTGGAGGCAATCCAACCCAGAAGATCTTTTTCTGTAGGCTAGAAACCCATGAGCTTTCCTATCAATGTATGGTCCTTCATGTATTAGATTTTTTCATTGATTCGATGAGCCGGGAGCTCGATCTTGGTTCTTGCAGTTGCCTTATGTATGCATGTGGAGGATGTGTCTGTTTTTTCTTCTTCAGTGGCTTACGTTGGCGATTTCACTGTGGGTGACACCCCAGTTGGTTCAGGAAACGGGCCAAATTTTTGCTAACGATCGTTGTTAGCCACCGCCATCACTCCATTAGAGGGCGAATTAGAGGAGGGGGGAACCAGCGTTCCCCAACTATTGTCCATCATGGGTGAACCTATCTGCGCTCTAGAAGAATAAAATGGCCCCAAGTCTAGGTTAGAAGGTCTGCCAGGGGCAGCCTACTCATAAAACACCAAACCCTAGTTCATGGTGGTGATCTACTGTGTTGATGGGCCTATGAACTCAAGAATAAATCAAGCCCATATAATTTAACAATAAAATTTTGGGCAATTATTCTATAGATTTATTCTTAGGAAATTTCAATGCACAAAGTTCACCTTTTTCAATTAAATCTGTTAAGTCACAAGTTGAAATTTTTTCTCAAAATGATTCCATTAGATGCTTAAAATTTTCGAAAAAGAAATTATAGTCCAATATACATTTTGGAAACTTTATTTTGATGGATCAAGATCCAATAATGGAGCAGGAGTAGGATGTGTACTTATTAGTCCAAAAGATGAGAAAACCATGCTAGCTTGTAGGCTATAATTTGAATGAACTAACAATATTGTTGAATACGAGGCACTGGTTCAAGGTCTCCAAAAAACAATTAGTATTGATATACAGTATATTAAGGTGTTTGGATATTCAGAGATTGTGGAAAGAAAATTTTGAAATACCATTCACTGTCTCTCAATTCACTTTAAAAATTACCAATCTTTGGTTCAAGACCTCACATCTCATTTTATTGCATTCAATATCTCTCCTATTCCTAGATTACAGAACGCTAGCACCAACCTTTTGGCTAATTTTTCCTCCAAGCTTATTCCACCTGGAGATTTTAGTCTTGATAGATCCTCTATTGAATTAATTTTCTGACCATCTATACCAGATAATGTTACTAGTTGACGGGGTTTTAATGACGGTAATGATATTTTAAGTTTTCTTACTTGTTAGAAAACATATGATGATCAAATTAAATTATGGACAAAGATGAACATTGTAATAAAATCAAGCAACAAACTGATAAAAATATTTTGCCAAAATACGTAGTCAAGCTTGAAGATTTATATGATTTAAAAGATAGATTCAAAAATGTCAACAATTCTAAGCTACAGAGTTCCACTCTAAGGCATGAATTAGTTAACTTAGGATCTACTTAGTTACATCAAGATATAAATCTAGGGCTTAGCATTTCATTGGAGGAAATAAATGCATTCATTTCATTATTGAAAAGATACAAAGATATTTTTGCATGGGTTTACCAAGATCTTAAAAAATATGACCCATCAATCATTCAACATACTATTCCTATGGTACCTGATGTTAAACCTATTTAGCAAAAGCTCAGGAAATTCATTCAAACTTGGAAACTCAAATAAAAAATTAATTAAGCAAATTATTGAAAGCCAAGATCATTTTTCCTGTTAGACATTCAAAATGGGTTTCTAATTTAGTACCTGTTAGGAAAAAAATGGATATATTCAGATTTGTATTGATTTCGGGAATTTGAACAAAGCATGTCAAAAGGATAATTTTCCTTTTCCATCAATGGAGAAATTTTTACAATCAGTACCAGGTTCTGAATTAATGCCTTTTTTAGATGGATTTTTAGGGTACAACCATATTTTGGTTCATCTAGAAGATCGTTTGAAAACAACATTTTGAATCAAATGGGGAACTTATGCATATCATAAGGTTCCCTTCGGACTAATGAATGTATGATCCACATTCTAGAGAGCCATGGATATTGCATTCAAAGGATTGATAAATAAAACAATGGTAGTGTACCTTGATGATATAACCATTTATTCAAAAGATAGAAACAATCACTTGCATGAATTGAAGTAGATATTTGAAAGATGCAGGAGATTTGGGATATCTCTTAATCCAAAGAAGTCAATTTTTGCTTTAAACGAAGGTAAAATCCTAGGTTTTAATGTCTCAAGGAATGGAATCTGTATTGATCCAAACAAGATTTTTAAAAAATCAGAAATCCCACTACCGCATAATAAGAAATCAATGCAATATTTTTTAGGACAGATAAATTTTGTCAAAAAATTCATTCCAAATTTTTCACAAGTATTTCTTCCATTACAAAAAATGATCAGAAATGATACATTGTTTAAATGGGGAGAAGAAGAAAAGGAAGCCTTTCAAATCATCAAACAAGCCATCGTTGATGCTCATTCTCTTTCAACTCCTAATTTTTCCAATGATTTCATTTTATATACCTTTGTCTTATAACTATCATATGTCGCGGTCTTAACTCAACCAAATGATAAAAAGCTCGAAGCCCCAATTTATTTTTTCAGTTCTAATTTTCAAGGAGATGAATTGAATTACTCAGGAGCCGAAAAACAAGTATTTGCAGTTTATAAAGCAGTCAAATATTTTAGACCATTTCTTTTAAAAACTCATGTCAAGGTAATTATTCCTTTCTCATCAGTCAAGAAAATACTAATACAAAAGTAACTAGGAGAAAAAAGTTCCAATTGGGTAACAGCAATGCAAGAATACGATTTAGAGAAAAAAACCCGCTCAAATTGTAAGAGGTCAAGGATTTTGCAGATTGGTTACAGGGATGCATGATACATCACCAGACAAGGTAACATCTAGCATTGAAAATTTTATAGAGGTACTGAATGTTAACCCTCAATCTCAATATGCTGATTTAATATTTTATTTAAAGAATGGTTATGCTCCGCAAAATTTGGATTTAAAAGAAAACGAGCATTAAGATTGAAAGCTAATCAGTATCAGATGGTCAATTATGTGTTATAAGTAAAAAATTATGACTTTGTTTTACTCAGATGCTTGGAGAAAACTAAAATACCTAATGTTCTTCAGGAACTCCATGACGGACCAGCAGGTGGACACTTTGGTGGAGACACCACAACACACAAAATTTTACATGCAGAATATTATTGGCCAAAATTATTCAAAGATACACATAGTTATGTCAGAAATTGTAAGATTTGTCAAACCGATGCAGGAAGACAAAGAAAATCTTCAATGCCACTTCAACCAGTCAATATGGAACAACCTTTCGAACAATGGGGACTTGATATAATAGGTGAGATCATTCCTCATTCTTCTAAAAAACATAAATATATATTGACTGCTACATATTATTTTACGAAGTGGGTAGAATCAATACCTCTCAAGACAACCAATTCAGAAAACATTACTGAGTTTATTGACATCATTACAAGGTTTGGTATTCCTAATGCTATGGTATTTGATAATGCTTCTTATTTTTCGGGTAATGTTATGACTAAATTTTCTTTGAAAAAAGGTTTTAAATTGAAATATTCTGCAAATTATTATCCTCAAGGAAATGGTCTAGCAGAATCAACAAACAAAAACCTCATAAGGATAATCAAGCGAACTATTGATCAAAATAAAATAAAAATGGCATAAATCCTTGACCTTTGCATTATGGGCAGATAGGATAACTAGAAAAGCTTCAATAGGAACTTATCCTTTTCGATTGGTATATGTCAAGGATGCAATTTTACCTTTGAATATAGCTATCCCATCAACAACCCTAGTTCAATTCATTAATGAACAACATTTCTCTTCATTACAATTAAGAATGTCCGAAATAATTAAAATGGAAGAAGATAGAGAGAAAGAAAAAATGGTACACAGTTATCATCAACAGTTGATCAAAACTTCGTTTGATTCAAATACAGTCAAGACTAAACAATTTGAGATTGGAGATTTGGTATTGAAATGGGATAAAGTGCATGAGGATAAAGGAAAACATACAAAATTTCAAAAACTCTAGCTTGGCCCTTGTCAAGTAATTGAAAAATAAGGTCCATCAACTTGTATGTTACAAGATTTACAAGGGAAGAAGGAAACTCTTCCTGTTAATGGACTTGTCCTTAAAAAATATTTTTCTAAAAATAACAATATTTATTTTGTATAAATATGTAGATAGATTAGATTTAAAATAAACCGAGTTATTGCAATATTATGAAAAAGGTGAAACACTTTGCTATTTTCTTGAACATGGAAATATTAATCCTTAGAGATATTGAAATAAAGGAAATAAATCATAAATATAATTGTCTATTTCTTTGGAAAATTTTGATTTAAATAACCAATTATAAAGAAGAATACTTCCAAGTGATGTGATTTGAAAAATTATCTTGACATGGATCATGTTTGAAAAGTTACTTTTACAAAGTAGGAAATTTTATTGAAGTATTAAAGCATCTTTTATTCAAACGGTCATCCAAGAGCTCATAAAGAGAAAAATGACAACCTCCCCATTCATTTATATATTAGATTTATCTTTCAAAGTGTAATTCAAAATATAAAAAACATTAAAGTTGAGAGATCTCATCACGAGTCGACTCATCATGTTCATAGGATACTAATAAATTTGACATTATCAATTGGCTGCCAAACCAATATAATGGCTCATGTCGTAAAAAAACCTTGAGACAAGGGATCTCATCACGAGTTGGCTTGTTCAAATTTATTATAACCAGTGAATGACGTTATCACTTCTAGCCTCCGAACTAGGATAACTATTTTAAAGTGGAAAAATAAAATATACAAAGAAAAGGAGCAATTATATTACCTTTGAAGATATCTATTATATTATGAATAGGATACTTGTTCATTTTTGGTTAAATAGTAACCCCATCAAGGCTATAAACACCTGCTGGCAGCAACGACTCTACCAGCGACTAATAAGTTTATCAAATAAGCTAAGCTTTGACGAAATTCTTACTTATCTTTTCAACTTATTAAGATTTGATTCATTTAAAGAGAAATTTCATTTACAAAAGAAAGAATAAAAATTTTCAAGTAAAATCAGGCTATTTGGGTTTATTGTCTTTAAGTATTAAAATTTATCAGAGATTCTTGATTCATCGAATGTGTCGCCAATTTTTGTAGTATTACAACAACTCCCCATTATCTAAGTAAAATAGGCTAGAAAGGATAATGGGGACCCTTTTAAAAAAAATTAGGTTAATATTTTCTTTAGATATAAAAATTAATACTATTATATTAAGCTTTATAAAATAAATAAAACACCTAAAAATAACCCTCAACAAAAAAAGTCACATAAGCGGGGGAAAATATCAGCAAAATCGTGAAACATCGAATCTCCAAACTTGCAAAATGTCGAAATGCGAAATAGAAAAAAAGCACTTGCGAAATTCCAAAACGTGAAATAGCAAAGCCGTCACTTGATAGACACCAACTTCGCAAACCGTCATCTGACAGACGCTGATATCGCATCTCGTATTTAAAATCGCAATATCGCACTTCGCGTTTCAGAGATATCTCTGAGCATCATAAGTCGCCAACGATCAAAATTTCCGATCAATAAACCCCGATATAATGACATCTCTCACTATCACACGAACCTATGCTTGTCAATTAAATATTAATTCAGGTTTTTTATGATCTCGAGGTGTGTAATTGATTTGTAATTATTTCATATATAAATATCATAGATCTCCCATATGCATGAGTTAAGTTGACAGGATAGTTAATATCATTCAAAGCGATTTTCGCTTATCCTCTCTGGTTTTCTTTCAACAGGGTAAGTCCAAAAACTCAGGCATAAAATAATGTCAAGGTTGATTAAAGCATGAAGGAAATCCGCCACCCCATCACTCTCGGTCATACAGCAAGAGGAAAATGGAAAAATGGCTCCCCTAATCTGGGAACCCATAAATTGGTTCTATGAGCTGGAAAGGGATATATCAATTGTTCGAGAACGAGAAGCCGCAGATAGTTATCGACATAAAATATGTGTTCGACGATACTTTTTCCAATGATTCTGAATCATGGACAAACACAACCAATTATTTTCTTCACAGAATTGTGGCTCGTACTAAAATGTTGACATATAGTGACTTAGTGAAATGGGTGTTGGACAACGTGGATATCAGAGATAGACAATTTTTTAGTCAAAGCAAAATTTTCATTAGTTCGCTTAGGCTGTTGGATCTCAAGAAAATGTATAAACTACCAGAACCCCAGGAAAAAATACGACGCCCAATTCATTCAATATTTCAGGCGCGAGAACGACCATCCTGCGACTGTAATTAAAGAATGGAGAAATGATCCTAGTTGGCATAAGCGTGATGATAAGGGTGTGTATTTGGTTGTATCTCTCAAAATCCCATTCTCTCAAATATCTGCAATGATGTGTCGTCTCTTTGGATCTGTAAATATTACCAAATTTAAAGAAAATTAGACACCTTTGATAGAAGCAGCCTTTGAATGCTATATTTTAGATAAGGCTACCATTCTTTCTGATAATTTGATCATATTTATTACGAACTATAGAGATAATAGAAATGTCTCACCCCATGCAGTCTCTTCTTTTTATATGAGCTCCTATATCTTAGACATAGTCTTTTTTTTCCTTTGAATTTTCATCACTAGGATGGAAATGGACCAGAGAAGCCGAAACCCCTCTTTTTGTACAGTTAGATTTCTTATGGGAGTCAAAATATCATTCTCACATGTTTAAAATATGTAATTATATAATGATCTTGGTCTTCCAAGTAATTTTTGAAATAAAAATCACTAGAGTCACTCCCGAAGCCAATAAGAGTCTCAAGTCTGTAGGTAGGTGGTTTGGAAAAGAGAATTTTACATACATCTGTATTTTTGGAATTTATGCCAATACTCATGTCCTACGCTTGTATATACCAGATAAGTTATTAGCCAAATAAATTGCTTATCAAATAATTGGTCATGGTTTAACCAAAACCCTGAAAGATGCCAAGAAGACCGTTTGGCCAACTTTTCCTTTTTCCTGTGGTTCGTATGCCCTAGACAATTTCAAGCATGCCTATCTTGAAATTGATCAATTAAAAACCTTTTAACTTTCTAGTGTTGCGTAAAAGAAAATATGATCCCTATGGTATTGCTAGAGACATAATGAACTTAGTCAAGCTGAGAGCATTTTCAAGTGAGACTAACAGATTTGATGATATGTTTGAATCAATTCATGAATTTTGAACAGTTCAACATAAATCAGATGAAATTCTCAATCCAAAAGATTCAGAAAGATTCAAAGTGTATCGGGAAAAAAGAAATGGTCATCTACCAAATTATTATGTATCACAGACCAGAGCCAAAGGCAGTACAAATTATAATTGCTATAGCTACTCAAGTACCAGTACTATTTCAATAAGAAGAAATTGTTAATGTTCAACAGGATGATAGATTCATCCAAAATGGGGAAGAATTTGAGAAAGAATTTTCAGAAACATATACCCCTTCCATTCAAAATGTCATTCAGTCAGAAACCATGCCTATGGTAGGTGATTCAATTTCCATGAATCATATAGGAGAATCAAGTATACAACATGTCTCTACTAATATAGATAACTCCCAGAATCAAGAAGAAATTAGAGAAACCTCATTCATTTCAGAGGTTTCCAAGATTATTCTTGAACATAGTAATATTCAAGGAAGAAATGTTACAGAGGAAAAACCAGAGGAGACACCAGCCCAAGATATGAAAATTATTCCATAATTTCGGACCACTGAAATAGGCTTGAAAATTGAAGAGGTACCAACACTGGCAAATCTTTCGTGACCAGGTCAAAGAAGAAATGAAAGATAGAAGAATCTCTCGAACTGCTTATAGATTCAACGTTAATGCGAGTCCTTTGGAAAGGAACTCAATTATCTCCGAGAACAGAGCTTAATATATTATCTCAAATTTTAGGAGCTTATGAAAATGCAACAATTAACAAGGCAGTCGAGGTTGAATCATTGATTTTAGAAAAGGACTAGAAAATTGCTCATTTGGAGCAAGTTTTCTCTGATGAAAAGAAAAGAATCGAGCAGGAGATTGAGACAAACATTAATGATCTGCAACAATAGTTTGAAGGTCTCAAACTCAAATTGGAAAATGAAATTAAAGAAAAATATCAAGTAATTCATCAAATGCAATAGAATATTGAAAAGCTCCAAGAGAATCCTGAAATCAATGAAGTAAAGAAGGAAGCAACTGATTTGGAAGCATTACTGGCAACTCAACAAGTAATTTTTTATCAGAAGTAAATTCAGATTCAAGATCAAGTCAAGACCAGTGACCAATTAGTTACTCAGATTTCTAATCTGAGAAATTATTATGAGGAGCTTGATGACAAAGTGTAAAAATACATTGATTGGAAAGACACTACACAGGGTAGAGAGGTCAATCTTCCCCATCTAGAAGAATCAATCAAAGATATAATATTTGGAGATTGGGATATTAAAATGAAGAGTGTTGAATTAGCTATTATCAAAGTTAGGAATTTATTCTACAGCATCTCCAAATATATAAAATATTCTCTTCAACAAGCCAATTTGATTCATGAAGCATCAAAAGACACTTTGCCATAACTCAGTTTCCTAAAACAATCCTTGCAAGGGACATCAAATAGAAAATCTCTTGACATTGAAAATCTGACAAGATTAAACATGGAGATTTACTGGTACTTTTTGATAAATCCTCATAACCAACTAATAATATTGAGGTGCCTCTCTAATGCAGCAGCTCAGCTTCTTCCGAGACTCAACGATGCAGTATTCGCAGGCCAGATGAGAATACAGCCAATGCATCCCCCCCAGGTCGAACACATGATCAAAGCATGCTAGCTCAAGGACCAGCCGCATTAGGGGAATTTTGAGGTCTAAAATGGGCCTCCTAAGGAAATAATAAAATAATAGCTAAATTAATAAAATAATATTTATGAACTTTTAATTCATTTTTTGCACCACATTCCATGTAACCATAGTTAAATTCAATTCAAAAGTTGTACCAAAATAAAATTAATAAAAAAATTGTATATATGTGACTATAAATAACAATGAGCTTTTCAAGAAAAAAGTCATTATGATTGAACAACTAATGCATTTGTCCTTTTCACTTAAATACCTTAAAATAAAATATAAATATAAATTTATAAATACTTAATTATATTATACGCTATTAATTATAATTTGTATTATTTAAATTGTATAATACAATAATGGATATGCATTGTTTCTTTCAAGAAATTTGAAATGACAATAATATATTTTTATTCAAAAAGTATGAAATGAAATTTATTATGAGTACTTTACTTTGACTTTAAAAGTACTTAGAGCACTACCATGGTTAACCATGATTTTTTATCCGCCATTTAGAATGTGACAAGTAAGTACCTTTAACTCAAGCACTACCACCTCAACCATTAGGGATGATGTCATCCCCTAAAATGTGATTGGTTCTCATAAAGTGAATTTTGATTGTAAATTTTCCTTAGGAGGCCCATTTTAGACCCCAAAATTCCCCTAATGCTAGACAATGAATCCAGGAAACAGTCATAGATTGTTATAACTTACGCATTTTATTTTCCTAGTTTATAGTTATATAGTTTAGAGTAATATTATAAGACTTACTTTACAAGTCTTCTATTTTGTAATATTAAGTAGTATTTAAACCCATTTCATGTATTTAGAAAGGGGTCCAGAATTTTGAGAAGATTTCTTTTGGAACTCACACTACTGTTTGAACAGATTTTATCTAATTGAAAATCTGAACCTTTGAAGCTATATTTCAGATCTAAAGCTCTGATGCAGCGGGTACTATGATATGTGTATTAATTGTTTTATGTTTTTGAGATTGTAGCAAACTTATTCTTTTTATTAGTTTCATTCTGATAAAGCATTGAAGTGATATATGTTCTTATTACTATCGATATAATGTATTGAACGATATGTTGTTAGATGTGAGACTTAGAGATCTTTTATCTGATTAATAATTTTCATCAACTAAATCAATTAAATTGATTTAGTTTCTTAAATGAGCTTATATTCATTAAGTATGCAATGATTTATATTATTTCATGCTTGTGAAATCTTATGCCTTAATCATATATCAGAATCCAATCTTGGGAAATAGTTAGATTATTTTTAATTTATGTTATCATTACAATAAATCACCCCGTTAGTGTTGATTTCATTTCTCTTGTTATATAAACTCTTTTTATACGGGGAACTAGTCCTTTTATCCCCTGTCGGACCCACCATTTTCAACGAAAAAGGAGTTTCTTCAAGCTCCCAACCCGGTGGAATCCATAATGTTGAGGAAGTCAATTTCAAGCATTCAACACAAATAAACAAATCAACATTTATCTTCCTCATCCAAATGGCCTCACATGTTGTCTAATTGGCCGCCATGTACTCTGCCTCTGCTGAACTCAGTGCAACCGGTCTCTGTTTCTTGTTGTACCAGGAAACTGTTGTTGATATTATGCTGAAGATTCCCCCTGATGTGCTCTTCCTCCCGGATGGAATCCCTGCCTAGTCTTCATCTGTGAAGCCTTGAAGCTTCACTCCCTTTGTCCTTCTTTACCATAGCCCAAACTCTATAGTGACTGTAAGGTATCTCAACACATGCTTGCCTGCCTTCCGAAAGAGTTTGGTAAGCTTAACCATAACATGACTAAGTTGGTTAAGCGCATAACATATGTCTGGTCATGTGTTCACGAAATACATGGTTGAACCCACAAGCTGCCTGTAGACAGTAGCATATACTACCTCGCCTGAGGTAGCACGCTCCTTCCTCTAGTTTCTTGCTAGAGGAGTCTCCATGAGTTTGCTTCCCTCCATCTGGAACTTCCTCAGAATGTCGTTGGCATGCTTTCCCTGAGATACAAATGGCTCCCCATCTCTTTGCCAAATTTCCAATCCTAGGAAATAGTACAATAGCCCCATGTCCTTCATCTCAAATTCTCTTGCAAGATCCTCTTTATAAGACTTCATGAGATGCTCATCACCTGTTAGTATCAAATCATCAACATAAATTACAATGATAAAAATTTTACCTCCTACCACAATATTGTAAAGGTTTTCATCTTCTTCACTCTTTGTGAAGCCTAACCCAATGAAATGGTTGTCGGTCCTGGTGTACCAAGCACGAAGTGCTTGCTTCAGCCCATACAATGATCTCTTGAGTCTGCATGCATGTGACTCTCTTTCAAAGGTCTCAAAACCTTTCGGCTGCTCAATGTACACCTATTCCTCAATCACTTCGTTGAGGAAGGTTGTATATGCATCCATCGGATGTATCTTCCATCCCATTTGCATTGAGAGTGCAAGGATAGATATGATTGATAAGTACCTTGCGACTGGTGCAAATGTCTCATCATACTCAATCCCCTCCACCTAAGAGAACCCTCTGTCCATAGACCTAGCCTTGTGCTTCTCCACACTCCCATATGTTTCCATATTCACCTTGTAGATCCACCTGGATCCTACAACTGAATTCCCCTCTAGTATTGGGAAAACTTCCCATGCACTGTTTATGATAATGGAGTCATACTCCTCAACCATGGCATCAACCCAAATTGGTTGTTTCACTTCTTACTCAAAAGAGGATGGATCTATCTCTACACATTCTCTCATAATATCCATGTAGCCATTCTACCACCCCGGGAACATTCTTTGCTTGCATTGTGATGTGGGTGCTCCCACATTCACTCTAGCATCAAGCATAAAACTGTTAGCCTCTCTGGTGCACTTCCTTCCATATTAGAATGTCTCTACATGAGTGAGTGCTTCCACTCTCTGCACCTTTTTTTATGGCTTCTCCACATCTTTAGGTTCTTCTTTTGGAGCCAAGATCTTTTGAACTGCATTCAATTGAAGATCCCTCTCAAAAGAAATTCACATGACCTTCTATTCATTGAATTTCACATCTCTTTTGACCAATTTCATCCTGTGTGCTGGCAAGTACACCTGATAGTTGTGAGGTGTATCAATGTACCCCACAAATATCCCCAACTCAGTTGTTGGCTCTAGCTTCTTCCTGGCATATTTGGTCACATGGAAAGAAATTGATGAACCAAAAATTTTAAAATGTGACACATCTGGTCTCTTACCTGAAAAAGATTCCTCTAGTATACTCATCCCAAGTATCTGATGAGGAACTATGTTATGCACAAATATGGTTTTATTACATGCTTTCGCCCATAGATGCAATGGTAGGCCCTAATCGTGCGACATAGATCATGTTTCTCCCATAATATTTATTTTATTCCTTTCTACGACCCCTTTCTATTGTGGGTTATGTGGTTCTATCAATGCCCTTCGAATTCCTTTTGAGGCCCAAAAGTTTTTGAATTTGTTAGAGACATATTTTTCACCATTTGTGCTCCTTGAACTCACAAAACTTTGAGAACATCTAATCTTTCTTCTGCGTGAATAAAATCCAACACTTGCGTGAAAAATCATATACAGAATTCACATAATACCTGTGTTTTTTTGTGGAAGCTATCGAGAACGGTCCACACACGTTTGAGTGAAATCTCTCAAGGATCGAATTTTCTTGGCTTTTCGTATCATGAAAGGTGGCTTTGTATACTTCCCCAATGTACACCCTTTGCATGTACCTCGCTTCTCAAGTGCACGCTTTGGAAGTCCTGTAGAAATGTTTTGCATGATATTCAAAGCGCCATGGTGTATATGGCCCAAACTTCTATGCCATAACTCATCGATGTCTCGGATCTCCACCTTCTTTTCTTTTGTGCTCAAGGCAGCACAGTCTTCTACATCCAATTTGTAGAGGTTATTTACTTGAACCCCAAATTCCTTCACTTGTCCTGTCACATTTTGACGAAGGAACACCTTTCCTTCACTAAATATCCCATCATAGCCATGGTCTTCCAACATAGCAATAGAAACCAAATTCTTCTTTAAACTAGGAACATACATGACATATTTTAATGTAAGAGGAGTAGTTGACTCCCTCTGAAAGGTAACTATACCTATTCCTATAGTGTTATACCTCCAATCATCTCCCATATCGATGTGCATCTAGATATCCTTCTCCTCCAAGTTACTGAAGAATTATTTATTGTCGGTCATATGGAATGAAGCTCCACTATCTAAGTACCACACAGAGCCCATCATCGATGACACCATGCATGAAATGAGAATGAAATCAAACTCAAACTGTGAAGCAAGTGCTTCACATACCGCTCCTCCTGAGGGCTTCTTGTCAGTATTCTTGTGCAGAAACTTTGTATCACATTGTCCAAGCTCATGATAGTGAAAATTTTTTACCTTTTACAAGTCTCGCTTCTTGTCTAGGTGACCGAAATCCGATTTGGAATGAGATACCTTTCCTTTACCTTTCTCCTCATTTCCAACCAAGGCAAATTTCTCCTCATCATTGGTCTTTGATTAGGATCCATCTCTAGTGTTCCACCGAATATCTTCTTGTACCAAGTCGGGCCACAATCACTCCCACTATGGTAGCTTCTCCCTCCCATTCACCGATTCCTAGTAGTTATGCCAACTCTTAGGAAGTCATAGAAGTGTTAGGCTCACCAAATCATCCCAAGTAACTATCAACCTAACACTTCCAAGCTCATCTCAACATTGAGTGAACTTCGTCAAGTATTTTGGAATCGTGTCGCCCTTCTCCATCTTGATCTTTCTGAGCTTTTCCTTCAACGTCGGCTTCCTATGGTCACTGCTATTCTGAAACAGATCTATTAAGGAATTACACATAGCATATGGAGTTTCCTTTCCATGGAGGTTTGATACAATATGATTTTGAACTCCTTCTAACAGAATCCTTCTCACCTTTGCTACATTTTTATTCCATGCATCAAGAAGTTGAGCATCTGTTGTTGTGGGCTGGGGAATATAGTTGTATATGATTTTATTTAGTTTTTTGTCCTCCAACGTTGCCTCCATCCTATCCATCCATGATATGTAATTCGAATTACCCTCATGTGCATATTCGAGTCTCATTCTAGAGAAATACATCATGATCTGTTACTGGTTCTGAAGAATAAATCTGCAAATTTGATTCACCCGTTCAAAACAAACTCCATTTATTCTCTTCTATAGCAATTCCTGCTCTGATACCACGTAGAAATATCTAAATAGATTCAATTGATCTTGTAATATACTAAAACAAAATATTGAATCAATTCTATAAATTTTGGAAACCAATTACGATCGCACGATCACATGAACAAGAAAGAGAAAGAATTTCAATCGCACAACACAAATATGTAACTGGGGAAATCCTCAGCTAAAAACCCTGATATTTGTATATTACATTAATTCAAGGGTATGAAACAATACAATGATATTTCCATTCCTGAGAAACCTTTGCATTATCTTTGACTGTCTCACTTTGATACCAACAAGAATGGTCTGATACTTAACCAATTTCCTGCTCTGGGTTGCTCAGCCTTGCTTACACATTCTTGGAGGAATTGAGCCCCTATTAATTAGGAAAATTCCAAGAATTGATTCCAAAATTCATCTAAGGCGCCATGCTGACCTCATGCATGTCCCGCATAATTTTCTAATTGTACAACTAATAGTTCTCTTCCCTTTAACTCCAATATCAACTGGGCCTTCCTTAGAACTAACATGCAACAACTATTTAAGGAAAATTATGATTTATTTGATTCATCACTACATGTGAATTAAATCATATTTAATTCATTGGACCTATCACTAGCTCATCTATCAGTTAGAACTAGTTAAACTGATTTTAGCTCAAATAATTGAGTTAACTAATTAAAACTCAATTTAAACTGCAACTGGACCCCCTAAAAATTAAGGTGAAATCTGTAGGATTTTAACTAATATATTTTGACTAATGGATTTTTTTTTTATCAAACACAACTTTTTGTTCACACTACATTGATTGTTAAATTGTAGCAAGAAAAGGCTTCATTTGACTTGTGCCTTAGTCAAATGGAGAAATTCGATTTTCCACATGAGCAGGATGACTTGAGTTGCAATTAGGAGGAGTATTAACATGGCCAAGTCACTTAGTTAAGTCAGTGAATTCAATTTTTTGGGAAAGAAGTCAGTGCATGAGTTGATTTCTAAGATCTAGTAATATAATGGAGTTATAGTTAGTTAAACTCAATTACTTGAGCTCTAGTCATGAATAGAGTCAGTGGGAGTTCAGTTGAGTGGTTGTAACTATTGTTAACTCGTTGATCCCCCAGTTAACTAGTCAATTTACTAAAAATAGCCCTAGTCATGCATGGAATTTGAATTGCATAGTTGAGGTGGAGGAAAAGGCACATTGTTATTATCAATTGTATACTATTTGAGTGTGCATGTTTTGAATTGGAGCAAATGATGAATTCCTCAAGGATTTTTGCAAGGAAATAGTATATGTCCATATCTTTTAGGAGCTAATTTCTTCAAGGATTGTAAAAGGAAATTGGAGGAACATTGAGGCTTGTTTTGGCTAAGTGTTGGTCGGAGCAGGACGAGTAGGTGGAGATCAGTATTGCAATGTAGGTGTAGCTTCAAAGATTGAGGTTTTTCATTGTAATAGATCCATGTTTGTATCTGATTTAATACAAAACAAGAGAGGGGTTTTTCATAGTTGGGTTCCCCAGTAAAAATATTATGTTCATTTTGATTGAATGATTGCATGTGATTGCATGTGTTTATATTGTATGTTTTAATTTCCGCAGATTGAGTTGAATAATTTTTTTTTATATTGTTTTTAGTCTAAATTCATTAGCAGCTGCAAATTTTAATTTATTTTTACATGGTATCAGAGCATCGAAAGACGGCATAGAAACATTTTTTTACATCTTCTCTCAGAGAAATTTTTATTTGTAGAGTTTTTGGTGAAGATTCTCTTTAGTGCGGGAAAACTTTCTTTCAATGGATTGAAGCTTGAGTATGCATTGGAGTGAACATCAATTTTTTGTGCTTGGAAATACAGGATGGAAGTTGTCTTGAATGATAATGTGTAGGTTTTAACCATGAACAGAAATTATCTACACACGAATCTTATAACAGAAAATAAACAATAGCGAGAGCATAAAACATAAAATAGATAAACACAGAGATTTTCCCTTGGATCCCAAATTGGGATGACCAACTTGATTTTTCATTATATTCCTTTTAGTGTTACAACACATATATATACATGCCGAGGCATACATGAACCCCAATCCATTAACCCTGGATTAGAACATAACCATAGTTCCCTAGACCGGATCTACAAAATACCAGGGGTCGAAAACCATCGTACCCAAAAACCATGTGCAAACTCATGCACAAAACATGGGTGGATCCACATATGAATGGGAACGCATACCAAAAACATTTTCGCCAGGGTGTTGCCCCGGACCCCGACAAGGGGGGCTGCCGCCCCCCCTGTGAATCCCCTGTTGTGCCTGGCACAACGTACAATGCGTGGGGCTAGTCATGGAAAGAATATAACACATACCCAACATTCTCCCACTTGTTGTTTTCTTTCCATAGGGGGCCACAGGAGAGTTTAGTCATTAGGCCAATTCTTCAATACCCATTGTTTCTCTACACCAAGAGAACTTCTGAGTGTTCACAGACTTCTTCAATGCATCTGCAACATTCTTCAAAGTGTCCACCTTTACCAGAAACACCCTTTTAGCCTCAACCATATCTCTAACAAAGTGATATTGAACATCAATGTGCTTTGTCTTTGAATGATAAGCATGGTTCTTAGCCAAGAAAATTGCACTTTGGCTATCACAGTCTATCCTTATAGCTTGTTGTACCAACCCCATACTTGAACACAATCTCTGCAACTAAACTGCTTCCTTGCTTACATGAGTGGCTGCTATGTATTCTGCCTCTGTAGTTGAAAGAGCCACTACAGACTGTCTTTTACTCATCCAACTGACTGCGCCTCCAAATAGGCTAAACACATACCCACTTGTAGATCTTCTTTGTTCCAGATCTCCAGCCCAGTCTGCATCAACAAAACCACGAATGTCCAACATTCTTTCCAATCCTGGTCTTCCCTGGTAGCACAAGCCATAATCACTAGTGCCACGTAAATATCTGAAAACCCGCTTCACTTCTATCCAATGCTCCTTCCCTGGGTTTGACATAAACCTGCTCAATACTCCCACTGCATGTGCAATGTCTGGTCTAGTACAGACCATTGCATACATCAAGCTACCCACCGCACTTGCATATGGAACATGGGACATATACTCCTCTTCTTCTTGTGTCTTGGGACACTGTTCATCAGACAGCTTTACACCTACAGGAATAGGAACATTCACCGGTTTACTATCCTGCATATTGAACCTCTGCAATATAGTCTCGACATACTTCCTCTGGTTTAACCAAAGCTTCCTCCTTGCCCGATCTCTCTTAATTTCCATGCCCAAAATATAGTTTGCAGCACCAAGATCCTTCATGTCGAATTTGGAGAATAGTTGGGTCTTCAAATCTTGGATAATTTATTTGTCATTTCCAATCAACAACATATCATCCACATACAAGACCAAATAAATAACACGGTCACCAATTAACTTAAAATAAACACAGTGATCCTCCTTGCTTCTGGTGAAGCCAAGTCCCCGTATATAGGTATCAAATTTCTGATACCACATCCTTGGTGACTGTTTTAACTCATACAGAGACTTCTTCAACCTGCATACCAGTTCTTTCTTACCCTTCACCATAAAGCCTTCAGGTTGCTTCATGTAGATCTCCTCTTCTAGATCCCCGTGAAGAAATGTTGTCTTCACATCCATATGTTCTATCTCAAAATCAAATGCAGCAGCAACAGATAAAAGTAATCTAATAGAAGTAACTTTGGCAACAGGAGAAAAAATATCACCAAAATCAATTCCTGGCACCTGGGAATAACCTTTTGCTACCAACCGAGCTTTGTATTTCTCCACCTTGCCTTCTACATTCATATTCTTTTTAAACACCCATTTGCTCCCGATGGGCTTCCTTCCAGCCGGCAACTCCACCAGATCCCATGCCTCATTTTTGTGCAAGGATGCCATTTCATCAACCATGGCCTCCTTCCAGAGTTTTCCATCCTCTAAATCTACTGCCTCCCTGACAGTTCTGGGATCATCATCAGTTATAGTTAAGGCAAAACTTGAACAAAAAGTAGATGGACTATACCTTTCTGGTTGCCTTCTTTCTCGAACTGATCTTCTCAAAGCTGGGGTTTGTGGCTCTTCCTCTTCTGAATCTTCTTTTGTTGTAGAGTCTGATTCATACTCCTTTAGCTCAAACTCTATCTTCTCAAGTTCCTTTGGTATTAATTCATGTTTAACAACATCTTTCACCTCTCTAAACACCACATCTCGGTTGTACACAACCTTCCTTGTTTCCGGGTTCCAAAGCTTGTAACCTTTAAACCATCCTTATACCCAATAAAGATGCACCTTTCAGATTTATTATCTAACTTGGTCCTTTTCTCCTTTGGAACATATACATATGCATCACATCCAAATACCCTTAGATGTGAAAGACATGGTTTCTTACCAGTCCATTCCTCATGTGGAGTCTTATCCTCCAACACTGATGAAGGTGCTCTATTAACTAGATAGCATGCAGTCTCCACCGCCTCTACCCAGAATTCTTGTCCTAACCTGGTACCACTGAGCATGCTTCTTGCCTTTTCCATCAAAGGCTCTATTCATTCTTTTCCAAACTCCATTTTTCCGAGGTGTATGAGCAGTTCCTCATTGCAGCTATACCACACTTCTTAACTCTTTCCAAATTCCTTCTTAACTCCCCCACCATTATCTGTCCTCAACGCCTTTATCTTCTTCTCTGTCTGGTTTTCCACCAGAGCCTTAAATTCTTTAAATCTGTCAAAGACTTCAGATTTCTTTCTCAAGAAATATATCCATGTATTCCTTGAGAAGTCATCTATGAATGAAACATAGTACACAGAATTTCCCAGTGATGGAACTGACACAGGTCCAAACACATCACTGTGCACAAGTTCTAATATCTTGTTCGCCCTCTTAGCACCAGAAGGAAAACTCACCCGATTCTGCTTCCCATATACAAAATGTTCACAGAAATCGAAATCTAGAGAGAAATTATACATACCTCTTACCATACCATTTCTATGTAGTATCCGAAGGCCCTTCTCTCCAATATGTCCAAGCCTTTGATTCCATAGCATGGTCTTTTCTCTAGAGATAGCTATACTTTCTGCTCCTCTTTCAGGAACCATAGAACTGTTACACCCATCAATAACAGTGCTACCTTGTAGCTTGTACAGAGTTCCAATCCAAACTCCCCGCATTAATACCAGTGCTCCCTGAACCATCTTGCAGGCATATTTCTCAAACACTATTTTTACACATGCATCATCCATCTTGCTTACAGAAATTAGATTTCTGGCCAATGCAGGAATATGAAAAACACCAGGAAGTGTTCTAATCCTTCCACCTTGTAGCTTCAGCTTGACCTTTCCATGTCCGACGATTCTGGCCTTCCTATCATCCCCTAGGAAGACATCACCACCATCATATTTCTCATACTCGTAGAACCACTCCCTATGGTGAGTGAAGTGAAAGGATGCACCTGAGTCAATCAACCATGACTCATGATCTACATGTGTATTTGAAGAAGAAGCCAAATACACATCCCCACCTTCATCCGAGGTGGTTTTTTCCTCTGCAGAAGGAGCATCATCAGATCCCTTTCCTTTCTCATGAGCTTTAGATCTGCAGTCCTTTTTGTAGTGCCCTTCCTTTCCGCATTTCCAGCACACCTTTACAAACTTTCCAGGAGATTTAGATCTCCCTCTAGATTTAGATCTCCCACTCGAAACCTTATTCTTGTTTCTGTTCTGGGACCTTCCTCGTACAGATAAGGCATCTCCATTCTGACCCTCCATATTTCTCCGTCTCATTTCCTCCAATAGCAAGGCTGAGACAATGTCATCAAAATTCAAGGTAGTTGTATTGCTACCTATTGCAATAACCAGACTATCCCACGAGTCTGGTAGAGAACACAACAAACTGATGCACTTATCTTCATCCGAGATTTTAATATCAACAGATGACAGCTGACTTACCACAGTATTGAAGGCGTTCAGATGCTCTGTCACCGAGTCTCCATCCTTCATCCTCAGGTTATACAACTTTTTCTGCAAGAACAACTTATTCACCAGAGACTTAGATTGGTACAAAGTCCCAAGTTTTTCCCACAAATTCTTCGCCGTAGCTTCCCCAGATACATTCAACAATACTGAATCTGAGACACACAATCTTATTGTGCTCTTAGCCTTCCGATCTAGTTTCTTCCAGTCTTCATCTGACATTGTCGTTGGTTTAGTACTTGGATCTACCACGATCCACTGATATTTATCCACCAACAGATCCTCCATCTTCAGCTTCCACAACTCAAAACTCTGACCATTAAATTTCTTGATCTCTATATTTCCACCGCTCGCCATATTCTTTCATAGCAAGAATTGATCCTGTAGATCTCCCACTGAACAGGGCCTACCTCAGGCCCAAGCAAAAAACCCTCAGCAGCAAAGGAATCCCCTTGAAGCCGAAACAAATCCGATACCAAATGTAGGTTTTAACCCTGAACATAAATTATCTACACACGAATCTTATAACAGAAAATAAACAATAGCGAGAGCATAAAACATAAAACAGATAAACACAGAGATTTTCCCCTGGATCCCAAATCGGGTCAACCAGCTTGATTTTTCATTATATTCCTTTTAGTGTTACAGCACATATATATACATGTCGAAGCATACATAAACCCCAATCCATTAACCCTGGATTAGAACATAACCATAGTTCCCTTGATCGAATCTACAAAATACCAGGGGTCGAAAACCATCGTACCCCAAAACCATGTGCAAACTCATGCACAAAACATGGGTGGGTCCGCATATGAATGGGACCACATACCAAAAAAAAAAATCATCGGGGTGCTGCCCCAGATCCCAACAGGGGGGGCTGCCGCCCCCCCTGTGACCCCCTTGTTGCGCCTGGCGCAACGTACAACGCGTCGAGCTAGTCGTGGAAAGAATATAACACATACCCAACATAATGGAGTATGGGATACATGAACTGATATTCCAAAATCAGCAGCATCAAATGCATAAACACTTGCTTAGTGGAATAAAGACAAAAAAATCTAGGAGGATTATTCTAGAGGGTGTCATAGATAATGTGGTTTCAGACTTGCATAGAAAGGAGACTCCTTTTTCAATGTGGTAAGTTATCACATATCTATTCCAAAGCAACATTGATGAAAATAAACCTGCATTGAAAGATAAACTTAGGAACATTCAAATTCAGAAAAATGAATCCATTCCTCAATACCTATCCAGATTCACTCAGGTTCGAGATGAACTTGGAGGAGTAGGAGAAAATGTGAGATCATATGAAATTGTGAGCTTAACACTTCTTGGCCTTGCAAAATCCTGGCAAGAGATAAGTTAATGGAAGAGATAAGCTACCAGATTGGGAGATACTTTGGCTGATTTGGTGCAAGAGGTGATCAGAAGAAACACTAAATATGGTTTCCTATCAAAATCTGAGGAAGAATAAAAATTGTATCTAGAAAACAGAGGAAACAAGGCCAAGGGAAATAAGGCCTAAGGCAAGGCAGAATCCAGCCAAAACCATGGAAATAAAAAGGACTTAAACAAAATTAAATTTTTTCACTGCCATGAATATGGGCATTATGCAACCAAGTGTTTGTACAAGAAATCTGGGAAGAAGCCTACAAGAGGAATAGGAGGAGATGCTCTTGTATCACAATTTGAGTTGGATTTCACCCTTATTACTTGCATGGAAAGAAAAGTAAGAGGGAGCGTGTGGTACTTAGATTCTAGTGATTCATTTCATATGACAGTACATAAGGTTTTCTTTAGCATCCTGGAAGAGAAGGACCTACAATTACACATATAACTTGGAGATGATGGGAGGTATAGTACCAAAGGGATTGGAATTGTCACCTTTAAGAGGGATTCAGGCTCTCATATTCACCTAAATAATGTAATGTATGTGCCTATTTTGAAGAAAAAAGTAGTTTTTGTAGTTTTACTTGAATACCGTGGATATGAGGTGTTGTTCAGTAAGGGGAAAGTTTATATGAAGCATGTGGACAAGTAAAACAAATTATTTTTCAATTTAAAATATCTACAAACTAGAGGTGGGTGCATGCACTGCATTGACCATCAAATTAGAACATGTTTAGGGCTAAGATGTTGGATAGATCTAACATAGACGCATGGGACACCTACACCATGGAGCTTTGAAAATAATGCAACAAATCACCACTAGAGTTCCAAAATGCACCCTTGATCAACATGGTGTTTTCAAGGGATACACTCTTGGAAAATATGTTAAATCCTCCTTCCAGGGATGAGATAGCATAATTGGAGCCATCTAGGAGTGAGTTCACTCAGATGTGTGTGGACCATTTTCTATAGTCTTAGTTGAAAATCACATGTATTATGTGATCTTTGTAGATGATTTTTCCCATAATTGTTGGATCTATTTTATGAAGAATAAATATGGAGTGTTTGAAAAAAAAATTGAATTCAAATCATTAGTTGAAAATGAGAATAGAAAAAAAAAATTATTTCCCTGAGAAGTGACAATGGAAGAGAATTTGTGTCTAATGCCTTCACATATTTTTAGGCGAAGGACGGTATTAGAAAAGAAATTATTGCACCCCATAACCCATATCAAAATGGGGTGGCAGAGAGGAAAAATAGAAGAATTGTAGGGGTTGCAAGAGCAATGTTGCATGACCAAGTATTGCCACTATCATTGTGGGAGGAATCTTGTAATACATCAGCTTATTTGCAAAGCTGGAGCCATCACAAAATACTTGGAATAATCACACCTAAAGAATTTTTCTATGGAAGGAAGCCATATGTATCACATTTTTTAATTTTTGGAGCTATAGTATATTGATATGTATCTAAGGATATTACGAAAAGGTTGGAGCTTACAGTTGAGAAGATAGGGATATTTGTAGGATACACAAAGACACATCATCACTATTGAGTGTATTTTCCCTCACTCAGAATGACAATGATGAGGAGACATGTCATATTTTCTGAGAACAAGGCTATGATAATATCTCTAGAGTGAGATTTGAGTATTGCGCCAGAGGAGGAGCTTCTAGCTCCAAAGGTGGAGCCTCAGTCAGAGCCTCAGTATGTGGAGCATCCACATGTGGAGGAGCAGATAGTTGGCAGAGTGGAGGAACCCACTCAACCAGAATCTTCTAGAGAGGGGATAAATAGAACCAGAGAGGCTAACAGGTTAGTGCATGATGCATAAGAGCATGTGGGAGCACCTAAATCCTTGCACAGGCAAAGGATGTCACCATAAAAATATATTGGTTATATGGCACTCATGAGAGAACTCATTGATTATGGGACTTCTTCATTTGAGGAGGCAATTTCCCAACCAGTGTGGGTATATTCCATGGTGGAGGAGTATGACTCCATCATGAATAACAACTTATGGATCTCTGGTGCTAGGACCATAGAACAAGGAAGTGGTTAGTTCCATGTGGATATAAAAATTGAAGCATGCAGCTGATGGTAGTATCGAGAAGTACAAGGCCATATTTGTGGCCAAAGGCTTCTCACGGGTAGAGGGAGTCGATTATGAGGATACATTTTTCCCTGTGGTAATATATTCATCTATCATGACCATACTAGCATTAGTAGCACAGTTTGGGTGGAAGATCCACTAAATGGATGTTAAGAATGCCTTCCTCATTGGATTGGTTGAGGAAAATATCTACATTGAGCAGTTTGAGGGATTTGAGACATTTTACAGAGAGACACATGTATGTAGACTCATGAGATCCCTCTATGATATCAAGTAGGAACCTCATGTATGGTACACTTGCATATATTCTTATCTTAGTAATTGGTTTTCACTAAGAGTGAATTAGATTCCAATATCTACTACATTTTGGTAGATGGAATTTTTCTCATCTAATTCATGCATGTATATTATTCGATACTGATGAGAGATGAGATGTTAACCCATTATTGCAAGAGAGTTTGAGATAAATTGTATGGGTTTGATGCACTAATTTATTGGTTTGGAAGTGTGGCAGGGAGATGGAGAGCGATTTTTTGGTCATGGGAAGTATACCTTTGAAATATTTCAGAGATTTTGTATTCAGGATTGAAAGCCCATGGACACCCCTATAGTTACTAACTAAATGAAAGAGGGTGATTTTATAGAAGATAAAGTATATGGCACTATCTACATAAAAATTTTCGGGTCCTTAATGTACTTGGTGAACACAAGGCTTTATATATATTTTTTATTTAATCATCTTAGTAAATTTAAGGTGGAGCCTACCAAGCTTCACTGGAAAGAAGAAAAACATGTTCTCGGATACCTTAGAGTCACAGTACATTTTATTTTATGGTATAGGAGGATTGGAGTGAAGCTCTAAGGTTTGACGGATGCAGATTGGGCATGGAGTCCATCAGACATGAAGAGCACATATGGAGCTATCTTCAGTGTTGGGTCAGTAACAGTTTCATGGTATAGCAGGAAATAGATATTTGTAGCACTTAGATTAACAGAGGCCAAGTATATGGCTGCTAGTCAAGCAGCACGTGAGGCTATTTCGATGAGGAAGATCCTAGTTGGTCTCTTCAGTCATGGGATGGAGCCTACATTGATTCACTTTGATAATCAGAGTTGTGTCAAACTCTCTTAAAATCTAGTATTTCATGATAGGTCTGAGCATATAGACATCAAGTACCATCATGTGAGAGATTGTGTGCAGAGGAGGATCGTCATGTTGTATTACATTCCCAAAGAAGAGCGGGATGTACACATTTTTACAAAGGATTTGTTAAGAGGCAAGTTTGAGTTCCACAAGAGAAGGATTAGTGTAGTTCAAAACCCTTTTCTTGCTAAGAGGGAGTGGTAAATCGTAGAAAGAAAATGTTTCATTTGACTTTTGCCTTAGTAAATGGAGAAAAATTATTTTCCACATCATAAGGATGACTTGAGTTGCAGTTAGCAGGAGTGACATGGATAAGTCACTTAATTAAATCATTCAATTCAACTTTGTGGGGAAGAATTAGATTTTTGCATGAGTCAGTTGTTAAGATCTAGAAATCTAGTGGATTTATAGTAAGTGAAACTCAAATATCATAGCTCTAGTCATGAATAGCGTCAGTAGGATTTTAGTTGAGTAGTTTTAATTGTTGTTAAATCATTGATATCTCAATTAACTAGTCAATGTACTAAAAGTAGACCTAGCCATGCATGGAATTTTAATTTCCTAGTTTAGGTGGAGGAAAAGGCACATTGTAATTATCATTTGTATACTAGTTGAGTGTACACATTTTTCATTGGAGAAGGTGATCAATCCCTCAAGGATTTTCACAAGGAAATAAGATATTTCCCTATATTTTAGGAGTTAATTTCCTCAAGGATTGCGTAAGAAAATAGGAGGAAGGATGAGGCATAATTTTACTAAGTGATGGTCATATCAGGTAGAGCATGTGGAGATCAGTATTGCAGTGTAGGTGTAGCTTCAAGGATTGAAGTTGTCATTGTAATAGATCCATATTATCCTCTAATTTAATACAAAACAAAGGAGGGTTTTTTCCCAGTTGGGTTCCCTAATAAAAATATTAGTTCATTGTGATTGAATGATTGCATGTGACTGCATGTGTCTCTATTGTATGTTTTCATTTCCTTAGATTGAGCAGAAGAAATTTGTGTCTATTGTTTTTAGTCTGAATTAATTAGCAGCTGCAAATTTCTAGTTATTTATACATTGAGACAGGAGATATTGATCAAATAAATGTGTTCAAACAGCTCAGGAAGTAGCATTGGAAGAAATAAACTTAGAACTTGGTAAGTGAAACTTATCTACATTATAATTTATAAATTATATAAATAAATTTGTTTCTACTTACACAGTTCCAAGTTGCCAAGTGAAAATACACTTGATTGACATGTCTATGGATTTTGTCTTAGACTAATGATTATTTTTAAAGTAATTGTATATCTAAAAGGATTACTTAAGAGAATAAAAAGTGACATTATGGAAAAAAATTAACAAGAGAAACAAATGTGATAGAGATACCAAAGTTTCTTAGTCACTTTTGAAAGGCATTGTGAAAATTTTCTAACAATAAATTGCAATGTAGTTTAGTGTATCTCCTAAAAAAAAGGGTAGTGAAAAAAATATTGGAAACTTACTTACAAACCGAATTGGTGATATCGCAAAGTAATATGATTAATTTCATCCCATTTTTAACCTCCATAAACGAACATGAGTTAGGTAAGATATTTTTAGATGTATTGAAGTGTGTGCTAGATGTACAACAACAAGGAAAAAACTATAAGGAATGAATGGAAAATGTAAGAGAAGAATAAGTTTTCATTCATGAGAAAATGTTTCTAAGAATGTGAACAAATACTTGCAATTCATCCTTGTGCAGAGAGATTTCCTCAAAGTACCTACAATAAATCAAAGTGGAAAAATATTAATCTTGGCATAATATTGAAGATAATTTTAAAAAATGGGTGTCTTGTAGAATTGCATCTTGATTTTGATTTAATATATCTCTAACAGTGTAAAAATACAATACACAAAGGGAAAATTATATTTAGGATAGAAAAGTAGTTAGAGAATGTTCAAGGCACTTGAACAAATGTTGAGTGGTGGACACCATGGTTGTTGATACAAGGTTAAAGGAATATATCATTTGGTAAAATAAAAAGGATCGTCCCAGTCCCATATCAGATGGATCACAAAAAAAAATATAGTTCATATAAATTAATGACATGTAAATTCTTGGATTTAGAATTTATAATATAAGGGAATAATAATGCTAAGTTAGAAGGCCAATTTATAACCTAAATTATATTTATCCAACAATCACCAAGTGGAGGTGTTTGGAGAAAAAATTTACAACTACAACGCTAAATTAGAATGCCAATTTGTAACCCAAACTATATTTATCCAACACTCACCAAATGGAGGTATTTAGGGAAAACCTAAATTATATTTATCCAACAATCACCAAGTGGAGGTGTTTGGGGAAAACATTTACAACTACAACGCTAAATTAGAATGCCAATTTGTAACCCAAACTATATTTATCCAACACTCACCAAATGGAGGTATTTAGGGAAAACATTTAGAACTATACCACTAAATTATTTCTAAGAGGAATCTTGATGATTCAATTTTTTATTAGGAGGATTAAGAAAAAAAACACTAGGATTGAAATAACGAGAAATAAAAAAAAAATTTATTTCTTCTTTGTTTTCCTATATTTTTCTTGGCAGCGTCATTATGCCATCCTTGGTGGCAACAATGATTGTATTTTATAATTAAAAATCCCTCCCCCCACCCCAATACCAACAAAACAGAAAAGGTAAAAATAAGACAAGTAAACAAAGACATGAATTAAGTACAAACTCTACTATCAAGTTTTAGTAATATACAAGGGATTGGTATTAATTTAATAAATGGGTAAATCCACATAATTAGGAGTGGGTAATACCACAAATAAAGTATAGACTCCACTATTATTCGTGCACACTATTAATGGAATACAGTGGGCCTATTATTAAGAGGAGTAACTTAATAATTGTATAAATCCATCCCTTTTAAAAGAAAAAAAAATTCCCTTAGATTTGGTAGGAATTTTATTAGAAGACATAGTTTCACATAATCTATGAGAAAATTAATCATAAAAAATTTCCCTAAACTAGGTCATTGGAATTTCAAAAAAAGAGCAGTGAAACTCTGTCTAAAAAAAAAAAAAATTGATTTTTGGGTTTAAGGCCTAGTAACAACTGCAATTATAATTTTTGTCAAATAAGGGACATAGGGAGTTTCCATTCAAGAAACACTTAGGGGAAATTTTTTTGGACATTGGATAAACCAGCTATTCATGTGTGCTTTGTGACATGGACTAAACACATTTTATGGATCCTTATCTCTAAAGATGTGGGTGTTTACTAACACCCACAAGTTTTCGTCTAATGGAAATCACGATTCGCAAAAAGTGTCATGAAATTGTAGGTCATAAGTTCTATACACAACCAGATAAATCTATGGGGGATATCTTTTGAAATTGGATAAACCAACGCTCCCCATGTGTTTCATGGCATGGATTAACCGCCTCTCATGGATCCTTATCTCTGGAAATGTGATCATTGACTAACACCAGCAGGTTTTGGTCTAACATAAATCATGATTCCCAACAAAATCTAGTCTATCAATTCATTCACATGTGTATTTATATTATGTAGTAGGTCCCTTTATATAGAATGGGTGATAATAACAATATGTCTTAATAATATATTTAGTTCAACCATCTCCATAACTATATCTAATAATCTTCTAGTTGGGGCTATCCCAAGTGGTTGGGCAGAATGGTTGTTATCTCCCCCAACCTTGATCAATTCCATGTGAGTGTCATGATGTTGTGCTTATGTATATTATTGTATTGACCCTCACTCTCACCATTAGAATTAGAGAGAGTATGATTTCTCTTGCAAAAAACTATCTCTAATATTCTCTCTCTAAATATATTAACTGATTCTATGAGATGCCCATCCCTAACTTCTCTTATTTGTACTCATCATTACTGCAACAATAAAATTTTATGCATACTCTACTTCATTAACTTTTTACAATGCATAAATTAAAATCTGATGCAGGAGCATCCTCCTTGATTTTCATTAAAATATTGTGTAATTAAGGGGTGATGTCTTTTTAATTATTTTATAAATTATTATGTTCATTTTTAATAAATTAAGAGAGAAAAATTAAGTGTGAGAATTATTGTAAATATTCTTTTAATAAATTAAGGATATGAGTGGAGTTGAATTAGGTAGATAATATAGGGATTAGGAATTCCTTAAATAGGACTTAGTTGAGTCCAAAAAATGGATAAATCTATTTTAGATTTTGGTTGAGATTTGTGTGGAGGAAATCATGGATTGAAATAAATTCATAATTATGTATAAATAGGAGGATTGTGTGAGGATGAAAAACAGAGTGAGGAATACAGAGAGAGAGAGAGAGAGAGAGAGAGAAATGGTTTGAGAGCTTTTGTAAAAGGGCCGAGAGCTGAGAGGCTATCCATTGTAATATTCGACCAAATGGTTTGAATCTGGAATTTCTTGTGTTATTATATATCAGCATTTTTTGTTTGTATGGCTCTCTTTTCCTTGTGTATACTTTGAGCTGATTCAAATGTAGTTTTAATGAAGAGTTTTCTTAAGATTTTTTGTGCATGAAAGAAACACACACTCTATTATATGCTAGGATCTGTTTTATAGCAGAATCCTGGAATCATTTGGTATCATAGTAGAAGATCCATGACTGGCAGGGTGCGATCGGAGGTCTTGGAGGTTAGATTTTAGTGTGTGATAGACTGCTGGCAGTTTGACTTAACTATGTGAATGGCGTCCTGAGTGAATTTAATATCTGCAATTATATATATGCCATGTATGAGTGGGTGAATTTAGGAAAATTGGTGCATTCGAAAAAACAACATTGACAAAAGGCAACCTCATATTTTCGGAGTGTAAGTGATTGGTGTGGTTCCATGTAATATCCCAAAATGGGATCTGCTAGCAAGGCATGACTGGAAAACACATTTTCCAGGAATGGCTGATACAGGATATGAAAACAAGACCTGGATCCCTTAGATCAATGTATCTAAGAGTAAAATCCAAGAGGAGGCTCAAAAGAAATCCCTCTAGGTGGGTTAAACAGATCTCCCACACCTAGTTGTCTTGAAAAAGAGCCCAATGAAGGGACTGCAGCAATGTATGATCATATAATGGAACAACAACGTTACTTTTATAAGACTGAGTACATGAAGATGTAAATAGCCAAAAAATGATGTTATAGCAGTAAAAAGAGTACAAATCCTTGAGGAAACATTCACTCAAGCAAGGCAATGAAAGCCTCAACAACACATGTACAAGGAAATGAGGAACACTGCTATATATGTATAAACCTAGGCTATGACTGCGCAGTTTATAGGAGGCACTGCTACATAAATAATTTCAATACATAGATATGGAAATTTATGGCTCAAATAAAGTGGGGAGAAAAGCTCTAACCCCTGGAAAACAATAATACAAGAATCCTGAGAAGGATTGGTTGAAATATACAAAATGGAAAAATGCCGGAGTAGCAGGGCTCAGTAGCAGCTACAACTCTAGAACTGGATGGAGATGGTTATAGATGATGCACCAGATGAATAGACCTCCTCCAATGGATCTTCCAAGTGAAAGGCTGATCCTAACACTGAAGATCTGACCCTCCAAATAAATACTGCAACCCTCACTGCAGATGCTCAATGAAAATAACACAATCAATGAGAGGGATTGCGCTGTAGGTGATGAAAAATGGTTGGACTGATGTCAAAGATGATGGGAATCAGATCAAATTCTCACTCACTGATCCTCCAAAGGAAAGGAGACTCTCCCCTCTGCAAAATAGCTCCGGAAGTGGTGTTGCAGAACCTCCACTACAACACCCTACAACACACGTTTCCTGCTACAGGATTAACGTTGTAGCTGAAGGAGGATGCTTGGCCTCAAGCCTGAATGTGGAGAAAATTAAGAGAAACTCCCTCAAGAGGCCTCTCTTGAAAGGAGAAGGAATTCCTAAACAATAATTCCTTGTGCTAAGCAGCACTGCAACTCTGCTAAACAGCAGGAGAATGTACAAAGTCTAAACAGACAAAGAAATCAATAATATTCAACATGAATCACAATGGCTGCCTTGCCCTCCTTTTAAAAAAGTGAGATTCCTCTCACCATGGGTCCCACTCATTATGGTTTCCTTCACCAAAGAAACCTCTTCCCATTCATACTACGTTGTTTCTCTAAGTGTTCTCCACCTCCTATCCCAGCGCTTTTGACTTGGTCAAACTTGACCTTGTCCACCTGCAAGTGATCCTGTTCACACATGAGGGTGTGAAATCCGGCTCCAATAATGATCCCCTTTCATACTATGAGGGATTTTATTTATATTTTTATTATGCATGGGCCTCCTTACCCATTTATTCTCCTCCTAAGTGAAATCAGCAAAAAATAATATTCCAATTTGCTGCATGCAAATTTTGGAATATTACAGTCCTCCCCTACCAAATGTTGCTTGTCCTCAAGCAAATACAAGGATAGAACTCAGGAGTTGCCTCCAAGACATGGAGACTGGAAAGTGTTGGGAAAAAATCTTCCCTAAATGAATCCTCCATCCCCAAGCAATCATCCATACAAAATGAGTCAACTCCCAACATGGAAACTCTTGAAAATCTCCTTCCACCTCAATATCTGAAAATGAAGGTGGGTTGAAAATATGAATATGGTAAGAATCATAGCCTACCCCACGTTGTCCTCCTCTCCACTTATGATCATTTTAGAGAAAATGTTGATCCTAGGCTGCAAAATACTTGCCCTCAAGTGGTAAGATGAAGACTAGATCCCCAAAGATCTCTCCTCCAATGCTGTGAATCAAGCTGGCCCAAATCAACCCATATGTGATTGATAGGAAAAAATCACCATATGGCATACCAACAATCATATGGTCCACCTCAAAAAAATAACACAAGTGTTTGGCAGTGATGGCCATATCTCCTCTCATGCTCCCATTAGAACATGCATTGTAAAAAGTGTGGGAATCCTCTTCCCCAAGGGACACACCCAACTCATGTGTCTCTCTCCAAATCATGCTTCCAACACAAATAAAATCAATATCAGAAAATAAAATCATGTTCAGCATCAAAATGAGGAAAATGCTGAAGGTCTTATGTAGTGCAAGAAGGTACCAACAATTTTCCCAATAGTGACAGCGCAGTTTTCCAAACTGTTGCTTCAAAAAATTACATGGCAAGTTGTTTTTTGTTACATGTATAATTATGTATGTCATGAAATCTACTGATAAATAGAAAATGGATGAGTACATCAACTGATCATACATGAAATAAAACACTTGCCCAAGGCCATACAAGAGATGGTTGTCTCCATCATACAATTTGGCCTAATGTTGACCATAGAGCTCAATGAAAAGCTTGCCCTCTTGTGGAGCAATGCACTGAATATGAATGGTAAGAGTATCCAAATGTTGTGCTAGATAATCCATGGATGCACAAAAAATATTCTTACCATGTGTTGAGAGTAAGATGATGCATATGTATATGAATCAATCCTCCATAGTGGTATGACACACTCCCATGAAGAGGAATGAACCATATGCTGCATGAAGATCACCCTCCTTATACTTGGAAATCCAAGCCAAGAAGACCATAGCAAGTAAGATCATACCAATGTAATAGATGTTTCCATCCACTACTCCATCATTCTCACCTCCTCTTTTTCCACCAAGTGCATCAAGTGTGAAGTGTTCCTGGGGATACTCCATCAATGACCCCAAGCTCTCAAGTGACAGCACTGTTGCCCCCTGCAAATAAGCTCTTTCCAACTCATAGCTCCATTATTTGACATGCTCCTTGTCAAATATATCTCCCATAATGCTGCTACACATAAGAAGTTCCTCCGAAGGTGGAAGTACCTCTTGATCATCTAAGGCCAAGGAGATAATGCCATCTCCTCCTCCTGCAACATCATGCAAAGTGTGAGAGAAAACCTGCTCTTGCTCTCCCAAGAACAAGCAAAGCAACAAAAGATTTTGCTGCCTCCTCATACTTCCATCATAAAAATCAGGTGATGAAAACATAATGAATTATATGAAGATCATATCAACACCATGTATCCCTACTCTTTGCTGCTCAAAGATGCAAGTATCCTGCCACATACCCTTAGAAAGAGGATGATGAACAAACTCTTTCAAGAGTAACCAGCGCAACCAAGCCTCCTGCTGCCCGGTATCATAAATTTGCAAGTAGCTCACCAGCTTCTTACTCTCCATCCACATCCACTCAACCAATTGTGAATGTCTCCTTGCATCCTCTATCTTAGTACTCCCCCCATGAGAGCTACCATCCTCCCAAATCATATTCTTGTCTTTTCACTTCATGGGATTTTGAAATGCAATCTTCTCAAGGATCAATTTGATCCCATAAGGACCCAAATAGGTGGTAGGAAAAAACCTCCCATCATGATGTGTATGGCTCAAGGAATTTCCAACACAAGCATGAGAGATGTTATCCATACTAATATGTCCTCCATCATCTATCTGCTCCTCCTTGAATCCATGAAGATCTAAGTGTGAGAAAGGAAGAAAAAACTTACACTCCATGATGTGTTGAAGTGCACCTCTAATGAAATCTCTCCATGAGATCTCCCTCTCAACAATAGTCCTCCAAAACCAATGAGGTCTTGGATTTTCTAAAAGTAGAAGTCTCTCTTTGAGCTGAGAGGAGCTCATCGAGAAAGGGTCATCTAGAAAGGAGAAAGGGTTTCTCACTTCAAGATGTCTACTATCTTTCATCTTTCCATTCAAGTCTTCAAACCCCAACCTCAAGTGTGATATGCAATCCAACAATGGCTCATGAGGATGATGGTCCATCTCCTCCTTGAATGTTTCCATGTTGCATAGCGCAGTGCAATCTTGCTGCTCTAGGTTAGCAGTGTATGACGATTCTTGGTAATTTAAATATGAATTCCCACAATCCTCAAAAATATTTGCTGAAATAGAAAGTGGAACTTCATTCATACCTTGATGGAACTTGGGATCTCCTTGTATGGCTGCAATATTTTTTTCCTCCAATGAAATGGCTACCCCATTTGCAAATGTAGAAGGCTGCTCTTCCAAGGCTGTGACAACGCTGATACAATTCTCCTCCCATGGTGGTGTGGGCCTTCTCTCCTCTAATATTTCTTCATCAAAGATTCTAACCAACCCTTGAGTGAACTTTGCAAAAGTATTCACCCTTGCATGGCTCAAGTGGCTAAACCACCAAACATTGGCTTCATCCTCCAAGTGCAGCACTGCAACTTCTACTGCCTCCCTTTCTACCACTGGATGTAGTAGGAAGAATGCCTCAAGCTTCTTTTCCCAAGCTCTTTCTGTAGAAGATCCATCATATGTAGGCAATAAAAACCTATTACCTTTGATTTCTCTTTTGCTACATGGTTTTTTCTCTTCCTTCAACTGGATGAAATGTGGAAAAGCTAGAGTGTCCTTGAAGGCTCTAGGTTGAGATTTGTACTCAACAAGGTACTTACTTAGAATTAGATGATCCAACTATCTTCCATGCTCATTGTCTTCTTCTTGATGAGAATAGGAAGTGCATGGTCCTTTCACTTCTCCTTCTTCCATCTTCTTGACCTCCTTGGAGAGGTTCTCTCTGGATCTAAAAAATGATGAGTGCAAACTCATTCTCTTCATCATCTTGATCTCTTCTTCTTCTTATGGCTGAAACACACAGGCTGAGCCAAAGATCATGCTCTGATACCACTGTAATATCCCAAAATGGGATCTTCTAATAAGGCATGACTGGAAAACGCATTTTCTAGGAATGGCTGCTACAGGATTTGAAAACAAGACTTGGATCCCTTAGATAAATGTATCTAAGACTGAAATCCAAGAGGAGACTCAAAAGAAATCCCTCTAGGTGGGTTAAACAGATCTCCCACACCTAGTTGTCTTGAAAAAGAGCCCGATGAAGGGACTACAACAATGTATGATCATACAATGGAACAATAGCGTTATTTTTATAAGCATGAGAACATGAAGATGTAAATAGCCAAAAAATGATTTTATAGCAGTAAAAAGAGTACAAATCCTTGAGGAAACATTCATTCAAGCAAGGCAATGCAAGCCTCAACAACAAATGTAGAAGGAAATGTGGAACACTGCTATATATGTATAAACCCAGGCTATGACTGCGCAGTTTATAGGAGGCACTGCTACATAAATAATTTCAATACATAGATATGGAAATGTATGGCTCAAATAAAGTGGGGAGCAAATCTCTAACCCCTAGAAAACAATAATACAACAATCCTAAGAAGGATTGGCTGAAATATACAAAATGGAAAAATGTCGGAGTAGCAAGGCTAAGTAGCAGCTGCAACTCTAGAACTAGATGGAGATGGTTGTAGATGATGCACCAGCTAAATATATCTCCTCCAATGGATATTCCAAGTGAAAGGCTGATCCTAACACTGAAGATTTGACCCTCCAAATAAATACTGCAACCCTCACTGTAGATGCTTAATGAAAATAACGCAGTCAATGAGAGGGACTGCGCTGTAGGTGATGAAAAATGGTTGGCATGATGCCAAAGACGATGGGAATCAGCTCAAATTCTCCCTCACTGATCCTCCAAAGGAAACGAGACTCTCCCCTCTACAAAATAGCTCCAGAATTGGTGTTGTAGAACCTCCACTGCAACACCCTACAACACAATGATTCCTGATACAGGATTAACGCTGTAGTTGAAGGAGGATGCTTGGCCTCAAACCTGAATGTGGAGAAAATGAAGAGAAACTCCCTCAAGAGGCCTCTCTTGAAATGAGAAGGAATTCCTAAACAGGAATGCCTTGTGCTAAGTAGCACTGCAACTCTGCTAAATAGCAGGAGAATGCACAAAGTCTAAACAGACAAAGAAATCAATAATCTTCAACATGAATCACAATGGATGCCTTTCCCTCCTTTTAAAAAAGTGAGATTCCTCTCACCATGGGTCCCACTCATTAGGGTTTCCTTCACCAAAGAAACCTCTTCCCATTCATAGTGCGTTGTTTCTCTAAGTGTTCTCCACTTCCTATCCCAGCGCTGTTGACTTGGTCAAACTTGATCTTGTCCACCTGCAAGTGATCCTGTTCACACATGAGGGTGTGAAATCCAGCTCCAATGATGATCCCCTTTCATACTATGAGGGATTTTATTTAGATTTTTATTATGCATGGACCTCCTTACCCATTTATTCTCCTCCTAAGTGAAATCAACAAAAATTAATATTCCAATTTGTTGCATGAAAATTTTGGAATGTTACATTCCAAATAGGAAACTGAAACCTGAAGTCTGCAAGCATTGGAGGAAGTTTGTCATATTTTGTCAAATTATGGAGGCGCATTTTTTGTTTGGACGCAGAGTGATGGAGGTCGTGATTAATATACTATAGTGGAGTGTTGTAGAGATTACAAGCGCAATCAAAGATTGAAGACCGCATGTGTGTGGACGCAAGCGATGGAGGAGATGTTTTCTGTGGCCAGCACAAATTGAAATTGATACAACACACTCTCTGTGGAACTATGGAGGCGATTAGCATGATGCCGTGTTTGGTATGTGCGAACCCAATTCCTCGTGTGGCTGTGTGAGGGACTAACACAGTTCCCGTGGGATTATGGTGAGAGCAGTCTTAACATACTATGATTTGGGGTGTGCGGCATTAAGTTCTTGGAGTCTGCGTGAAGATTTAACATAGATCTGTGGCATATGGTATAAATAAATAGTGTGTAGCAGATGTGTTAACAGTCCGTTGACATTGTTCGATTGTGGTGATTTTGATCTCTGTGTATGATCTGCAGTAGTGACATCGTATGGCTTGATTGAAGTTACTTTGAATGATGTGTGATGGTTTGTGTGGTCGTGACTTCAACAAACAAATATGCAATGCTATTCCAATATATACACAGTCATGTGAAGTAGTGTGCGTTTTAGTTCCCAAGAAACTGCAGGAAATGTTAAACGCAATTTGCATGGATTCATTAGGGGAATTTTGAGGTCTAAAATGGGCCTCCTAAGGAAAATGTACAATCAAAATTTACTTTATGAGAAGCAATCACATTTTAGGGGATGACATCATCCCAAATGGTTGAAGTGGCATTTCTTGAGTTAAAGGTACTTACTTGTCACATTCTCAATGGTGGATAAAAACTTATGGTTAACCATAGTAGTGCTCTAAGTGCTTTTAAATTCAAATTAAAATACTCATAATAAATGTCATTTCACACTTTTTGAATAAAAATATATTATTGTTATTTCATATTTCTTGAAAGAAACAATGCATATCCCTATATATTTATTATATTATATTATTTTTATATAGTATATTAATTACATGTTATTATACAATTTAAATAACATAAATTTTAATTAATAGCATATAATATAATTAAGCATTTATAAATTTATATCTATATTTTATTTAAGTACAAAGGACAAATGCATTAGTTGTTCAATGATAATGACTTTTTCTTGAAAGGCTCAATCTTATTTATAGTTACATCAATACAATTTTTTGATTAATTTTATTTTGGTGCAACTTTTGAATTGAATTTAATTATGGTTACATGGATTGTGGTGCAAAAAGTGAATTGAAAATTCATAAATATTATTTTATTGGTTTAGTTATTATATTATTATTTCCTTAGGAGGCCCATTTTAGACCTCAAAATTCCCCTAATGTTTGGTGAAAGGCATTCGGTTTTATGTGTTATATATATATATATACAAACGCCATTCCAATATGAATACAGTCAGCTTGACATCATATTCCCTGGGTGTAATTGCGTTGATCCATGTGTAACAGCTTGTACCGGCAATAGCATAAATAAAGCAGCGTTTGTCCCTAAGTGGTGTTCCAAAACCGGTATTGTGTTATTCCATGTTGGTAATGCCTTTAACACATCAAACTTAGTTATCTTCACATTATTACATTTTCATTGTGACAGATATTAATGATTTCCTTGATGGTTGCATCGACGTTTGTAATGGAATGTTAATTTTCCTGGAGTTGTGGTTGATCTGTCGACTCTTACAGAAAAAGACAAGGAGGATATTTTGGTATGGAGATTCCAGTTGAAAAAATATTCTTGGCTCAGAAAATGATGATATACAAGTGCAATATGCTTGGAAGTCATTGTCACTGCTACTCAAAGGTTGGAATCCATGATTAAGTCTCCTCGTCCTACCCGTGTTGAAGCTATAGATGTGGCTAATGTTGTTCTGGATGGGACTGATTGTGTTTTTCTTAGTGGTGAGAGTGTAGCAGGGGCATATCCTGAGGTAGCAGTGAAGAGCCTGTGACCAAATTAAAAAAAAAAAAAATGTTTGATAAAACGAATTTCAAAGCATAAAGGAAGCGTGGTAAATGTCGAGAAAAGGAATGTTAAGTAAAATTGTGGGCGAGCATATTATATGTTGAAATTTTTGGTTTTCTTAACCAAAATCTAATTTATAGATAAGTATTTTTGCAGGAATGATTTATAGATATGTCAACATGCGGTTCAAAATTAAAGTGAAAACGTTGTAAATGCGGAGGTATAAGGTTTTATCACCACAGTAGTTTTAAAGGAAATTAAATTCCGCTTAAATGAATGGAAATGGAGAATGCGCTATCCTGGGTGATATAAAGAGAAACAAGCATTTTTTTATGAGAGTGTTTATTATGCATAGTGTGGGTTCTTCGCAGTTTTGGCTAAGCCATTGGGACCAAAACTTGTAGTTGGAAATAGAAGAATTATTTTGATTTGTGTTTAAGGTTGGAAACACAAACAAACCATAATTGCTCGATGTTGTAGAATCCTTGTTTATACCATTATGTGGTGGCATCTAAGGAGGTGTTATTCAGGATGGGCACAATGTACAGGTTGTACATTATTCATCAAAGAGGTTGAAAACATGAATAGTTTTTTCTCTGTACGCAGGTGAAGAGATGTGAATTGATGTACAAATTTATAATGTGCAGTTGTATGGTGCATGAAAGTGCAGGAAAAATGTTTGCACTAAGATGACGAGCTTATGGTATGAAGGGCATGCGAATATCCACAGTGACAAAGACGGCACAGAAGAGTGAAGTCAAGAAAGTTGAAATTGCAAAGAGAAGGTTTATTAATAACCTTGAAGGTATGATCATTCATTTCAAAGAGGTATTTTTGAATATTGAAATTGAATGGTTTATTTATTTTCACCATAAAATAAATCTTGGGAAAAATGGATTGCATTTTGATTTAAAGGCTAAAGTATCATGTGAAGTGATAAAGGGAGATGATGTAATTGGTGACTTGTAATATTTTCTGAAGAATGGAGTACGAGAGAGAGTGAAGATTTTACATCATGAAGTGTATTAAGGGTGGATGTTCATAGGGTATATTGTATAACTTGAATTAGAGTCAAAATATCCATTATTGTAGTTATTGGGTCAAGTCTTGAAGTCAAATTAGATGTTAGGGTCAAATGAAAATTGAGTTTTTGTACAAGAGGGTGCATTTTTCATCCAAGATGAAAATTGATGTAAATTTTGGAGTCAAAGAGTCATAAGCCAAGTCAAAGGTTTGAATGTAATTGGGTGAATGATCGGCAGAGCCCAACACCCAAAGAGTTGGTCATTATAACACCAGCATTACTAAAGTTGTTGTTCGCAGCAAAGAGGAGCCAGAGAGTTACCAAAAATGATTCCAAGACATAGAATGGAAAGAGGTCAAGCGTAGGAAGAGAGCTTGTATTGCTAAATGGAAAGTATGGAGGCTTATTGAAAAGGGGATTTGAATGAAATCCACATGTGAACAGATGAAGTTCACAAAGGAGGAGAAGATGACTAGTGATAGTCATTTCAGAGGTTCTGAGAAAGACCACAATAGAAGAAAGAAGAAGGAAAATGCCAAGGTAAATGACATATGTAAGCAGTTGTCTGATGAAGAGTATGAGCGGGAGAAAGCTGAGATAACAGTTCACCTTGAGTTATTGATGGAATTGTTGCAGAGAAATACGAAAGACCAGAGACATGGTTGGACCATGAGGAAGAAAGTGAAGTGGCAGAGGCTACACACAAAGAGGGAACAATAGGTAAACATACAGTTGATATAAGAGCTAAGGAAGCTCGAGCAGATGATGAGTGTGCAAATGAGATGTGGAGAACTCAGAGAGGTTGAGTTGAAAATGGGAGTTTCCATTTGTGGCCTAGAATAGGGTGAAATTATGGGTGGTGAGATCAATGAGGAAGATCTCATGGAGTATTGGAATAGTTCAAAAGAATTGGAAGATATGTTGACCAGAGAAGCAGATGAGGCTATGAAGCCTTGTATTTTTGAATCTCACAGTTTGTGTATGTTTGCAGGATGTGCGAAATATGGTGGACAGTATGGTGAAACTGTCACATAGATGAACAAAGCTCTTAAGGTGAAGTATGATGGGGAATGCCTTTCAGAGGAGGAAGGTACTGATTTGTTACAGCAAAAAGAGTGCATAGATGAATTCTTGTTTTTTGTAAGACAACCAGCTGAAGTTGTTATGGAGCAGAAGCATAATGAAAATGCTGAGGTGATGTTCCAAAGAGGTAAACAAATGAATTTTTTTAATGAAATTGATGACAGAATTTTGCAATGTGATGATACAGACAACAGGATAACTCAGGAAGATTACCAGAAGAAGAATGAAGCTGGGAATGAAGGTTGTGATGAAATACTGGAAAGATTTCACAAGGAAATAGAGTTCTTGGAACGTTGGCTTAACGAACCTGAAGGGGAGATGAAACTTGCAGAACCTGATACAGAAGAGATTGTAGTTACCATGCATGATAGGGATGAAATGTTTTATAAATTTATAGAGTTGAGTGAATGTTATAACTTTTCAAATAATAATATGGATGTAGATACAGAAGGAAACATAAATAAATATGATGTTGAAATCAGAGAAATTGAGCAGAAAGTATTTGGAGATGAAACGGAAAATCAGGAGCAGCAAGAAAGTTATGACTTTAGAGACATAAGGGAAACATAAGTATTGAATCAACAGGATAAAGATGAAAGTAACCAACAATTCAAAACAGGATCTGTTGAAATCCAGAAAGTAAATGATGGGAGATTGGTGCTTGAAGCATCAAAAGAGGCCGAAAGGTCTTGTATTTTTGAAACTAAGTTTTTTGATGAATGAAGGTACAACACCGGATGAGAAAGTTGTTGCTATAAAAGAAATCAATGACTATAGTTGTGGTCAAGAATAAATTCTTGATTATTCTTCACTTCAGAAAGTTGAGTGTTCAGCTCATTTGGAGACGAAAGCATTAGACAAAGAGGAATTACTCCGAGGAATTGGCGGAAGCAATTGTTGTAAAGGCCGATGGAATTCGATTGACAGAGTGAGTGATGAGTTACCAAATAAAGTTGATACTTTAAAGGACTAGCGGTAGAACAGAGTTTGGAATCCTGGAGGGAGCAAGTCATCTAGACTTGTGGCTGTCGCATTATTATAGAAAAGTGACAAACCTCATAGACAGGAGCCTATGGAAACTTCTCTACATGGGGAGTCTGATGCAAGAGCATCCTGCATGATTTTCATTAAAATATTTTGTAATTAAGGGGTGATGTCTTTTTAACTATTTTATAAATTATTATGTTCATTTTTAATAAATTAAGAGAGAAAAATGTAAGTGTGAGAATTATTATAAATATTATTTTAATAAATTAAGGATATGAGTGGAGTTGAATTAGGTAGATAATATAGGGATTAGGAATTCCTTAAACGGGACTTAGTTGAGTCCAAAAAAGGGATAAATCTATTTTAGATTTTGTTTGAGATTTGTGTGGAGGGAATCATGGATTGAAATAAATTCATAATTATATATAAATAGGAGGATTGTGTGAGGATGAAAAACAGAGTGAGGAATACAGAGAGAGAGAGAGAGAGAAATGGTTTGAGAGCTTTTGTAAAAGGGCCGAGAGCCGAGAGGCCATCCATTGTAATATTCAGCCAAATGGTTTGAATCTGGAATTTCTTGTGATATTATATCAGTATTTTTTGTTTGTATGGCTCTCTTTTCCTTATGTATACTTTGAGCTGATTCAAATGTAGTTTTAATGAAGAGTTTTATTAAGAGTTTTTGTGCATGAAAGAAACATGCACTCTATTATATGCTAGGATCTGTTTTTTAGCAGAATCCTGGCATCAAAAACACAAGAATTAATGTTTTCGACTCCCCCTCAATGAATTTCTATGATTTTATTCATAGTCTCTCTATTTCACTAGTCATTTGAAATTGTCCAATCTTCATTTTCTTCTTCTATGGTCTTTGTCTCCAATCTTCTTTAGCCTTCAAGCTTCACGTTCTATGTTCTGCAATTTTCATGTTTTTTCTTCTTCATTATTCATATTCCTTTAATTATATATTATATCTATAAAATATAAACATTGTGTTTGTTCAAATTTATATAAATAAGTCATCATCCACTAACATACATCAGCTTCCGACCACTATATTTAATAGTTCTATAGGAAACATATTCTGTGCATTTTTCATCAACGATTATTTAATAATAAAACTTTTTCACTTCCCTTTCATCATCATCATTCATTATCTTAGATTTCTTGGTTCATCTTGACCACATCCTAGTTTTTTGTGAGGTGCCCTTAACCATTACAATTCTCAGGTGGCTTTTGGCTTAGCTCAAACCTTTCATTACACCAAGTGTGGCTTTGGGTTGGCCATGGACCTTTATTTTTCATGCCAAATGGTTTTTCGTTTTCCATGAACCATCAACAATCAAATTATAAGGTTATACTTTCCTTATCATGGCTTATAGCCAATATGTCATCATTTCACTTAAGTACATATGAAATTTTGTATGCATGCATTAAATTAAAGCTAATATTGTCATGTTAAATAGAGGACTGTGATAATATTATTTTCCATCATTAAAACAACATTATCAAAGAGGATCATCAAACTTCAAAGGGATTCCATTTTGTGTAAATTCACATCAATTTCTTTTGTGTCTCAATTTTGAACCCACAATATTATTTTCTAGTGCTTATTCTTAGATCGTCTTCTTTTTTGTTCTTCATTCATCGGGATCATTCAATATCTTTTGTTACTTCATTATTTTTTCTTTTTCTACCTTAAATATTCTTCTATATCCTTATCTCTTTTATCTTGAATCGTCTTCTTTTGTTTTTGCTCAAGAGTCTATCTTCTTTAATTGATTTTGTTCTTCTCTTTTCACTTTACTTTCTTTCATTGTTTTATTTGGTATTATTGAATGTTTCATATAATTACTACACCAAAATACTTGTATAAAAAATGTTTCTTGTTGGAGTTATGTTTTAGGGAAAAAAACACCAAGGAATTAGGGTGTATCATTGACAAAGTGAAGGGAAGATGGCTATCTTCAATCTAGAACCTATTGGTTACAAAGGTTAATAGAAAGGAATAAAAAAAAAATTGCAATTACAATCTTATCTTCAAATTTACACAATACAAACATCCAACCTTCCTCAAATCCAAATACACATATAAATATGAATCATGATAAATCTATGAAATGATAACATGAATCCAAATTAAACTATTTCAAACTAATTATCAAGAATTGCAACCTCAAATCAAGAATTTAAAAAAAGCATTAAACACATTTGCAATATGATTTAGGGTAGGGGAAAAGGTGAGATATTTAAAAATTTATTAATTAAGAACAACAAATACATATACTTGTCAGTTTTTTCTGATGCCTTCATCCCATGTGTTTGGATTCCTCCTATTTAGACTAGTTATATGCTTGTACTTCGCCTATGTTCTTTAGCTTTACTATGGATGTGAACACCTTTGAGATGTTATAACCCAAATCAAAGCTATAAATAAATTCAAAACTAGGGGGCTCTGAAGAGGGGAAAGCAATAGAAATCCAAGACTACTCCTCTAGGAATTACTCTAGAATTAACTTACTTCTAGTGGAATCTTTCCCCTTCTCCCAACTAGTAACTTCTACTTATATCAAGCAAATTTAGTTAAGATAGTTGGAAGTAGAAGTTAGGGTTTTCCCATATGTATTAATCTTATTGCTTCTGCTCAAGAGCACACATTTAATGTGAATTTATTACTTTTTAAAACATTTATAAGGCATATGTGGGTTTTCTTAAGTCAAGTTGTGGGAATCCCACATGTTTCCGGAAGGAAACTCAAAAGAACATCGTAAATGAAGGAGTAACTCATACAAATAAAAATTTAATCAATGATAGGTAAATGTTCAATAAGGCACATTTGGTCAAAGGTGACCAAATATAGCTATAATGGGTAACCCCTAATGTATGAGGTCAAAAGGGAGGTGAATAGCCAAACTACATTATAATAGCACAAAGGAAATAAACAAGTGAAATCTATTGGATTCCAACAAACCCAAGACATGAAAGGTGTCTGCAAATGAAAACCAAAGTATCATATAATTTTCTTCCTTGAGGTAGACATGACCATGCTCAAGTGAAAACAAATAAGGCCACCAATCAAGTACATTGTAGATCCATTAAGTAAATATAGAATGCAATATTATGGCCACAAAATAATACACATTGGATCCACGTCATAATAATATTGTAGCCACAAGAAAATACATAGTGGATATACATCTCCATATATATCAAGATTAAATTAGAACTATGTGAAGTAATAATTGGTTCTCCAAAAAATACCAATACCATAAAGATATGCAGAAAAAATATGCACAACTTATGTAGTAGAGAAACGAAATATACCATAGCATGAAGTATTCAATACATGCAAGAAAGCATTTGATCACTAATCATTAATGTATATTGTTTCAATTCAAGAGGCAACTAACCAATGATGATAATAGCCACCAAGGTACTTATTACACTCTAGAAAGTGTGAATAGATGTACTAATATTGAACACTTATAAAATATACTATCTAGAAACCATTGATGTATACCTATTTTTGATAGAGAGGGAACATTTTATTAATTATTGAAAGCTCTTGGGTACTATATGATCTCTAAATATTGTTCCCAAAGTAAATGAGCCAATGTTAATAGGAAGAGGAATGTTAGAAATACTATATTTCAGCCTCCCTCATTAACCAACATCAACAATTATGAGTAACATGATATGATGTAAAGTTATTGGAAAATAATTGAAAATAGCACACCACCAAGTATGAATTTTGGATGCACTAGATGGAAAGGCACATAAAAAATCCCCTTAATCAGTGATCAGTAGTAAAAATTACTGAAAAAGGCAAGTAAATCTGCCCATGATGAAAATGGAAACTAAGGTACAACATAAATAAAACATATGAAAAGAGATATTGCAATCAAATGCATGGGAAATAGCTCAGTCAATGACCAATGATGAGCACATGAAAACCTACTAATGATGAAATTAAGTCCCAAGGTGCAACCATCTATAACTATATCCCTAAGATTAAATGTATTACAGTCGATGGATCGAAGACTTACTAATAAAAAGGTAATAATGAATCCCTTAAACTCACATGACTAAAAACACTAGTAATCATAATGAAATAAGAACAACTTGATAACAAAGAAGGCCAACTTCGATGGTCAAGAAATTTCAGAAATGGACAATTCAGGCTAAATACATTCCTTCAACATAAGCGAGACATAAGAATGACTAACACCAAAAGGGAACCAGTGATATAAGACACTAACATAGGAGTCATTGAGGTCATCCCCATAATGATTGGAAGAGTAACCGATTAGAGTAAAAATCTCATAATTATGATGGTTTAGCTCCTAAGGAAATACTAAAAACCCAAACGATGAAATTTTAATGCAACATGGGTGCTTTTTTCAAGGGTGAAATAATTATACTGCTCTTTCATGATATTAAATTATCAAGACTTGAATTCTTTCCTTCCTCTTCTATTAGATTTTTTTTCCTTTTTCATATTAGGAAAGTTTGAAAAATAATAAAATAATTCCATATATATTGAATAACTAAGTGTCACAAGGCATGTGACTATGTTCCACACACATAGAATAGAACAATGAAAAAAAAAATGTAAACGGTTTTGATGTAGAGGATGGACACCCATAAACATGCTTATTCTAAGGATAAGGTCAAAAATGTGTATACAACAAATGAAATATGATAAGAAATGCAATGAATGCAATTGAAATAAGAAGGATTGGTGAAGAGTTAAGAAAGATTGTATAAGTAGTAGTAAGTAAGGCCAACACACAACAAACAAGAAAAAATAGGTTCCCATCAGAGAGTGAATTGAAATATATTAAAAGAGAATCATGTAGATTCAAACTTGAAGCTGTGATGGGACTATTAGGGCTACCACGATTAGGATACAACTCAACATGGGTTTCAAAGGTGATTCTATTTGTTATATTCAAATGGATATGGAAATGCACCAAACATCAGATCCTTTTCGAAGTGAAAAATGATCATTTTGCTTGAGTCTTTCATATAAATGGGGCTCCCTTTTTCAAAAGGTGTATGAAACCTGTTGGGAAAAATACTGAGAGGGGGGGGGGGGGTGAATCAGTATTTTAAAACTCACACAAAATTTTATTTACTTTATTGATTTATATACGCGACTTCACTTAATTCCAACTAGTGTATATATGCAGATTTCTTTAAGGAAACTTGTGTATGCCCACTGCACTTATTATTCAAATAAATCTTCAGTAAAATTACTTAGAAAAGTGCATCATTCATTCATCACACATTTAGTAAGCAGTAAACATGTGCAGTAAGAACAAAATAAATCATCACACATAAGCAGCACACATGAACACCAAGATTTAAGGTGGAAACCCAATTTAGGATAAAACCACTGTTTTTGTCATCTTTGTCTTCAATATTTATTATATAGAAAATTTCTTAAAATCTTGTACTAATGCAAACTCATACCAGCACGCAGGCATCCACCTGCAAAAGCCTGCAACCTTCTCTCATTCTCCAGCTTTTACTGGAAGGGAGCTCCAACCCCCTAATCTCATTTACCAACCCCCACTGGAAGGGAGCTACAAGCCCCTAATTTGATCACCAGCTCCTACTGGCAGAAAGCTTCGACTTCCACACTAAAGGCTCTGACCCTCAAAACCACTGCAAAACACGTTTCATTAATTTTCACACTGGATCCAACAACTTTTAATTCAACACAAATTTTATATCAACTGAGACAACCATCAATCAAATTCAAACAGAATAGTGAGATCATTGTAACCAGACAACAGAACTAAACACATACTTCTACATCAACACAAAGAATCAACTGCAACCCTAATCATTCATAAGACATGTATATGCTAATTTACGTACGGCAACCCGCGTGCATACATGCTTTTCTGAGGAGAAACCTATATAGAGATCTTAATATACTAAGATTAAAGTTATGACCAAACTCAAAATAGATCAGAGATATTTAGACACATTTTTCCTGTTTTACAGAGCCCTCATACAGTCAGCATCATCCATCATATTCAATCAACCAATCATTGATCTTTATACACAATCAAATAGCAACATAATCAATACCCAAACAAACCATATCTATATGAAGACATCATTGACAGACAGTAGAAATACAACAAAACTGATCAGACATTTTCTTCATTATTCTTCATTAAAACCATGGCTTTCATACACTCCTTCCCTAAGACAAAAACGCGAGTGTACGCGTTTTTTCTAAAACCAACTTACGCATAGATATATGCACCTTTGTTGAGTGGAACCTGCGTGTATATGTGCCTTTGTTGATTTGAACCCACATGTATACGCACCTGCCACGTGACCAACCCGCGTATATATCTATAAATAATTCAGGATTGCACAACGCTTTAGAAGAAAAAAACTTACTTAGATCATACCCTTCACTTAAACAAACATGCGCTAGACCATAAATCTAAACAAATCATAAAAATATCATACAAATACATAGTCATTTCAGGTCTAGAGCCTGATCCATCATTGTATTCATAAGTGCATCATAATATTAGATCTATCTATTAATTATAGCCCATTCCATGTTGATATATTTCAAATTGAAGTATTCATTCAATTCACATACGCATGCACACTTCACACTATGATCTTCACCTACTTATATAGTGTGAGCCTTAGCCAATACCATGAGCCAAAACCACACAAGTGCCAATGGTTTTCTTGGATAGGATCAAATAACCGTTACTGCGCTCAATACTGTGGGCTAATACCATGGTAAGGACCCCTAGTATTATAGACTCTATGAATAAATGAAATACATGACTCTATGACCTTTCCCATCACCAAGGACTCATACTTACATCAATCACCCAACCAAGTGGGGTTACATATTTGACTCAATTACCCAACCAAGTGATTTTACATTTTTGAATCAATCACCCAACCAAGTGGGTTTACATATTTGAAAAAGTCCATACATGACTAAATATGACAATATTTATATCATAGGTCTCAACATGACCTTACATCAAATTATAGATAAGTTTATAATCAATACCAAAGAACCATAATAGAGAGAAATAATTGAACATAATTCAACAACATAATGCCAACAATGCATTATACCTAGCAAGGCTAATGCTCCCCCTAAACCTGTGCAACCTGAACATTTTCAACAACCCATTCATCAAAGCATCTTCATCAAGAAGATAAATATCAAAGAAGAAAAATGTAACTTGAAAAACCATGACCACATACTGTACCCATCAACACCTAACTAATAGAGCCAAACCATAATTGTCAATAGCATGACAAAGTCTATTCTAGAGGTTGACCCACAGATTTTATGACAGAGAGATCCATACGCGATTGTCTGAAAAGAGACTCGCGTATCATTAGGGGAATTTTGAGGTCTGAAATGGGCCTCCTAAGGAAATTATAAAATAATAGTGGAAACAATAAAATAAGATTAGATTGCATCATCAAATTTTAGAGGGAAAAAAGAAAAAACTATTTTTTCAACTCGTATTTTCAACTTATCTCCCTAAGTTTTTACTCAAATTTTGAGCAGAAACACTCATTGGATGCATAATCCGATTCCTCATCCAATGAGTACCCATGTTGCATAATTTTGATGAACTCTGTTGCATGAAAAAAGTGAAATACATGAAAAACGTGATTGCAATCACGTTTTTTCATGTATTTCTCATTTTTTGTGTAGCAAGGTCCATCGAAAGTATGCAACATGGGTACTCCTTGGATGAGGAATTAAATTTTTCTTCCAACGATTACTCCGACTCAAAATTGGAGTAAAAAATTAGGGAGATAATTTGAAAATAGGAGTTGAAAAAGTAGTTTTATTATTTTATTATTTTTTAATCTTTTTACTTTTTTAGTCCAAAAATGGTGAATCGACACCCATGGTTGACATCATCATCTTGAATCCTATTGGTTCTTATTTTGGTTGTATATTTTTCTTAGGAGGCTCATTTTAGACCTCAAAATTCCCCTAATGATACGCGACTATGCGTCAAGCAACCTGTGAACCGAAATTATCCTTCTGAATTTTCATTTGAAAATAGCTCAGATAAGTTTAACAACATAATGAGGTAGAGGCAACTCCCAGTTTCTGTCCGAGATATTCAAATGCTTCTTTGGGAAGAGGTTTAGTAAATATGTCAGCAACTTTCTCTTTAGAGGGAACATACTCCAATTTAACCTTTTTCTTAAGCACTTGTTCTCATAAAAAGTGATACTTGATAGGAATATGCTTGGTTTTGGAGTGCATAACAGGATTTTTTGAGATACTAATAGCACTTGTATTATCACATAGGATGGAGATGGATGGATAACATTTAATTTGAATGTCTTGTAATGTATGCATCATCCAGAGAAGTTGTGTGCAACATGATGCAGCAGCCACATATTTTTCTTCTGTTCTAGATAGTGCAATGGAACTTTGTTTCTTATTGAACTAGAATATTAATCGGGGCCCCATATAAAATGCACATCCACTAGTGATTTTCTGGTCATCAACATTTCCAGCCTAGTTTGCATATGTGTAAGAATGAAAGTTAAGCTAAGCATTTTTGGGATACCATAGACCAAAGCCTTGAGTTCCTTGGAGATATTTGAATATTGTTTATATTGCCTGAAGATTTGATTCCTTTGGATTGGCTTGGAAACATCCAACAATCCCAATTGCATGCATGATATCTGGTCTAGTACCTGTTAGATAAAGTAGGCTTCCAATCATATATCTATACTCTGGTTGGTTTACCATGGGAGAATCTTCATGAGAACTGAGGTTACATTCGGTTATCATTGGAGTGCACACAGGTTTGTAGTCTTCCATCCCATACTTCTTTAGAATCTTCTTGAGATATTTTGTTTGTGAGAGAAATATGTCATATTTTACTTGTTAACTTGTAAACCAAGAAAATATGTTAGTTCCCCAAGTAAAGACATTTCAAATTCCTGTTGCATAATAGAAGAAAATTTTTGACTCATGGATTCTTCATTACTCCCAAAAATGATGTCATCAACATAAAAGACAATAATTAACAGTTTGTCATCCTCAATTTTTGTGTACAGGCTACTTTCTGCAGATCCTTTTGTGAAGCCTTGTTGTTGAATATATTTGTCAAGACGATAGTACCATGCCCGTGAAGCTTGTTTTAGCCCATATAGAGCCTTTTTGAGTTTGAAAACATTTTTTTCATCATTCCTCAGAATGAATCCTTTTGGTTGTTCTATATAAACTTCTTCTTCCATATCTCCATTAAGGAATGTAGATTTTACATCCATTTGATAAACGTTGAAACGTTAAAAACTTGAAAATGCAAGAAACATTCTTATGGCTTCAAGTATGGCTATTGGTGCAAATGTTTCTTCAAAGTCTATACCTTCTTGTTCAACATAACCTTTACAAATAAGTCTAGCTTTGTTTCTAATTACATCTCCATTTTCATTTAACTTATTTTTGAATATTCATTTTATTCCAATAACATTTTTATCATGAGGCCTTGGAACCAATTCCCAAAGATTATTATTTTAAATTTGATCAAGTTATTTATTCATGGCTTTAATCCAACATTCATCTTTACTAGCTTGATTTACATTTTGTGGTTCAGTGGTGGATGATAGTGCTAGATAAATAGGAGATCCCACAAGTGTTCTTGTTTGTACCCCTGATTCCTTTTCTCCCAAAATTTGAGATTCTGCATGATTCTTTTGAACATACCTAGATGGAGCCTTTTCCCTATCTGATGTGTATTTGTAATATTCCAAAATGGAAAAGACAAGAATATAGAACATATGCAGCATTCCAAATAAATCAAAATAGGAACATAGCACTAAAATCTGGAAAATGCCAGAAATATGCTACAACTAGAAATTACATTAAGACATTATGATCTATGAGCAGAAACAACTGATTCATATCATTATAATCAATATAAAAATAAAGTACACAGTGCTCCAAAATGAATGCACTCAACCCACAAGATGGCTAAAATACACTAAAAAAAACTAGCACTACAAATGTGTGTTGCTACTGCTGTTGCTGCAAAAAACTACAACTATTGGGAATAATAACCATGTGTGGAAGGCTGTTGGAGTGCTCAGAATGATTCGAGATTTTAACCACAAATTCTACTCAATAAACCCAGGAAAAACCCATAAATTGTTTAGCCAGATTTTAAGTTTGGATTTTCGGCCCTTTTTGGGTTGTACACTGCACCCCTGTTGGCTGAGTTACACACTTCCTGAAGACAACTACTGATATGGGGATGAAATATTGATCTATCAGCTGCAACAACACCCAATCAACTCAATAGGTGAAGTGTTGGTCCCCTCACTAGAAAACAAGCTCAGAAATTGGAGATCTCTCTCTTCCACTGCTACACCCTGCAACACAACACAACTCTGAACAGAAATTGCGTTGTAGCTGAAGACTGAAGCTTTGCCTGATGCATGGATGTGGACTATACACCTCAAAAATATCTCCTGAGTAGGATGAGTGTCGGATTCCTGCTCAGGAAAACCCTTGTACTAAACAGTACAACAAACCCTGCTAAACAACAAAAGCATGCATAGAAATGTCCCCTGACAATTTCCTGATCTAAAAAGATCAAGATCAATAATCATCTAACATGCTTTCTATGGTTGCCTTGCCCTTCCTTATATGCATTGTGAGACTTCTCACCTTGGGTCCCACTCATCAAAGACACTACTCACATGGAAACTATCTCCCATTAACGCTGTGTTGTTTCACATTGATGCTCCACTCTCTTTATACCAGCGCTATTGATTTGGTCAACAATGACCTTGTCCACATGATTCTGCCCCTGTTCACACATGGAGATGCTTTATCCAGCTATCATGATGATCCCTTTTCACATTAAGAGGGATTTTATTCCTACTAAAGAGATTTATGGGTCTCCCTACCCAATTATTCATCTATCTAGAAGACAAAATAAAAAATGAATATTCCAATTAGTTGCATTATAATTTAGGAATATTAAAATATTATTCTTATGCTTCATTAGATTCTTCTTATATATCATTGTGATTTGATGTGGGAAAGCATTCATCATCATCATCATCATCCTCATTTTTTGTTATCTCCCTTTTGGGAGTTGTGTGTGCTTCATCAATCACAACATTAATATATTCAACAATTTTCCAAAGTCTCTTATTGTATAATTTGTATCCTTTACTTTTAGAAGAGTAACTAAGAAGTATTCCTTCATTTGATCTAGGTTCAAACTTACCGAGTTTTTCATCATTAATTTTTATAAAGAATTTGCTTCCAAAAAATCTAAAGTGCTTCACACTGGGAGTATTACCGTACCAGATTTCATAAGGAATTTTATCACTATTCACATGAACATGAGCCTCGTTGAGAATATTTACTATGGTATGTGCATCTTCACCCCAAAAGGTGTCAGGAGTTCTATACTCATCAAGCATAGCACGATCCATTTTCTAAATTGTTCTATTCATTCTTTCTGCCACACCATTTTGTTGCAGAGTTCTTGCTACATAAAATTGTCTTTTTATGCCATATTATTCGCAGAAATCAAAGAATTCATTCAACATGTATTCTCCTCCTCAGTCAGATCTGAGACATTTTATTTTTAGATCTAATTCATTTTCAAATAAAGATTTGAAGGTCTTAAATTTTTCAAATGCTTCATATTTGTGTTTCAATAAACCGATCCAGCACATTCTAGAAAAGTCATTAATGAATAAGATATAGTAGTGTTCTCCATGAGGTAAATTTTTCCTTACAAGTCCACACAAATCAGTATGTATAAGTTCAAGAGGCTTAATTGTTGATCCTTCTTTGTCGTTAAATTGAACTCTGGTTTTCTTACCAAATTGGCATGACTTACATATGGTACTTTCTAGTAAAGTGATGTTGGGTAGATCACGAATAGCTTTCAGCCTGCTTGATTTTCTTATTTGAGAAAAGCTCAAATGTCCCAATCTTTTGTGCCATAACTAGTTTTCTAAAGATTTTCCTAAATAACATTGTTCTTGGCCACCTTTCAATATATACATATTTCTTGGTGTTTTTTTTCCTTTTATTATGGTTTTTCCTACATCAAGTTCTTGAACCACACATTCTTTTGATTGGAGTACAACTTCATTTCCTTGGTCGCACATTTGGCTAACACTCAACAAGTTATGCTTGAATCCATCAGAATACATAACATTACTAGATTTAACCTTTTCTTTTAGAAAAACAGATCCTTTACCCTTAATGACGGCAGTAGATTCATTTCCAAAAGTGACATTCTTTTCCTTTTCTAATGCATTGTATGAAATGAGTTTGTCTTTATCACCTGTCATGTGTTTTGAACATCCGCTATCAATGTACCATTGATTTTCTTCTCCTTCTAAAAATAAATCTATGTCGCAACTTTTGAATTGTAAGTCCTTCCTTCTCCATACCTTAGAATTTGTGGATATTTTTTCTTGTGGTTGTAGTTTTCTCATGCATTCAGATTCCTCATGTCCAAAGTTATTGCAAAATGAACATTCAATTTCGTGTTGAAGAGGAGAAATTTTTTTATAAGTATTCTTCTTTGTTCCTGTCTCATTTCTTTGTTTTCTTGCTTCTTTGGCCATGCTAGTTTTGTATGCAACACATTGAGTAGCTCTATGACCAAAATTATAGCATGAGAAACATTTTCCATTAAAGAATAAATTCATGTGATCATAGAACCTTCTAGTGTGGTTTACCTTTTGACTAATGCTTCTGTTATTGTTCATCCTTGAATTAGAATGAACATGCTTTACTTGAGAATTGCCTTTGTTCTTCTATTGAGTGATGAAAATTTGTTGACTGGCTTTTGCTACATTTAGATAGCTTGTGGCTGAATATGTTTATGTCTGAGAAGATTCACCAATGTATACAAGACCTGTCTTCATAAGAGGAGAGCGTTGAACCTTGATAACTTCATATAAGGTTTCAAATCCTTAAGAAAATATAAGATTTAGATTTTTTACTTTCTCAAGTTCCTTTCTTAGGCTTACTATTTCACATTCTAACTTCTCATTATGTTTCTTCTTTCTATGAGTTGATTCTTTAGAGTATCTATGGATATTTTTTTTTCTTCCAAGCATATTTTGAGTTGAGCGATTTCTTCAAGGAAATAATTTTCTTCTAAAGCATCCATAATATTATCTTTAGCCTCATTTGTGTATTTTTCAAATGCCATGAGCAGTTTAAGATCTTGATCAGATTCTCCTTCTTCATTATTTGACAATCCATCACTATCTACACGAGTATAATAAATTTTTCTATTATCAAATCGTCTCATATTAAATTTTGTTATATCCTTTCCCTTACCATGATTATCCTTATGAGGACATTTAGTAGCATAATGACCCACTCTTCCACAATCAAAACATTTGAAAGGAAGCTTACCTCTGAACCTTCCAGTGCCAAGTTAAATTTTCTTTACAAAATTGACCTCATCTTCTTCTAATACATACCCCGATTCTTTTTTTCTTCATTTTCCTTTCCTTTCGCATTAGCTTTAAATGTGGTTTCTCTGAATTCATATGGACCTCCTTTTCTCATTTCAAAAGAAATCAGGATCCCATGAAGTTGAACAATAGTAAGACTCTGCAGATCCTGCTTCTCTTCAATAATAGACACTTTTGACTCAAATTTAGGAGTTGTCGATCTTAATATTTTCTCTACTAAAGTTTTATTTTATGTCTTCACCCAAGTTTCTCATACAATTTACGATCTCATCTAGAAGCGAAAAGTAACTAGAAATACTTTCATCATTATGCATTCTGAGATTTTCATATTGAATTCTGAGAGATTGGAGTTTAGCACTTTTTACCTTGGCATCACCATCATAGCTTAGAATTATTTTGTCCCATATCTCCTTTGGTGTATCTAACTGCATAACCTTGACAAATTCTGATTCGGTCAAGCTTCCCAATAATGCATTGACAGCTTTCGCATTGGTTTCATAGTTCTTATTTGTTGCTGGATCTATGGGAACTGTAGCTAGATATTTCTAACCTCCTTCAACAATTGCCCAAATATATTCTCCAAGAGACTGAAGATAGGATCTTGTTCTTGTCTTCCAAAAGATTAAATTGTTTCTGTTGAACAGTGGTGGTCTGATAGATGCTATTCCATATTGATTGCTAATCTTGGTAGATCCTCCTTCTAGCGATCAAGCTTCTTCAAAAGGACTTGCTTTGATACCAATTGTTGGGAAAAATACTAAGAGGGGGTGGGGGGTGAATCTGTATTTTAAAACGCATACAAAATTTTATTTACTTTATCGATTTCTATACGCGACTTCACTTAATTCCAACAAGCGTATATACACAGCTTTCTTTAAGGAAACTTGTGTATGCCTGGTGCACTTATTATTCAGATAAATATTCAATAAAATTACCTAGACAAGTGCATCATTCATTCATCACAAATTTAGTAAATAGTAAACATGTGCAGTAAGAACAAAATAAATCATCACACATGAGCACCAGGATTTAAGGTGGAAACCCAATTTGGGATAAAACCACCGTTGTTGTCGTCTCTGTCTTCAATATTTATTATATAGAAAACTTATTATAATATTGTACTGGCGCAGACTCATACCAGCATGCAGGCACCCACCTGCAGAAGGCTGCAACCTTCTCTCATTCTCCAGCTACTACTGGAAGGGAGATACAACCCCCTAATCTCATGTATCGGTTGTTAGCTCCCTGTAATATTCTAGATTGATTGAGATACAAATGGGCAGGGGTAACATCAAACCAGAATTTGGAATCCAAGGACCTAGCCTTCCTAGATTCAGAGAGGGCTCTCTCTATTAGGTGCAAAGATGAAACTTGTTTTCTTTTTAAGGTTATTTTTAGGCTAGTTATGAAGTATTGGGTTTGTTGATTTTTTTTGGTTGGGTATGATGATTAGATAGACTAGATAGAAACAAGGAAAACTTCAAGTCATTGGGAAATGGAGTCTAACAAGGTCATGATAGGTTCATTAATGGATTAGGGAGTATTGTAGGGAAAATCTAGCTTGGTTGGTGGATCTTTGAGGTTTGAAGGATCATGAGATGGACATTAATTTTGAGAAACAAAGTTTGACAAAGAGTAGTAAAGAATTCTCTATCATATACTTAAACAAAGGGATTTGGAAGAATCATAAGCATAGAGAGAAAATCAAAGGCAGAGAAAACCCTAAACTCTTTGATTCAGACTTAAAGAAGATAATTATCCAAGAAAAACATTCAAATAAAATACAAAAATGCAAGAAACTTATTTAACTTTCAGTAATTTCATCATCAAAGACAGAAAACATTTAAGATGCACAAATAACTATAATCAGAGAAGGAGAGAAAACCTGAACATCCAATATTATAGCTATCAAGGTCCTTTGAAACAATTAGTTAAGTAAATGCAAAGAGCAGGATTGAAACAAACTTCTTTGACAAACCTAAGTAATGATGCTTTAAATAGATGACTTCAAGAATAGTGTTCTTAGTGGCAACAAGAAGTAGGGCTAGCCATAAATCATGTTGGATACCATATGTTTTAAACCATTCAAGAAATAAAAAAGCTTAGGAGACCCTTAGAGAGCAAAGAAGGATTCTATAACATGTCCTAGCAGAAGAAAACATTAAGGCAGTGAAGAACAAACAGACCTAAGGTGCCATTAGAAAACATTTCTTAGTCTAAATTCTTTGTCCTACTGCAATATAGAAAAATGGAAACACAATGATAAACTAGAAAACATAAACAAAAAGAAACACTTCACCATCAACCAGACTCATGGATCCTGCAACCAGTCCTCCTCCATCAACAAACAAACCAGGGCATTCATAAACTCCAAGACATCAAGTTCTTTTCAAATTCCAAGGGACTATGTATTACTTCAGAATCAGTCATCAAAATCCAACCCAATACATAAGAGCCCCATGCTCTATTTATGGAGCAAGTGAGGATTTGGAAACCATAAGAGGCTTCCAAAAACCCTAATTCTATCATAAATGCCATTTATGTGCTTAATAACCATGCAAGGCCCAGGACACATAATATCTAAGCTAATATATGAAAAATAACATAATATAACTTCTCAATCAAATTTGGAGTGATTTTCCCAAGAAAATATTAAAACACCATTTTGCCATTAATTTGTGTGTTTTTTTGACTTTTTGGCAAAAGACAGTCCATTTGCGCAGCGCCACTTTTGCAGAAAATAGGTTGTTTTGCAACCAAGTTTTGGACAACTTCCCGGTGTCGGATTTGGCCCCGTGATAGCTCGTTGGAAAGCCTGAAGAGTCTACCTTCCAAAAATGCTTGTGGTTTTCCTATCCAGCTCCTGTAACCTAGTAAAAAATTCAAAAACCCTCATACTATCATTTGCGCAGCGCCAGGCCTAAAACAGAGGCAGAAAGGTGATTTTTGAGGTGTTTTTTGACCTCTTGAGGGGTCAAAACTGCTCCAAATCTTATGAAATTTGGTGTGGATGATGTGTAGGCTAGAAAAACCCAAAAATGATAAGCTTTCCTCATGAATATGCTCCATATTTTTGCGGAGCGCCAGTGGCGCTGCGCAAATTAGGCCAAAAATTCTCAAAAAACAAAATTTTCTCCAAATTCCTTCAAAATTGGTGGAGACCTTCCTTAGATTTTTTTAGACAACTTCTGAGAAGCCTCAACCAAAATTCCAAGGCTGTTATGCTCATTTTCCTCTTTTATGTTTTTTACCTCAAGGAGAGCCTCCTTGAGTTTGGCACAAGCAAGCCTGCTCTTCTTTGCGTAATGCTTGGTAATTTTCTTTTGGAGAGCAAGGCCTCTCTCGATCTTCATGAAAACCTTATGCTCACTTTTGTAATGTTGAATGATGTATTATTCCATGCCAAATTCCCTCTCAAGCTCTTTGATTATGCATCTTTGGTTTGAAGTAGCAACATAGTGGCCATCTCCTTATCTTCATTGTCATTGTCTAGGTCAATGCATTTGGGATTTTGTGTAGTTTTATTGCCTTTCTTGCCTTTCTTACCTTTTCCCATATTTTCCTTGCCATTGTCAATTCTTTGAGCTGATGTAGATGACAAGGTCCCTTACCTTTTGGAGGAAGCAAACACTTGCCTTGACCCTCTTTGATATGTGCATGTAAGAGGAGTGATGGAGGTTTTGGTGGTGTCTTCATCATGGCTATGACCTTTGGTGTTGTCATCATCTCCCTTACCTTTACCATGATCTTCTTTAGTGATTACATGCTTTGTTTGATTACTTCCCTTTTGACCTTCAACACCCTCTTTATCTTCCTCAACATCTTCTTGGTCCTCACTTTGTTCATCTACATCATCCCTTTTTTCACTTTGGGCTAACTCATTTGCATCAATATCATCACTGCATCCCTCTTATTTATCATTGTCTTTGTCTTCACCACTGTTGTGCTCACTTTCCTCTTCTTCACCATCATTTCCTCCTTTATGTTTGGTCTCAAAGGCTTTTGAAATTTATCACCACCACTGCTGTTGTCATCTCTTGAGATGTTGATAGGAGATGCTTGTTTGAAAATTAGGGCTTGATGAAACAAGGTCAAGATGATGATGGAGTCAACTTTGGAGAATGAGAGGTGTGGAGGCTAGGGCTCTTAGGGTTTAAGTGGCTTTGTAGCTTGAGGAGGTTTTATCATGAGAGTATGGTAACAGCTTAAAATCCCTTACCCACCCATGCCATAAAATTGGTCCAAGAACGATTATAAGAAAAAAGTCCCTTTGTGTACATGACCTAGGGTTTTACCCACTAGGGTTTTTAGCTCAACAACTAAAAAACCAAAATGAATTTGCAATTTTGCTTAGGGATCAGGAGAATATAACACTTACCAACTTTTTAGACTCTCTTCAACCTTGGAGGTGCTTTAGATGATAAATTTAGGCATTATGAAGGGATATTTTGAATTTTTTCACCTTCCTAGGATTTGCACAGTGCCGGGAAGTCTTGCCCAGGCATTTGCGCAGCGCCGAGCAATCCCGCCCATGGATTTTGCGCAGCGCCACTTGTTTGCGCAACGCCCAAAAAGGGTCAACTTGCAGGCAGGTTTTGATGACCTTCCCGAAGTCGTATTTGGGCCTGTGATATCTCGTTGGAAAGCTTGACTTGTCTACCTTTTTTTCTATTTGGAGTTTATTTTCCCAGTCAGAAGTTGATTTTCGCAAGACTGGTCAAAAAGTCCTGAATGATGGTGCAGAAATGCAGAGTGCTAGTGCAGACCACTTTTGGATGCCTTCCTAAATTCAACATTGAGATCATGATAGTTAATTGGAAATATATTTAATTTCTTTAGATCCATCAAGAAAGTCATTTGGACACTCCAGCTGGGAGAAAAACGGATTTTCCCAAGGTCACTCCAGCTGTGTAGAAATTCTCCCGTGACACCTGTATTTTTGACATTGCTCCTAAACCATGATACCTGTGTAAAAAATGAAGGAGGGTTTTCTTCTTGGACGTATTTTTGACAAAAAACTCTCTCACGTTTTCTAAATTCATCTCTGTTTGGTCATAAACATATTTTTAAACAAAACTAGCCCTAGGTGTGGCAAATGACTTGGCCCTTGGAATGATTTTTTGGAAAATGGAGGCATGATGTTTATGAGTTGGTATGGAATTATAATTTCTAATATGATCTATCAAATGGATCTCTTTCTCCTATGCCTCTTTTCCATGGTAAACCCTAGCTTAGTTGGAAGAGGAAATTAGAGTTTGGTGTAGGGGATTTAGGACTGCCTTGTAGAGGGAGGGGAATGAAGGGGTTAAGGGGTGTCTAAATTCTTGGGGAAATTTTGGGGGATAGGGATAGATGTTAGAGAGTAGGGGAAAGTGGAATTTCAAGAATTGAGTGAGGGGAAGGGGTACAAAAGGGAAAAACATAGGCCTAGTCTCAAAAAGTGTCAAATCATGGCAATAGACTAGGTTTTGTAGAAAAATGATGATTTTGAGGGATAGGAGTGATGGGAAGTTTTTATGAAGGTAGATTAAGGATAGGAGGAGGTGTAAGAGCCTCGGGATATATGACTTGTTGATGATTTAACCATGGAGGTCATGAAACCAAGAAAAATTCCCTTGAAAACCCTAGATGGACAATGGAGGAGTTAGGCAAAACAAAATAGAGGGTTGAGGCCAAAGGTGGAAACACATATTGATAATGAGTGGTATGAGCCCATGATGGGTCCTTTGGGAGTAGTGAGCTGACCTTGACATGATGAAATGATGAAATAGTGAAAATTTACCCTAAGGATAATGAAGGCAGTGAGATTTCTAGAACTCACAAATGTTCATGAACTTTGTTTCTAGAAATCTAGAACCGATACTTAGTCATCTTCAGATAGTGAAAATTATGGATGACTAACAGTGGCTCCACTTGGGGAGGGCATCTCCTTTTCAGGAGGTTTCCAGAAAATTCAGATGTCTGGATTTTGAAGACCAGTGCCTTACTTGCACTTTGTAGATTCTCTTTCTTCACTTGTTGATGTCCTTTTGAAGCTATGATCTCATAATCTGAAAAGACATGTTTGTTTCAAACGCATGTCTACCTACCCATCATACTTTCCTAACATTTTTTCTTCTTTGGGTGCATTTGAATTAGCAAACCCTTGACATTTTGTTCTTCTGAAAGCAAAACAAGCTATCTACTTCTACCCTTATTACTTCCAAGAGTTCAGATTAGGCTAATGAACTCTATTATTCTCTACCTAGTCTAGTCATTTTTCGTGATTAAGCTGTTTGAAAAATTTTATTCTCTATTATACTGACATGAAATTCAAAACATGATCAAACCATGATTACGAAATTTGATTTTCCATGGGTTTGTGGCATAAGAACAAGCTGCACACAAATGTTATTTTTGTACAATGAAAAACTAGAAAACATGAGGACTATGATTCAGAATTTGTTAGGCATCCCTATCTTTTCTCTTTGGTTCAGTTTTAAGCATGTAGAACCAATATCTTTCTTCCTAATCTTTCTTTTGACAAGTCAAGTTTGAATGATTTGACCAACTATCTTTTACTAACTTATCAACAATAAATTGAAAACATGTTCAACCATGATTAGGCTAGATGACTGAACATGACTTCTTTATGTACCAGTAGTGGCATTTAAGCTTGCACACTTTTAGTAGTTCTATTTTTTGGGTATGGGGCTTTACCTCTTTTCAAATCTGCCCTCTTTTTTTACCTTTCTTTGTTTTTTTTTTTTTCATTCTTTCCAAACAATCTAGAACTAAAAAGATGCTCATAAGGCTGAGCTTATTTTTCATTCCTATCTATCCTAGTCTAACCTATACATGATATACATTCATTTGGTGAAATCCCTTTTCCAATATAACCAATCAAGTAGATGATTCCATGATTGATCTTGTTTCAGCTCTTTGAGAGTGTTGAAGAAATCAAAAGGCCACTTCCACCTCACTTGTTTTCGAACAATGGTGCCTAAAATTTTTCTCACACTTTGCAACAGACTATTCTTGGAAGAACACACTCCTCCTTTAGATTTATCAAGGAAAACAATAAATGGATCTTGGAATAATACCTGACCTAGAGGATTTGAGACATAAGCTTCATTCAGGACTGCTCCTTCTTCCACTTGACTATGCTTGGGACTCTTTTTGGAAAGAAACTCTACCTCTTCCTCATGATCATCTGAACTGGTAGACTCATCATATGTGGCAATGTTATCTTCTACCAAACCTGATGTGATTTGATAGAGTGGGTTGAAATCTGTGTGAAGGCCATCATGTTGATGAGTAGGAGCACTCCTTGGCAGTAAGTCTTCTTGTGAAGGCAGTTCAACAACTCTTATGTGATTATCATTTTCCAAGTCTTCATCTGCAATTTGAAATTCAATGAGACTTGGTGGCTGCAATTCTGAAGCTGAGGAGGATTCTGTGTCCCAAATGATATCCTCATCCTTTTCAGGAAAAGGCTTTTTATTAACAACTGGTTCAAGAAACTCATTATCTTTCCCAAACTCATCATCAAAACTAAAAGACTGTTGATTTCCAATCACATGAAAATTATTTCTGAAGGATTGAAGTGAAGTAGAGAAAAGAGTCAGAGACTCCTCACTTACTTCTAAACTTTCAAGGCTTTCCTCATCAGTGTCATAGGTGACCTGTATTGGCTTCTTACTTTTTTCAAGCTGATGATAGTGAACTTCATCCCAAAAATCAACTGCTGATTTCTCTGCAAGGTTAGTTTCTGTTTGGAGAACAACATCATCAGATTGATCAAACTTTTGAGAATCATCAACATAAATAACATCACCAATCAAACATATTGGATTATCAGTTTGTTATTCTTTGAATTGATCTACAAGTTCACTTTCTGATTTATGGTAGATGGGATTGGTAGGAGAATGAACATAAATTTCTTATTCACATAAAGGCTTAGAAGTTGGCTGCATGTTTAACAATTGATTTATTTCCTCTTCAGTTAAAAGAGGAGGCATTTTTATCTTTCTTTGGATAGAATTAAAATAGTTCTCTCTCTCTTGTGAAGGCTGATTTTGAGGTTGATTGTCTTCTTGAGCCTTATTTAGAAGGGATGATAAATCATCACTTGTGCTTTGAGAGAGATCTTGTGGGTTTCCTTCTATTCTTTGATTGATTTCTTCCTCAACCAACTCTTCTTGGCTGTCATGATAGATGTCTTGAGAATGAAAATCATGAATTGCTACTAAGATATCTTCATGATACAAATTATCTAAATCTACATAGGTATCTATAAGGTATTGTATGATATCCTGAGATTGGTCACAACAATTTTCAGCCAATGATAAGGATGGAGAGTTTTATTTATAGTGCTCATAAAATGCCTTATGGAGATCTTTTATGGAGAACAAACTACCAGATCTGAGCCATTCATACCATTCCCTTGCTTTTCTTTCTAATGTCAGCATGAAAATTTTCATAAGGAAATCCTAATGCCATTCAACCTTTAACTTCCATATATGTATATGAAATTCGATAAGATGTAACAAGGGGTCATAAGTCTTTTCATCTTGAAATGTAGGCAGGTTTTTGTCCCAATTTATCTGAGGCATTTTGTGTGGGAATCTCGGGATGTAGTCTCTATTCATTGGAGCATATCTCCTTTGCACACTTGGATTCATGTTTGTAAATCTGAAAGAGGACATTGCATATTTTCAACCAGTCTAGAGTTCTCTACCACTGGAGTCTTAAGGTCTATTGAGAGTTGTGGAGTCGCCAGGTGGAAGGTTTCAACTTTGTTGTCCACCATTAGCATGATTAGGATTGATTTACTCATTCCTAGAGGAGTTTGTGAGGACTAGTGGGGTCAACAGGGCTATTGAAGACTAGTGGAGTCACCAGGTGGAGGATGCATACTGTTTTGAATATGTACTTGTTGTCCACCATCAACAACTGAACACCAATCTAAGGAAGCTTGTAGGTTTTTTGAGATCTAAGGAATACTTGGTTTGTCACTAACTCAGAAGGTCCCACCGTGATCGCCATTATGTTAGTGATGGTGATGAGGTGGTAGATTCACTGGATTTTCTAAGTCAAACTGAGGGTCTAAAGAGTCTTAAGAGGTATTCAGGAAACTATATACTCAGAGGTCCCACCGTGATCTCCATTATGTTAGCTCCCTGTAATTTGCGAGATTGATTGAGATACAAATGAACAAGGGTAACATCAAACTAGACTTTGGAATCCAAGGACCTAGCCTTCCTAGATTCAGAGAGGGCTCTCTCTATTAGGTGCAAAGATGAAACTTGTTTGCTTTTTAAGATTATTTTTAGGCTAGTTATGAAGTATTGGGTTTTTTGATTGTTTTTGGTTGAGTATGATGATTAGATAGACTAGATAGAAACAAGGAAAACTTCAAGTCATTGGGAAATGGAGTCTAAAAAGGTCATGATAGGTTCATTAACGGATTAGGGAGTATTGTAGGGAAAATCTAGCTTGGTTGGTGGATCATTGAGGTTTGAAGGATCATGATATGGACATTAATTTTGAGAAACAAAGTTTGACAAAGAGCAGTAAAGAATTCTCTATAATATACTTAAACAAAGGGATTTGGAAGAATCATAAGCATGGAGAGAAAATCAAAGGCATAGAAAACCCTAAACTCTTTTATTCAGACTTAAAGCAGATAATTATCCAAGACAAACATTCAAATAAAATACATAAAGGCAAGAAACTTATTTAACTTTCAGTGATTTCATCATCAAAGACACAAAACATTTAAGATGCACAAATAACTATAATCAGAGAAGGAGAGAAACCCTGAACATCCAAGATTATAGCTATCAAGGTCCTTTAAAACAATTGGTTAAGTAAATGCAAAGAGCATGATTGAAACAAACTTCTTTGATAAACCTAAGTAATGATGCTTTAAATAGATGACTTCAAGAATAGTGTTCTTAGTGGCAACAAGAAGTAGGGCTAGCCATAAATCATGCTGGATACCATCTGTTTTAAACCATTCAAGAAATAAACAAGCTTAGAAGATCCTTAGAGAGCAAAGAATGATTCTCTAACATGTCCTAGCAGAAGAAATCATTAAGGCAGTGAAGAACAAACAGACCTAAGGTGCCATTAGAAAAAATTTCTTAGTCTAAATTCTTTGTCCTACTGCAACATAGAAATATGGAAACACAATGATAAACTAGAATATATAAACAAAAAGAAACACTTCACCATCAACCAGACTCATGGATCCTACAACCAGGCCATTCATAAACTCTAAGACATCAAGTTCTTTTCAAATTCTAAGGGACTATGTATTACTTCAGAATCAGTCATCAAAATTCAACCCAATACATAAGATCCTCGTGCTCTATTTATGGAGCAAGTGAGGAGGTGGAAACCATAAGAGGCTTCCAGAAACCCTAATTCTGTCATAAATGTCATTTATGTGCTTAATGACCATGCAAGGCCCAAGACACATAATATCTAAGCTAATAAATGAAAAACAACATATTATAACTTCTCTATCAAATCTGAAGTGATTTTCCCAAGAAAATATTAAAAAACCATTTTTCCATTAATTTGTGTATTTTGTTGACTTTTTGGCAAAAGATAGTCCATTTACGCAGTGCCACTTTTGTAGAAAATAGGTTGTTTTGCAACCAATTTTTGGACCACTTCCCAATGTCGGATTTGGCCCTGTGACAACTCGTTGGAAATAATGAAGAGTATACTTTCCAAAAATTCTTGTGGTTTTCTGATCCAGCTCCTGTAACCCAAACAAAAAAGAAAAAACCGTCAAACTTTCATTTGTTCAGCGCCAGGCTTAAAACAGAGGCAGAAAGGTGATTTTTGACCTTTTGAGGGGTAAAAAATGCTCCAAATCTTCTGAAATTTGGTGTGGATGATGTGTAGGCTAGGAAAAACCAAAAAATTTCAAGCTTTCCTCCTGAATATGCTCCAGATTTTTGCAGAGCGCTAGTCGCGTTGCGCAAACTAGGCCAAAAATTCTCAAAAAACAAATTTTTCTCCGAATTCCTTCAAAATTGGTGGAGACCTTCCTTAGATGTTTTTAGACAATGGATGAAAAGCCTCAGCCAAAATTCCAAGGCTTTTATGCTCATTTTCCTCTTTTAGGTTTTTTACCTCAAGGAGAGCCTCCTTGAGTTTGGCACAAGCAAGCCTGCTCTTCTTTTCGTAATGCTTGGTCATTTTCTTTTGGAGAGCAATGCCTCTATTGATCTTCTTGAAAACCTTATGCTCACTTTTGTAATTCTAAATGATGTATTATGCCATGCCAAATTCCCTCTCTAGCTCTTTGATTATGCATCTTTGGTTTGAAGTAGCAACCTAGTGGCCATCTCCTTATCTTCATTGTCACTATCTAGGTCAATGCAGTTGGGATTTTGTGTAGTTTTCTTGCCTTTCTTGACTTTATTACCTTTGCGCATATTTTCATTGCCATTGTCAAGTCTTTGAGCTGATGTAGATGACAAGGTCCCTTGCCTTTTAGAGGCAGCAAACACTTGCCTTGACCCTCTTTTCTATGTGGATGTAAGAGGAGTGATGGAGGTTTTGGTGGTGTCTTCATCATGGCTATGACCTTTGGTGTTTTCATCATCTCCCTTACCTTTACCATGATCTTCTTTAGTGATTACATGCTCTTTTTGATTACTGCCCTTTTGACCTTCAACACCCTCTTTATCTTCCTCAACATCTTCTTGGTCCTCACTTTGTTCATCTGCATCATCCCTTTTTGCACTTTGGGCTGACTCATTTGCATGATTATCATCACTACCTCCCTCTGAATTATCATTATCTTTGTCTTCACCACTGCTGTGCTCACTTTCCTCTTCTTCACCATCATTTCCTCCTTTATGTTTGGTCTCAAAGGCTTTTGACCTTTATCACCACCACTGCTGTTGTCAGCTCTTGACATGTTGATAGGAGATGCTTGTTTGAAAATTAGGGCTTGATGAAACAAGGTCAATATGATGATGTAGTAAACTTTGGAGAATGAGAGGTGTGGAGGCTACGGCTCTTAGGGTTTAAGTGGATTTGTAGCTTGAGGAGGTTTTATCATGAGAGTATGGTAACAGCTTAAAATCCCTTACCCACCCATGCCATAAAATTGGTCCAAGAAGGATTATAAGAACAAGGTCCCTTTGTGTGCATGACATAGGGTTTTACCCCCTAGGTTTTTTAGCTCAACAACTAAAAAACCAAAATGAATTTGCAATTTTTCCTAGGGATCAGGAGAATATAACACTTACCAACTTTTTAGACTCTCTTCAACCTTGGAGGTGCCTTAGATGATAAATTTAGGCATTAGGAAGGGAGATTTTGAAAATTTTCACCTTCCTAGGATTTGCGCAGTGACGGGCAGCCTTGCCCAGGCATTTGCGTAGCACCGGCCAGTCTTGCCCATGGATTTTGTGCAGCGCCACTTGTTTGCGCAACACCCAAAAAGGGTCAACTTGCAGGCAGGTTTTGATGACCTTCCCGAAGTCGGATTTGGGCCCGTGATGGCACGTTGGAAATATTGACTTGTCTACTTTCCCAATATATCATGTTTTTCCTATTTGCGGTTGATTTTCATAGTCAAAAGTTGATTTTCCGAAGACTTGGAAAAACGTCCTGAATGATGGTGCAGAAATGCATAGTGCTGGTGCAGACCACATTTGGATGCCTTCATAAATTCCAAATTGAGCTCATGATAGCTCATTGGAAATATATTTAAGTCTATTTGTCTTTTGATCCATCAATAAATTCATTTGGACACACCAGCTGGAAGAAAAACTAATTTTTCCAAGGTCACTGCAGTTGTCCAGAAATTCTCCCGTGACACCTGTATTTTTGAAATTTCTACTAAAACATGATACCTGTGTAAAAAATAAAGGAGGGTTTTCTTTTTTGACCTATTTTGGACAAAAACCTCTCTCACATTTTCCAAATTCATCTCTATTTGGTCAAAAAAATATTTTAAAATAAAACTAGCCCTAGGTGTGGCAAATGACTTCGCCCTTGGAATGAATTTTTGGAAAATGATGGAGGCATGATGTTTATGAGTTGGTATGGAATTATACTTGCTGATATGATATATTAAATGGATCCCTTTATCCTATGCCTCTTTTCCATGGCAAACCCTAGCTTAGTTGGAAGAGGAAATTAGGGTTTGGTGTAGGGTATTTAGGTCTTCCTTGTAGAAGGAGGGGAATGAAGGGGTTAAGGGGTGTCTAAATTATTGGGGAAATTTTGGGGGATATGGATAGATGTTAGAGAGTAGGGGAAAGTATAATTTCAATAATTTAGTGAGGGTAAGGGGTCCAAAAGGGCAAAACACATGCCTAGTCTCAAAAAGTGTCAAATTGTGGCAATAGACTAGGTTTTGTAGAAAACTAATGATTTTGAGGGATAGGAGTGATGGGAAGTGTTTATGAAGGTAGATTAAGGATAGGAAGAGGTGTAAGAGCCTCAGGATATAGGCCTTGTTGATTATTTAACCATGGATGTCATGAAACCAAGAAAAATGCCCTTGAAAACCCTAGATGGACAATGGAGGAGTTAGGCAAAACAAAATAGAGGGTTGAGGCCAAAGGTGGAAACACATAGTGATAATGAGTGGTAGGATCCCATGACGGGTCCTTTGGGAGTATTGAGCTGACCTTGACATGATGGGATGATGAAATAGTGAAAATTGACCCTAAGGATAATGAAGGCAGTGAGATTTCTAGAACTCACAAATGTTCATGAACTTTGTTTCTAGAAATCTAGAACCGATACTTAGTCATCTTCAGATAGTGAAAATTATGGATGACTAACACCGACCACCACTAGAAGGGAGCTATAACCCCCTGATCTATTCACTATCTCCTACTGGTAGGAAGCTTCTACTTCCACACTGAAGGCTCTGACCCTCAGAACCACTGCAGATAAAGTTTCATTAATTTTTACACTAGATCCAAGAGCTTTTAATTTAACACAACTTGTATATCAACTAAAACAAACATCAAAAAAATTTGAATAGAACAGTGAGATCACTATAAACAGACAAAAAGACTAAACCTAGACTTGTACATTAACACATAAATTCAACTGCAACCCTAATCATTCACAAGACAGATGTATATGTTACTTTACTTATGTCACCCCAGCCTTTGCTAAGACAAAATCACGTGTATATGCGCCTTCCACATGGCCAACCCGTGTATAGATCTGTAAATGATTCAGGACTATGCAACACTTCATAAGAAAAAACTTACTCAGAACATACCCTTCACTTCAACAAACATGCGCCAGGCCACATATCTAAACAACTCATGAACAAATATTACAAATACATAGTCATTTCATGTCTAGAGAGCTTGATCCATCATTGTATTCATAAGTGCATCATAATATCTAATCAATTGATTGATTATAGCCCATTCCATGCAGAAATACTTTAGATTGAAGTATTCATTCAATTCACATACTCATGCACACTTAGCGTTATGATCTTCACCTTCTTATATAGTGTGATCCTTAGCAAATACCATGAGCCAAAAGCACACAAGTGTCAATGGTATTGTTGAACGGGATCAAATAACCATTACTACACTCAATATTGTGGGATAATACCATGGTAAGGACCCCTGGTATTATAGAATTAGTGCACTATCTCATACGCGACTTTTCTTCTTTGTACCCGTGTGTATACACAACTTTGCCTTTACTAACTCGCTTATAGTTCCTCAAATATGTAATTTATCCATCTTCTAATTCTGATCTGTAAAGCTTTTGTCCCATCACTCTGACATTATGTTCCATCACTTTGTCACCTCTGAGCTTATCCAAAACCAATATACAAGGTCTTTTACAAGTGGGTTGCCATCAACGACAACACATGCAATCATAATGCCAACAAAACCTTTTGTAATCTCGACATGAATATTGATAAATCATCACAAAATGTTTGTCTTACCCTAAAGGCTTTAAAGTTTACAAATTTTGCATGGATAATGAAAATAAATTGTCACCTCAACCCTCAATTGGGGCAATTATAATCCAATTCTTATAAATAATCAAACTAAGAAATCACAGGATCACAACAAAAAAACTTCACTTGTGAGGACTCAGATGAATTGTATAGTATCAACATCATTTGAATGTTGCATAAATATAATTTGGATGATCAAACCTTCTCTTTGACCAAGCATCCAAGTCATCCAGTGATCCGAATCTTGAGGGGAGGCCCCCAAGATCTAAAAAACTAGAATACCAAAAAAAAGAGATAACACACTGTAAATAAAACCACAAAGAAAATTTTCATTAAAACAGAGAATAATTGTAAAAGCTACATTGTGGTGGAAATTTTGTCCTTTTACAAAATGTGACTTGTTACTTATAGTCTTTTTTAGTTATAATATCACATGTGAATTCCATAAGTGGGTAAATACCATGGGTGAATGAATAATATGGGTGAATGAATACCATGGGAAGATGTCACTTACGATACCATGGGTGGATAAATACCATGGGTAGATTCCACTTACAATACCATGGGTAAATTTTGTGTATGGATGAATACCATGGGTGGATGCATACTATGGGTGAATGAATACCATGGATATATGTCACTTACAATACCATGGGTGGATAAATACCATGGATGGATGAATACCATGGGTTTAGGCCACTTTCCATTAGGTTCATTCCTCCATCCTTAAGAAGCATTGGTCCCCATTGCGTGAAGTTCCCTCCTGAGAAGCCTTTATTGAATACGAAGAGCCATTGAAGAGAAGGGTTTTGTGTGGTTAACCCATAATTGTGATGAACAAAGATCCAAGGATAGAGATACCCTGTAATTCTTGTGACCAACTATGATACTGAAAGTGTGTGGCCTAGCAAATGGACTTCGATGAAGTGTGGGTTTGTGGATGACCCATAACCATGCAAAACAAAGATCTGAGGATATAGATACCCTGTAATGCTTGTGACCAACTATGATGCTAATAGTGTGCGACCTAGAAAATGGAATTCGATGAAGTGTGGGTTTGTGGATGAACCATAACCATGAAAAAAATATCCGAGGATAGAGATACCTTGTAATTTTTGTGACCAACTATGATACTAATAGTGTGCAAATGGACTTTGATGAGAAGGATTTTGTGTGGTTGACCCATAACTGTGATGCTAGCTATTGATGAAGTAGCAGGTGCCTACATAGCCTGGGGTGGGAGGGCACGCCTCCAAATAACCCAAGCCAAATGTTGCTATGTTGAAACTAATGAATGTGAAGTAGGTGCCTACGAAAGTGGGGTGGGAAGGCATGTCTCCAGAAGGAACCCTTTATGAATGTTGCTCCATATTTAAAATGGGTGTAACTTAGTCAATATAGCTCAGAATATTTATTATAACCTATTTTTGGAAACAAAGTGATTATTCAACATCCACCCTTGTGATTGAAATCCCTATCTAGGCACTCTGAAAACTCAGATTCACACTGCAACTATCCTGCCGTCACAAAAAATCTGAAATAATAATAATAATAATAATAATGATAATAAAATAATAAAAAAATAGTTGATTTTAATTCAACGATATGTCCCTCATCCGAACTCTGATTCAACCAATTTATTTTTTGAAATTGGATGATTTTTCAAGAGGAGGTCAGACCTGCAATCATTTTTCTGAAATTCTACATAAAAAATGCAAAAAATAATAGAAGAGTCTTTGTCCACGAATTGGCATCAAAAAAATTTCTGCAACACATTTGATTTTAAATCAGCAATATCTCCCTCATCCAAACTCCAATTCGGCCGATTCTTTTTTTGAATTTGAGTATTTTTTACAAGGAATCCAGATCTATTATTTTTTTTGAAAATTTTGAACAAAAAAATTTAGATATTATATTTAAACTCGCTGCCCAATAAAAATTCCTACAAAAAAATTAAAAAATAAAAATAAAAATTATTCTCACCTGGCCCAATAAAGTGCTTCATGGAGGTTGTGGCACTTGCATGAATTTTGTTGAAGTTTGCTGCAAAACTTTGAAATTTAAATATGCTTTAAACCCTCATTCCCATGGATTCAACCTGAATCTGATACCATCGATCCAGACCTTGAGGGGAGGCCCCCAAGATCTAAAAAATTGGAAAGCCAAAAAAAGGAGAGAACACACCGTAAATAAAACCACAGAGAAAATTTTCATTAACACAGAGAATAACTATAAAAGACACATTGTGGTGGACAATTTTTCCTTTTACAAAATGTGACTTGTTACTTATAGTCTTTTTTATTTACAATACAACAGGTGAATTCCATAGGTGGGTAAATACCATGGGTGAATGAATACTATGGATGAATGAATATCATGGGCAGATGTCACTTACAATACCATGGGTGGATAATTACCATGGGTGATGAATACCAGAGGTGGATGACACTTACAATACCATGGGTAAATTTCATGTATGGACGAATACCATGGGTGGATACATTCCATGGGTGAATGAATACCATGGATAGATGTCACTTACAATAACATGGGAAGATAAATACCATGGGTGGATGAATATCATGGGTGTAGGTCACTTTCCATTCAGATCATCCATTTAAGCCTCAATAATATTTGTATTTTCATGAAAGTAATACGACATGGCCTATTGAACCATAGCTCCAACATTTTTTGAACCAAATGACATATTATTATAGGAAAATGTTCCCCAATGATATATAAATATGGTTTTTGTTTTAATATTTTAGATGAATTTGAATATGACTATATCCCAAAAAATGGTTTATGAATGAGAAGATTTCATTTTCAACACATACATGGATAATTTAATTGTGTAGGAATTTACAGGGTAAGTTCCTTGTATCAAACACCAAAGATCACCGCTCACAAACAGATCACAGATCAGTACACCATTATTTGACGTGGTTAAAACCCTCAAAGAGGGAAATATTCCATGACCTGAGCCAACACGGCCACTTCAGGCAATTTATTAATGTAAAAAAAGAAAATTTACATAAGCTTCTCTCATAAATAGTCACCGGAAAAATTACCCTCCATGTTATTCAAATAGAGATCATGGAAAAATCAAGTGTTAAGACACGGAAGTGTCGATAATACCAAGAAAAGAATGAACCGTCGGATCACTACATATTGTGACTGTCGGATTATAAGTTACAAAAGTACATACTAAAGAAACACACTTTACCTAACTTTACGCTAGACCAAGTTATACTTATCTATTTCCTATGTGTTGGAATATCCTAACATCCCCCCTTAAGAACAACTTGGGATGGGATTGAACGATTTACAAAGGTGACACAATAGGAGAAGGAAGGAGGCATTAGAGCCATCCCCCCCTTAATGATAACTTTCGTGAACTCCAAACATAGATCAAAGTTTGGTAAACTTCGCTTCTGTGAGAGCCTTTATAAAGATATCAATAACTTAATCATTGGTTGAACAATATTGCACTTCGAGAACATGATCACGAATGAGCTTTCTGATGAAGTGTATGTGTAGCTCAATCTGTTTGTTGCGCTAATGCTGAACTGGATCTTTGCATAGCTTAATGGCACTCTGATTATCACACCAAAGTTTAGTTGTATGCTACTGATGAAGACCAAATTTAGACAGGATCTTACGAAGCCACGGGGCTTCCTTGTTGGCTTAAACAGCATCAAGATACTCTAATTCTGCCAAAGAAAGAAAGATGGCACTTTTTTTCTTACAATACCATGTAATAGGTCCTGAACCAAGAGTGAATACATAACCTGCATTAGACTTTTGATCATCAAGGTCACTAGCCCAATCAGAATTAGTGAAACCAACCAACAATGGAGATGCCCCTGCACTATAATTAATCTCAAACTGAATTTTACCTTGAACATATCGAAGTATTATTTTATTTTCTTTCCAGTGAATTTCATGAGGTTTGTGCATAAACTAAGCAACAAGACCAACAACAAAGGAAAGGTCAGGTTGGGTATGGGTTAGATACAGAATTTTACTAACAAGTTGATGGTATAAGGTAGCATCAACCTCATGGGAAGTACAAGTGACTGAACTCTTGAATCCACACTAAAAGGGAGAAGGGGTTGGCTTACAGTCTTTCATGTGAAAGTGGTGTAGAATATCATAGGCATACTTGGACTCAGAAAGGGTAATACCTTCTTTGGATTGCAAAACTTGAAGACCAAGGAAAAATGCAAGTGTCCTAAGTCTATCATTTCAAACTTATTTTTGAGGCTAGATTTCACATGGTTTATATGGTTTGGATCACTACTAGTAAGGATAAGGTCATCAACATAAATAATAAGGATGATTAAGTACTTACCCACTTTCTTGGTGTAGACATTGTTGTGAGAATGATATCTAGAAAAGACAATATCTAAGAGAAAGTTATCCATTTTGGCATACCACGCCCGAGGGGCTTGTTTGAGACCATAGAGAGACTTCTTAAGGCAAGAAACAAGGCTAGAGTCTTTTTGGATAAAGGCAGTGGGTTGTTCCATGTATATTTATTCATGCAAATCCCCATGTAAGAAGGTGGATTTAACATCCATCTGACGGACTTCCCATTTAAAGGAGGCAGCAAGGGAAAGAATAAGGCAGATAGAATTCATATTGGAAATATGGGAGAAGGTTTCAGTATAGTCAATGACTTCAACTTTTGAAAATCCATTAGAAACAAGAAGAGCTTTATGTTTGTCTAGTTTTCCATATGGTCCAAAATTTGTTCTGTAAACCCATTTTCATTTGACAATTTTTCGCCTCTTTGGAAGAGGAACCAGATACCAAGTATCATTTTCCAATAAGGAACGATATTCTTCGTTCATAGCTACATCCCAATCAAGATGATCTAAAGCTTCTTCAAAGGTATCTGGATCATAATTTTCTAGAACTTGAGCCAATAAAGAAGAGGCTTTGTTAAACTGAGAACGTGTACGATGTTGATATGTAGGGTCACCTGCGAGAGAACCTGTTGCCTCCCAAGTAGAGCTGACCCATTTTGGAAGTTGTGGAGCTGAAGGAAGATCCTGAGGAGGTGTAGGAGGGTTTTCATCCTCTTTTTCATCATCCGAAGTAGAAGAAATGTTGTCAGAAGTAGAAGAGATAGAGAGAGGTGGCACATATAACGAATCGGGCTCATAGGCCAAAGGTGGCACACCCGCCGAACTAGGCTCGCAGGCCAATATATTTTCATCAAATTTTACATTTGTTATAATGATTACATTTTTGGATTTGGGTTGAATAAATCTATATCCTTTGACTTCTTTAGAATATAAATACTCTTAGGTTCTAAGGCTTTATGTTTCTCATCTTGAATATGGGCCCAAGCTTCACTTCCAAAAACACAAAAGTGACTTACATCTGGTTTGATTGAGCTTCAGGCTTCTTATGGAGTGATATTCCTTCAAAAATTAGTAGGAGTGTGATTTACTATGTAATTTTCACAGTTAATTGCTTCTGCCCAAAAAATAAGACTAAGTCCTTTAAATTGAAGCATACAATTAGTCATTTCTTTTAGTGTGATTATTCCTTTCAGCTACACCATTTTTTTGTGGAGTATACAGAATAGTATGTTGCAATTTAATTCCATGCTCAGTGCAAATGTTGATATATTTGTTGTTAACATATTCTCCTCCATTGTCAAATCTTAACTTAAGAATTTGATGTCCATATTGTTTCTCAACAAAGGCCTTAAAGGCCAAGAACATGTTAAAAAATTCACTCTTGAGTTTTAAGAAGTATACCCAAGTGTGTTTGGAAAAATCATCAATGAAAGTTAAGAATTACTTTTAGCCAAAGAAAGAAACAACTGGAAGTGGACCAGATAAATCATTTTGCACAAGCTGCAAAGGGGCTGAAGCATGCCAAGAGGCACATTTGTCAAAAATATCCCGATGATGTTTTCCGAGTACAAAACCAGAACAAACACCATCTCGGAAAGATACCATAGGAAGACCTATCACCATATTTTATTTACATAGAGTTTGAAGAGAGCGATATTTTAAGTTACCAAATCACTCATTCCAAAGTTTACTCACTTCATCATTATGAGCAAAAAATATGGAGAGAAGACTTGATCACCTAAAGTTGTCAAACTTATACAACCTTGTGGAATCATCAACAATGCCAGTAGCTAAAATATGTCTAGGATCTCTTAGGTTCTTAATTACAACATCATGAGGTGAGAATTCTAAGGTTTTCCCTTCACCTAAATGAGTTATCTGATAAACAGATAGAAGGTCGCAAGAAAAGGTAGGAACACATAATACATCATTAAACTGAAAATTATCTAGATGAATGGTTCCAGACCCTACAACACTAAGAGATCTATCATCACCATTATAAATAATTTTGGTGTTACAATCATTTAAAGAAAAAAACATGGCTTTATTTTTGGCCATGTGGTAAGAGGCTCCAGAATCAATGTGTCACTCATGATAATGAGAAGAATAAGATACATTCAATGCATAACTAGATCTTGATGCTTGAAAATGACATGCAAAAAGGATCATTCCCGAAGATGAAGTTGAAGAGTACTCCAAATGGATGTTGTTATTCTTCATTGTTGCTTCCGAGGATTCCATTTTCTTAAAATATTTTGACTCTATGTGGCCATCACGATTACAAAAGTTGCAATTTCTATTTGTCTTCTTCCCTTTGTTTTTATATGCCTTATCATTATGTTGAGTTGTTTTTTTTAGTTTTCAGCTGAGAATGTTAAGACCTTGTTTGGTTTAAGACCATTCTTTTTAGGATGTTGCTTCTTAATATTATTTGGATTTGGTTTTTGTTAGGCTGCTAAGGATTTCCTAGAAGATTTTCCAGTATTAATAAGCCCAAGGTGTAAGAGTTTTTCTTGTTCTCTTATCAAAGAATCGTAAAAGGCATCAAAAGAGGGGACTTGTACAGTGTTCCTTGAGAAATGAGGGTTTCTCTAGTGGAATGGAAGGTGGAAACAAATACAGAGTATGCAAGGCTTGAGTTAGCAAGAATGGAATAGATAATACTTCCATCTTCATTTTTGACCTTATAACCTTCTAAGATAAGTCTAAGGGTTTTGAATTTGGACAAAAAATCTTCAATAGAGGAGAAATTATTGTGGTCCAAAGTAAGCAACTCATTTTCAAGCTGGTGGGCTCTGATTTCGGTTGAATGCAAAAAATAGTATTTAACTTTTTCATAGCTTCATCATGGAAGTCAATTGCTTGGATATGAAATCTAAGATCTTGAGCAATGGACATTAATATCAACCCTCGTACTTGATCCTTTTTTATTTTCTCATTTAGCTTTTTTATCTTCATTGGTAGGTTTATATTCTAGCCTTGAGGCTATTCTATAAAGCCCTTTACTTCTAAGTAAGTATAACATGTAGGATGGCCATTGTAAATAATTGTTGTTGTTAAGAATAACCAAGCATGTACTTTCCATTTCTAAAAACTGAAGCTGTAAAGGTTGAAACTAACTGCTTCAATGGAAAGATCTCGAAAAATTAGGCTGGTTAAATCTCTGAAAACAGCTTTCGGATGAAGAAGTTATGCATTTTTTTAAGAAAAGTTGTAGTAGATGCCAAGTAGTCATGTGATAGGTTTAAATTTGGTGATGAGGTTGTACTTAAAAAAAAAATTTATCCCCCTTTCCAAACTTAATATAATAAGTTCACCGTCTTTTTTTAACTACTTTATGTGACCCACTTTTATAAATAAGTGAGAGCCACTTTTTACAATGTTACTTTATGAACTAATGACCAAGTAGACTATAACCTAAATAAAAGATAAAGTGACTTTAGACTGTAAGTGACTCACTTTTTATAATGGGTGAGAAACATTATTACATAAAGTAAATTTAAAACATAACCTACATGTGTTTATTTAAAAAAAAAAATTGACAATTTTTTTTTTTAAATAACTTGAAAAAAAGTTTTTTTAGAAAAAATAACTTGACAAAAAGCTTTTCAAAAAAAGTAACTTGAACGCAAGGCCTCTATTCTCATAAAGTAACTTTAGACCAAGTGAGTTAGTAAAAAAATTTAGTAATTCCTGGAAAGGAAGAAGGGTTTTCTCTTTTTGGAATTGAGTAAGGGGTTTGTGAGAGTCACTATTTACAATGTTACTTTATGACCTATTGACCAAGTATACTATAACTTAAATAAAAGATAAAGTGACTTTAGATTGTAAGTGACTCACTTTTTATAATGGGCGAGAAACATTATTACATAAAGTAACTTTAAAACATAAATTAAATGTGTTTTTTTTTTAATAACTTGACAAAAAGTCTTTTTTTTTAAAGTAACTTTACAAAAATACTTGAACCCAAGACCTATAATCTCATAAAGTAACTTTAGACCAAGTGAGCTAGTTAAAAGATTTAGTAATTGTTAGAAAGGAGTAATTTTTTTTCCTGCAAAAAACAACCACACAAAAAAACAAAAAAACAAAAATACTATGCAAGCTTGATGTTAGATTTCTGGTTAGTCTGCCCAGAAAATACATATTTTTCTCGCTATTTCTGATTTCCCGAGTTCACACAAAGTCGCGGGGAAAGAACATACGTAGGAGAAAAATATCGTCTTTATGTTTCTAGTTTGTCAGATCGCACAGAGCGTGGAGAAAAGAGAATACATAGAGAAGAGGGTATAGATCTAGTAATAATTTAAAAAATTACTATAAACGAAAATAAACAGAGGGATAAAAAAATATAACTACAAAAAATACTTTATACCTCCAAATCTAAAATGACATAGCTAAGGAAACCAGAAACCTTTTTGCATGAAACAAAATGGGTTATGCACAGTAACAAAGGCTCCAGACACAACAGAGTAGTTCTTCAGGCCCGAAAGTGGTCAGAAATAGTAGATCTAGAAAATGGCAATTGCATGTAGCCAAAACCGGCTTTGGATTTGGATCAACAATGGATGTGTCCCTCAAACAATTCTGATACCATGCAGGAATTTACAGATTAAGCTTCTTAGATAAAACACCAAAGGTCACTACTCACAAACATATCACAGATCGGTACACCAGTATTTGACGTGGTTAAAACCCTCAAAGATGGAAATATTCCACGGCCTAATCCAACGTGAACACTTCAGGCAATTTATTAATGTAAAGAAAGAAAATTTACATAAGCTTCTCTCATAAATGGTCACCGGACAAATGACCCTCCATGCTCTTTAAATAGAGATCATGGACCAATCTGGTGTTAAGCCACAGATCAAGTATCAGTAATACAGAGAAGAGAATGAACCGTTAGATCACTACATATCATGACTGTCAGGTTATAGGTTACAAAAGTACATATTAAAGAAACACACTTTACCTAACTTTACGCTAGACCAAGTTATACTTAAATATTTCCTATGTGTCAGAATATCCTAACAAATTGATGAATGATGTGGGGTAATTATCTTTAGAGCATGATTTTTCCCTCGCTTCTTATCTATAGGAGCTTGGTTTGACACCCATTCAATCATGAGGATGAGGTAGATGAAACCAAGTTTCAATAATTTTCCACCACCCCCTTTCTAGCAATAAATTTTTGAGGATTTACTAGACATAACCTTTTATTGAATAGGATTCTCAATATCATATGTTTTTATCTAGTGTTCAACAATCCAAATATTAATGCTTGGAATTTCCTCATAGAATGAAACAAAAATGTCATGATATTCCTTGAAGGGTTAATATAGATCTAAACTTACTCATGAGAATAATCTACTTAAATCATGACATTTACAACAATTTTGGTTTGATGGAAATTTTAATTGAAAAGGTTTTATAAATGTTCAATATGTTCCTTTTCCCATACACATAATGTGTTTGGATGAAACTTTCATACCAATAAAAATATTAATGAATGATAATGCCTTCTTCTCCAACCTCCAACTTGTCCAAATAAGAAAGAGAGTATGAAAAATAGTTCATATCTTCCCATGGTCTATCAAAACTAGTCATTACTTCCAAAATGGTCTTATTTTATGGTAGGATCATGTCTAAGAAAACTTTTGAATTAGGAGAGTAGAAGGCCCATATGGTTGCTTTAAATTGATGATACTCCTCGTAAGGTGGGAGATTCTTATCAGTGTATGGAAAATCCATCTAAATGACTTGATAAGTTATCTCAACTACAAATGATAGTGTAATGAACCATACATATCCATTTCCTATCACACAAGTAAATGGATTTATCACTTCCCATGGGTGTCCCCAAAGTAAGACATTTTAAATGGAATTAAACATTATTTCTATATAATTTCACCAAAATAGGATGTTTAAATATTGAATGTGGTATCAATGGAAAATGATGAAATCACATACATATGAGTAAATTCAACATAATAGATTGATGTAGTAAAAAATTTCCCACCAAATATGAGTCCTTAGACATCCCAATGTAACACAAGATCACACCAAATATGAGTCCTTGGAAATCTAGTTTTCTAAGTGAGAATTAGAAGGTTAGAGCCATTGATAACAATCAATAATATATTTCACTACTCAAAGGAAACTTTGAAGGACTTATAACATAGGCATGGTGTAGAGTGTTTTGGATAGATCATCAATAATTTTGTGGTTATGATCATCCCAGGCATTAGGTTTACATGTATAATATATTAAAATTTCATTTGAGGGGTGAGGCATCAACTCAATTATCAGTCTCTATTTGAAATATAATTATATTGAGAGGGGTAGTGAATCAATATAAAGGACAATCTTAACCAATCAAAGCACTTTTAATACAGATACAAAATCAATCACATCAATAAACTTATTTTATTCATCAATTATGCTTTAGAAACCAACTTACTATTACATTGATTTTCTGGAGGAACCAACCCCTTGAAATATTTTACTGGGACCAACCAAAAGGAGGAACAAACCCTCTTAAATTTTGTATTGGAACTAACTCCCTAAAAAAAATTATTGTCACCAACCAGAAGGAGACATTGACCCCCTAAGTGTTAGAAATGTAGCAAGAAAGGATAAATTTGACTTTTGCCTTATTCAAATTTAGTAATTTGATTTTCCACATCAGTAGAATGACTTGGATTTCATTTAACTTGTGTGACATGGATTTTGTATACTAGTTTACTCAGTAAATTTGAGTTATAAGATAGAAGTAGAGTTGTGCATGTAGTGATTGCTAAAATTAGTAATCTAGTTCAGTTATTTTTAGTTTGACTCAGTTAACTGAGAGTCAAGTATCTAGTTGAGTCAGTTGAAGGTCAGTTGAGTAGTATAATTGTTGTTACCTAAGTTATCTCTCAATTAAACTAGTCATTCAGCTAAAAATATCACAGGCATGAATGGAATTTTAATTTCCTAGATGGATTGGAGGAAAAGGCACATTGTAGTTATCAATCATATACTAGTTGAGTGTACAGGCTTGGAAATTAAGAAGGTGAATAATTCCTTTGGAATTTCCAGGAAAATAGGATAAAAATCCTATATTTTAGGAGCTAATTTCCTCTAGGTCTGTGCAAGGAAATATGAGCTAGTTGGGACCTTGAATTGGCTAAGTGTTGGTCAGAGCAAGATATTCAGTAAGAGAAAAGGTTTGCAGTGCAGGGTGTGCTTCAGATATGAAGCAATTCATTGTAATAGTTTCTCATTCTCATGTGATTAATGAAGAGTAGCGAAGGGGTTTTTCCTAGTTGGGTTCACCTGTAAATTATTTTGTTCTTCTGGTGTTTTAATGGTTCATGTCATTACAAGTGTTTCTAAATTGTGATTTCCATTCCGCAGAATAGTAGAGGAAATTTTTAATCTCTTTTTTTTTTCCAGTTTGATTTCATCAATAGTAGAAAATTTCTATTAATTTATACATGGTATCAAAGAAAAAATCACATTAGAAACCAGGCTATAGAGCCTCTCCTTCAAATATTTTGATTTGCAGATTTAGTGAAGCATTTTTTCTTCCATGCGGGAAAATTTTGTTCAACATATTGAGATTGGAGTATGCCCTTGAAGGAACATCGAATTCCATAGCTTGGAAGGACATGATGGAAGTAGTTCTTGATGATAATGGTGTGTTGGAGTACACCAAAGCTGACATTCCAAAGCCAACAATATCAGATGCACAACAATAATCCCAGTGGAAGAAGGATACCACAAAATCCAAGAGGATCATTCTGGAGGGTGTGAGAGACCACATGGTCTCGAATTTACATGGAAATTAGACTCCCTTTGATATGTCTAATACCCTCACTAAGCTATTCAAAATTGTATTGATGCTAGGAAATTGGAATTGAGGGGCAAGCTTAGAAACATCTGCATGCAAAAAGGAGAAATCATTTCACATTACCACTCCATGTTCACTTAGTGTCAAGATGAGCTTGGAGGAGTTGGAGAAAATATTCCCTCTTCAGAACTAGTGAGCTTAGCTCTCCTAGGACTTCCAACTTCCTGGCACAACTACCAGGACTCTATAAATGGAAGGGAAAAATTACCAAATAGGGAGAGACTTTGGACAGATTTGGTGCAGGAATAAATTTTGAAAAACACTAGAGATGGAGTAATGTGTTAGTGTTTTTGTGGAAATGGAGTACCAAATAACACCTCCTTAACAGTTGGTTGTTCCCTACAAAGGATCACATATATATTTGGTGTTGTTAGTGAATAGAATTCAACAAAACAAAGCATGATTATTATTGGACGTAATGCATGAAGAAACATTAGCCTAAACAAAAGAGACAAATAAAACACAATACTCAATGGAGAAAACATGTCAATAGAACAAATGGAGAAAGAATCCCTTTATTGATTTCCAGTGGTATAAGAATACAATATAATGCTAAAACATATGAAGAGAATACTTTGAGCTATGGTGCTCAAACATCCTTAGCAATGAGGTCTCTTTCCTTGGTCTCTTTGCAAGCTACTCCTCTTTCTAAAAAGAAGTGTGAAGACTCTCCAATGGTGGACTCTTCTGCTCTCACTAATATTTCTTATTGGTTAGAAGCAATATGGCCAAAATTATAGTGCTCTCACTTCCTTAGCTTCAACAATGAAATGTGGTGTTGCTCTAATAGAAATTTGGCCAGCATAACAATGTCTCATGTTTTTCTCTTCCCATGGCTTGTTTAAATAGAAAATTTTGAACCCATCTTCCCTCCCTTGGCCCAAAACTGTCCTTGACTATCCATGTCAGGGAATCACCTCCCCAAGTGTGGGAAGTGGTCCCGGAATATGACATTTCATCCTTCCCTAGACCGTGTAGTCCACACAAACCTTCTTTGTTTCTAGTGCGCAGTCCAATATTTTATCAAATAACCTTAGGAAAAGTTAGTTTTTTATATTTCCATGATTTCTTCTGCTGGAAAATCATGACTTGTACCTTTTTCTGAAAAATTTCTAATTTTTCTTTCAGTGTATGATTTTCTGGTGTTAACAGTTTCCCCCTGACATATGAGGTCTAGGAGCAAGCATATAGTCGAAATACATCACATTTTCTATTCTAACTAAGAGTCTACATAAAAAATTTGAGAGAGAGAGAGGGAGTAACTTGATGCGGAGATGAGTAGAGTTACCCCTTTACTAAAGAGAAAGAGTAACCATGTTCTGTAGGAAACCTCAAGTAATAAAATAAGAAATGTTTCTACAAGGTGGGTGTTTGTGCTCAACCTAGTCTCCTAAATTGAGTTCATTTAATTGTCAACCAGGGTTGGTAAACTACTGAAGTGAAGTGCACTGTATGTGCCTAGGTGTTTGTTTCTTAATGCGTTGTGTTTAGTGTTTTATGATGTTTTGGTCTTTTGATGGTTTTATGTTCACAAGGAAAAGAACTAAATGCTAGTGGAAAGAAGCTACTAGTTAAAAACAGAGTGAAGCCTAATTTATTGATGACAAATGACAAATGAAAATGCAAATACTGAAACAGAATCAAACCTAAACTATGACTAAAGAAAATACAAAGCTTGATAATGACTTCAAGAAAATGAATCAAAACATAAACTTAACTTGTCCAATTCTTTCATTAAAGGTATTTTGGAAGAGCTTGAGAAATGGGCAGCTAAGTATACAAATTCTCCTAACTAAACAATTAAACAATTAGCTTATAATGATACAACATCTTATCCATGATTAAAGGTTTGTTGAAGCATATTTGGAGAAGAACATTGGTAACATCATAAGATCTCTACTCTAAGACTGGCTCCTAATTCTATTCTGCAACTTAGTTTAACATCACTAAACCTTACTCAAAAGTTATAGATTTCTTTTTAAAGTAGTCTTTTGAGGAAAGGCTTTGTTTATGAAATGGTAAAGAGGTTGCAAAAGTACTTCAGGCCTTGGGATGATATTGTCTTCTGTCCAGATGGTTATGAGTCAATTATAGATTTGGAACAAAAGAGGTTTTGTAAATAATGAAGGCCATGGTGTGTTTAACAACTAATGTAATTTAATATGCAATGGATGACAACTAAATGTGGAATGTAAATACAATGAGCTAAGCTAGAACTGAACTAAGATGTCACTAGTCTACAATAAACAGTGTTAAACTAACAAGCCATTATCAAACTTAAAACGAAATAACAGAGCATGAATTGAATGCAATTTGACTCCGGAGTACCCTAACTAAGTTATCATGCAATTAATCTATGGGATTCTACAGCCTATTTTGTCCATCATGAATGGTATTTTGGAAGAGCTTATTAGAACAATCCTGGCTATACAATTCAATGCAAAAACCTAAAGACTGAAAGCAATTACAATTAAAAACTAAGACATCACAGCTATTTCCTACCCATTGTTATGATATTTTGGAAGAGCGTTTTAAGAGTAAGATCAGCTATGCTGCTTAGTGTAAACAAACAACTGAAACTTTCAGTATCACAGTCATGCCTTAGACATCATAAGGATTTTTTGGAAGAGTTTGCTTAGAATAAGTTCAACTGTGATAATGAACAAAAGAAATTGCAATTAAAATCTATAACACTACAGCCATTTCTCATTCATTATCATGATCTTTTGGAAGAGTTTCGTAGAACAAGTATAGCTATAGTGACTAATGACATTAACTATGAACTCAAACTTCAAAAACGTGAAAAAAAACTAAGATACTTATCTAAATTACGAAAGTAAAGCCGTGCAGGAGGCAGGGGCCCTCTACCACCAGACGGAATCTAACTCAAAATCAACTCAACGCATTCAAAGCAATGTTGTCTTCTTCATTAAAGGAAAATAACTTAAAACAGAGTATTCTCGGTCTTCAGAAATATAGCAGTCAATCCATGAAATCTAATCAAAATCTAGAGCCTGTCTCTCGGTTTCCCGAGTACATTTATACAAATCTTCATAACAGAACTTGCAAAAATACGGGGATCATTGTCTTTCCTTATCAAAATCGTACTAGAACTCTAAAGATGGCAGCGTAAAGGGAAAAAGGACATCTGGACTGTCCTTGTCCTATTAGAAGTCTGCCTCCTTGAATGAGTTCCCACGTACAAAACCACGTCCAGAATTCGGTTCATTCTTCATGGTGAGCAACAAACGTTGAGGACATGATTTGGAATATACCCATGTGTGGCTTTTCCTGAGAGGACACCTGGAACATGCTTGAACGTGAAGACAACTGCAGAATTGGCGGTTAGCTACGGAATGTCTGCATTCTGTAGCTAGTTTCAGTTCAAAATGCATTACAATGACAAAATCACAAAACTTAGAAAGTTAGCCATGTTATTCATTCTAAAAGTAATTTTAACTAATTTCATTGATCATTTAGGCCTGGGATAACAATGGAAAAAGGAAAATGGAGTGAAGTAAGATGAAAGAAAGAACAATCTTGGGGCTCAACATACCCCCACTGCTGACTTCTTGCATGTCCTCATGCAACTTATTCCATAAACTCAAAGACTTCTGCAAGAACATCCAACCCTCTTCTTCTTCTTTGCCTGGAAGTTAAAGGTCTTCTGGGCTTCCTGATGACTAGCTTGAACCTTAAATTGGTAAGTGCCCTGATTAGCTTCTTGTTCCTCTTTTTCAACTTTTCATTAGCCTTTTCCACTTTGTCCATTTGTAGAGACAAGGTTGAGTTCATACTGGTTTTGAGTTTGACTTGTTCCTTCAGAATATCATTCTCAGTTCTGATATGTCTATTAAGTACTTCCAGCTCGTACCTATATCTTCTTAACACATCTATTTCGGACAGTGGAGGACTAGGGGTTCTATCTCTACTCTCTGAAGCTTTCCTTTCCAATGTTTCAACATAGTCATAAACTTCTTGCTGTGCAGGGTCAATTTCAGGGGTTTCTTCATTAAAATCTTCTTCAACATTTTCCTCATCTTCTATGTTTATCACCCCTGTTTGTTTGATCTGTGTTTTCCTTAGTTTCCCCCTGAGTCTATGGCTTCTTCTTGGCTGGGATGATCCCTCTCCTTTTTCTGTGGCAGATTTTCTGATTACCCTCTCTTCCTTAAGTTGTCTCTTAATGTGAGTCAACTTCTCAGAGATTATTTCTTCACTACTTTCTTGTACTGTTTTGTCAATTTCAATTTTAGAGGCTCTCCATTTTCTGCTTCTCCTTGTAGGCTGATGTTCAGGTGAAGGCTCTTTTGGTTCCTCAAAGTGATTTCTTACCAAGAAATTATCCCAAGTATCTTTTGTTTTGGCTAAATGGTGTTCAATTAAAATCTTAACAAAGCCATGATGGTATAGAGTTGTATCTAGGAATTGGACTCTACTTTGAACACTAAAAGCCATCTTTTTTAAACTTTGAAGCAAGAAATAGGGAAAATTTAGCTCTTCCTCCAGAAAATGCATTATCAACCTATATGGTAAACATAAAATGTGCCATATCTACCTTCACAAGTGATAATTTTTTGTAGAATAAGCAATATGTTTCTCCATTTATTTTTTAATGCAAAACTTGGAATTCCCTTTTTAAACACAGTGACATCCATACCTGGTGATTTTAGGATTTGCTTCCATGATTCATTATGAAATTCTCTGTTTTTGAACCATCTTTCTCCATGTCTAAGCAATCTTGTTGCTTCTGCAATAAAAACCTCTGTGACAGTGAATTTAACATCTCCAACTTCAACCTCGGCTCCTTTGAATGACCTTGCAAATGTTTTAGTAACTTCTTTGTGGAAGCCATTAAATTTCTCAAGGAATTGTAGCCATCCTTCCTGTTGCAACATTTCTCTGCTTTGAGGGTATCCTTCCAAGCATTTTGTGCCCACTGGTTCAGTCCTTACAATGAGGCCCATAATTTCTTCTTCAATCTTTAGATTAGTACTCTTTCTGCTCACGGAAACAATGACTTCAACCTTCAAACTGATATAACTCTGGTTCACGGTGATAGTGCTTCAATCTTCAAACTGATATATCTCTGCTTCACGGTGACAATGGCTTCAAATTCCAAACTGATATACCTCTGCTTCACGGTGATAGTGCTTCAAATTCCAAATTGATATACCTCTGCTCACGGTGATAGTGGTTTGATATTTCAAACTGATATACCTCTGCTCACAGTGATAGTGGTTCAATATTTCAAACTAATATACCTCTGCTCACGGTGATAGAGATACCTCTGTTTTGCGAAATGAAATGATGAAGGGCTGGCTACGGAATGGAGTAATAGGAAGTGGTTACGGAACGAGTTAATGAAGTGAGGTGAAGAAAACAAATCAATGAGTGAAAAGACTGCGGAGATTTTTTACAACGGATTCAAAAATCATCATTAAATGATTTGGCTGGGTCATGTAAGGAAATCAAACACTTCAGCCTTTTAACCGCTTAAATGATGATCGGGTATAGAATTTGAAATGAAAGATTTTTATCCAAAGTTTTGCGGAGGGTATATTTGGCATGATCAATAAAAATAATCAAAACAACTTTTCGAATGATTCATAACTAAAACTATACTAAAGTTTATGATATGCCATTATAATCAAAACTTGTTACCTTTGCTTTTCATCTACTTTTTGTGGTCTCCATATACTTTGTTCTCCTCTGGAAACCATTATTTTGTGAGTCCTCATAATCCCTCTTAATTTTGCTTGTTTATGGATATACTGGATCATTTTGTTGCAATTCAAATGTCTGCTGATCAGTGCCTTCAAGATCTGTAGCTGCGGAATGACTGCCTGGCTGCGGAAAGTCTGATTAGCTGCAGAATGTCTGTTTAGCTGCAGAATGTACCTGTAGAGAATTTTAATCATGGAATGGAGTGGTTTGGAATATACATGAAATATTATATGGAATGGGTGAAGATAGATGATGAAACATGGTATAATGGGATATGTATGAAGTGAATTATGGAGTGGGATGAATTATAATTTATGAAATGGAGTGGAAGAATATAGGAAATGGCTTGCAATCCATGACATGTGTTATTCATTTGCAGAAAAACATCAAACTTTAAATTTTGATATGGAAATGAGGTGGATGAAGTATGGAATGAGATGAATGAAATATGGAATGAAGTGAAATATAAATGAATGAAATGGAGTATGGATGGATAAGTAAATGGAATGAAATGAAATGAGATGGATCATAAGTGCAATGGATCTGAACTTATGATTTTGTAACAGCTACTTGCAGAAACAAAATGGAAAAGTTAGAGTGTTAGAAAGACTTTGATTTTCACCCTATATTTTATGTATAAACATGCCAATCAATGATTTTCACCCTATCTTTTTTTTTTTTTCAAAGAAATGCTTCAGAAAATTCAATCAAGTTGATGAAGAAGAAAGATTATTCTTCATTAACTTCACATCACTGTTTTCTTGGAACTTCTTGAAAAATTATTCTCTTGAGAGTGGTTTGTGATACAGCTTCAATCTATGACCATTCACAAGAAAAGTGACCTCTTCTTCATCTATTGTCCTGATTTTTACCGCTCCATTGTCAAAAATTTCAACAATTTCATATGGCCCTAGCCAATGTGTTTGAAATTTACCTTGAAAATCCTTGAATTTTGAATCAAACAAGAGAGCCGAGTCACCTTCTTTGAATTTCTTCTCTTTGATGTACTTGTCATGCCATCTAGTCCTTTGTTGTTGGACTATACTTTTTTTCTGAACTGCATCTTGTCTGATCTCATCCAATTCATTAATCTGCTCCAATCTATGCTTTTGTGCCTCCGTTAAATCAAGTCCTAGCTGAACTACCATTTTGAAAGTTTGAATCTGGAACTCTATGGGAAACAAAACTTGCTTTCCATAAACAAGTTCATAAGGAGTATGGCCTGTTGTGTTTCTCCATGTAGTTCTATAGGCCCACAAGGCTTCAGGAAGCCTATCTACCCAATCTCTTCTATGTAAATGAACAGTATTTGTCAGGATTCCTTCAATGACCTTATTAGTAGATTCCACTTGACCATTTGCTTGTGGATGATAAGGAGTAGATTTTCTATGCCTGATTTTGTACCTCTCTATCATTTTTTCCACTAGCCTTGATGTAAATTGAGCTCCTTGATCTGTAACAATTTCCCTTGGGACACCAAAACGAGTAAAAATATCCTCAAAAAGAAAAGTAACTACAGATGCTTCATTAGCAAAAAGCAATGGCTTGGCCTCTACCCATTTGGTAACATAATCAGTGCAAACTAATATATATCTCTTTTGTCTTGATGGAGGACTAATAATTCCTATAAAATCCAAAGCCCATTTTTCAAAAGGTTCAATATGTACCTGAGGTTGTAATGGCATCTCAACTGAAGGAGAAGGTTTCCCTACCCTTTGGAAACTGTCACACCTTTTGACATACTCTTTAGCATCTTTAAACAAGGATGGCCAATAATATCCTAAATGAAGGATCTTATAAGCTGTCCTCTTATCAGCGAAGTGTTCACCACAAGGTTCATCATGATATGCTTTGAGAATCTCAGGAATCTCATCTTCCCGAACACATCTCCTAATGATCAAATCTAGACCTATCTTGTACAACTCATTAGCAACCCATGAATATTTTGCATTATCATAAATGATTTTTATTTTATCTCTTGCATTCATTATTGAAGGAAATTTTCCTGAAACTAAATAATTAGCAATGTCAGCAAACCAAGGAGTTGGAGTAGAAATTGCAAAAAGATATTCATCAGGAAATTGATCTTCAACTGGAGTGTCATCTTTGATGTTTTGGAGTCTAGATAGGAAATCAGCTACTGTGTTTTGTTTTCCAGGCCTATCTAGAATGGTAATGTTGAATTCTTGTAAAAGTAATAAGCATCTTATGACTCTGCCATTAGTAATTGATTTGTTCATTAAGTATCTAATTGCAGAATGATCAATGTGAACAAAAGTTTCATAGCCTGTTATATAGTGTCTGAATTTGTTTATGGCATGAACAACAACTAAAAACTCTTTTTCAATTAGAGTATATTTTAACTCTGCAAGAGTCAAATTTTTACTGGTATAGTAGATGGCATAAGGAATCAGGTCTTTTTGTCCCAATACTTCTCCTAGAGCTGTATCAGAAGCATCTATTGAGATATGAAAAGGTAACTTCCAGTTAGGTCCCCTTAAAATAGGTGCTTCAGAAATTTTTGTTTTCAAGGTTTCAAAGGCTAACTAGAAATCAGAATTCCATTTAAATTCACAATCTTTGGTAAGTAATTTGAAGAGTGGAGATGCTATCTTGGTGAAGTTTTCTATAAACCTCCGATAATATCCTGTAAATCCTAGAAAACTCCTAACATATTTTTGACAACTTGGAATAGATAAGTTAGAGATGAATTCAACTTTTGACTCATCAACTCTAATCCCATCCCCTGAAATGTGATGCCCCAAAACAATACCTTCAGTAAACATCATGAAACATTTCTCATTACTAAGTGAAAGATTTGCTTCTTGACATCTCTTTAAAACTTTTTCCAAGTTTACTAAGGCTTCTTCAAATGTGTTTCCATAAACTGTGAAATCATCCATATATAGCTCTACACAATCATGTATTAGATCTGAAAAAATTCCTAATACTGCCCTTTGGAATGTTGCAGGTGCATTGCATAATCCAAATGGAAATACTCGGTAAGCATAGGTACCCCAAGGACAGGTAAATGTGGTTTTGTCTTGATCTTAAAGTGCTACTTGGATTTGGTTGTAACCACTAAACCCATCTAAGAATGAGAAGTACTTTTTGCCAGCTAATGTATCTAACACTTGATCTATGAAAGGTAAGGGAAAATGGTATTTAAGAGTAGCTTTGTTTAGTTCTCGGTAGTCAACACATACCCTCCATTTACCATTTTTCTTTGGCACAATTACCAAAGGAGAAACCCACTGACTATCTGAAATAGGATAGATGAAGTTGACATTTAACAATTTTTGCAATTCTTCTTTAACAATCTCCCTAAGATTTAGATTCATCCGTCTTTGAGGTTGTCTGATTGGTTTGCAATTTTCTTCTATATAGATGTGATGAGTGCAAGTCTTGGGGCTTATCCCTTTCATGTCAGTGTATTCCCATGCATATGCAGAAGAATGTCTCTGTAATACTTTGACTAACTCTTCTTGTTGAGATTTTTCTAGGTTCTTTTTTATGTTCAAAGTTTTGCCTGGAAATATCTCACTTGAAGAGCTGCCAAATTTATCCATAGAATGAAGAGACATCTGCCTTGATGACAAAAACTCAATGTTGGATCCCTCTTGAAGTGATTCATGTTTGTATTCTGAAGAGGATTCAAAGTTTTCTAGAGTATTCAGAATTTGATTATCTTCACTAATTTCTGAAATTGTGAAGAGAGGTTGTAAATATTCTTCATCCTCTATCCATTGAGTGTCATCTAAATCTGTAATTGTCCTAGCTGGAGGATACAAAGTGATTTTCTTAGTTGAACTACCATCGAAGATGTACATATTACCGGATCTACAACTAATAAAAGCATCAACTGTAGCCAACCAAGGTCTTCCTAATATAACAGGATGTCCTCCTAGATTATTCTTAGGAGTTAGGATCATGAAATCTGTTAGACTCCGTCTTATCAAGTCCTCTGTCAGAATCGAATTCACCAAGGTTCATAGTCATGGATGGCAAAGAGTCTTTAAGAGTTTTAGGTCTAGGGTTTTGTTGAATTAGCCGCATGAAAGGTTCAGTTTCCCTTGCTAAGTTTCATAGTCAATAAGGCTTGAGATTGATTCTTCTTCAAAACCCTGTTTTGAAGAAGAAATCATTAAATGTGTTTTTTTAGAATATGTAATTTGTCAAAGTGTTCCAAAGCTCTACAGCTCCTCAATGGCAGCCTTGTTTCAGCTTCAGCAGTTCTATACCCTGTGAGACAAAAAGAAATCCATCAGTCAATTGATCAGAAACACAATATCCAAAGCAGGAATAAGCCACTAACTCTGGATTACACAGTTTCCTTCTTTTGAGAAAACTGGAAAGAAGATATCACTTTGGTATGATATTTTATTGCAGATGGCGTTATCAATTTTTTGGTTAAAATACCAGAGGAAATTTCAGTGAGTTAATGTTTCAGGAGTTTGTAATAAGTATTTTTGAAGTCTGCCCTCATGTGACCCACTGTAGAGGACACTTTCACAGTTTCTTCTTATTGTTACAGCCAAAGATAATACATGACCTGTACCACCCTAGATTGTAATGTATGATATGCTTCTTGAATTATTTGACACCGCCATGGAATTAAAATCACGGGAGCTATCAAAATCCAAACAGCTCATTTGGTTTCGGTGATTTCATTTGGTTTTCAACTGCAGGGATCCATCATAGCACTGGGAGGCCGAATTCATGGTGTTAGAACCAATGTTGCATCATAGAAAACAAGTTTGCAGTTTTCATTCAAAATTATGGTGATACAAACCGAGGATAAGCATTGGTATATTGTTTGAATCTTTTGTGGACAGGCACTAGAGGAGCGCGCTACCCATACAGGAGGGGCGCTACCCATATGAGGCGCGCTACCCACATAAACTCTCCAGCCAGTACAAAAATACACGGGCGCTACCCACATAGGGCGCGCTACCCATACAGAAACAGAGTTTAAAAAATTTGTCTTGTGCCCAGTTTCGTATCATCTGTCAAAGGTGAACGTTGGCGCGTAGTTGTCATTTTGCTGGCATCTTGTTATGCCAAATTGGCTGGTGTGATCTGCACAGGAATACAGGCTACGATTACTCGAAATGATTTGTTTTCATTGCGACAAATAAAACATGAAGGTCCTGCAACAATCGGTTCTGAAGGATGAGTGAAACTCCAGGATCGATCCACCAATAGCAAATAAGAAACCTGAATTCTGAAAATGTTATTTCAAGGAACAAAGATCGAGATTTGCACCCAGTTCCAGTTACGAATTTGTATGGATTTTTATCAGCTAGTGAAGGCATTCCAATTTTGAAGAGGCAGCGCTAGATGGAATCACAAAACCCTGCCAAAATCGGTCTAATAGTTAAGAAACATGGGCATGATTTCATTTGATTGAACATAAATATTCGGTATCCAGATGGAAAATCCATCGATCTCCAGGGCACATTGAGCACGCACGATAAAAAATTTTCCAATTTTATATTATGCTGTTGCTCAAATTTTGGGAAAAAAAAAGTTTCTGTTGAGAAAGTTAGAGAGTAGAGGACCCCGCTTACTCTGAAATCTATTTAACTTGAATTTAGCCTCTGAGCAGAGGAGAAGGGTCGTGATCCACGAAACAGGGGATTCGAATCCATAGGAAATGAAGAAGAAAAATAGGAGTGCATTGCCTATTTTGTCTTCAGTCATGATTTTATAGAATCTAAAACTCCAGCGTTTGTCTTTTAATAGGTCATCAAAGCATTTCAAAGGGAGCGATGTTCTGTATTCAGAACAACTAATTGGCTTTCCAGCCTTGTTTGTTAAATGATAATTAGACCATTCCTTATTTGGGTCGATTTGTTATCCCACCTCTAGGTGTATATATTGTATTGAATAATCATTTGTAAAAGAGAGTTCTGAGAGCTGGTGGTGAAGAACAGAGAGCTTCATTTGTACCGTTGTTTGACAGAGATTAATTGAATGGTACAGCTCTGTTTTATAAGATTCTTGTGGCGTAAATTTTAGCATATGTCTCTTCTACTGTTTCATATGTAATTTCGTAATGTTTACATTTCATTCACAATCAATTCACTGGATGCTGTTGCAGTGAGATAGGTAGAATACAATTTATTTGCTCTGCCTTGAAGTAGCGTTCAGGATTTGTGTATTTTCTTCTGTCTGAAAGGGATTCATTGTTAAATGCCCCTTTCAGCTTTCTTAAGCAGTCTTTACATCCCATTTAATTTCAGTTTAATTGTTAAACTTCACTCCTACCTCGCCTTATGTAATAATATGTGCTTTTGATTAAATCTCTGCTCACGCTGTTCTTGATCCCATACAGTCCAGAAAACCCCGTCATTTATTAAAAACCTCATTCATATCCATTTACTAGCCTAAAATCAGTTCCCTTTTAAAGTCATCTCGCACCCTATTGTTCATTTTATCGAGATCGACTGGAGAGAGCCCTCTCCTGTCCTCGTAGGGCTAGCTACGAGGCTGAGCTTGGTTTGATGTTGCCTCGAGTTTTGCCTTCTTCAGCCTGTGGTAAATTCGAGTGCTAACAAAATCCACAGGGTACTCCCAAGAATCTAGGGACACTGGAATGTCTTCTATTACCCCATCAAGTTTGATCACAGATCTGTCTGCTAATTGTAATAATGTGGGTGTAAACAGAAGATTAGGAAGTTTCAGTTTATCCATGATTTGTCTACTCATGATATTGATTGCTGCTCCTAAATCAATGAGTGTGTTTTGGATTTCAATTCCATTGATGTGAAATTTTAACAACTGGATTTCTTGGGTCAAGATACTTTGGAATAGCAATCTTGCCCATCATAATGTCTGCTATTTTTCCTGCCAGTTGAATTTTCTTTGTTTCTCTTATTCTTTTTCTTGTTTTCTTCATACTGAACTCCTTTATTGTTTTGGCTAAAATTGGAATTTCCTTGATTGCTTGTAATAATGGAATTTTAATGCAAACATTTCTCAGCTCATCTAGGAAATCATAATTAGGCACCATAATTTGTTTTTCTACACCTCTATCAATTTGTAATCTTTCTGGAAAGGGAGGTATAGAAATAGATGTGGATGGTTGCTCTAATACAGGAGTTGAAATTATTGGATCTTTTTGCTTTAATTTTTCAGTGTTTGGGTCTTGAAAAGATGTGTCTTCCTCAAGACTTTTATTCACCCGTAGAGAGTCTTCCTCAAAGTTATCTTGTTCTTGTATGATCATAGAAGGTTTCCTCTTTTCAAGTATTCTTCCAGACCTAAGTTGAACATCACTAAGGTCTAAAGGAGTAATTAAATAAGTTGGAAACTGTTGGCCTTATATCATGTATGTGTTCTGAGGATTTTTATTATTGGGGTTTGGTATGGGTTGAGCAGGCAACTGATTTTATTTTTGAGGGAATGGTAATGGAAGTGGTTGATTTTGATGTGGTAGGTTCTGATGATGTTGTTGAGGATTTTGTTGAGGATTTTGAGGATAAAAATGTGGGTATGGTGGATAGGATGGTGGATACTGATAGTACTGAGAGTATCTTCCATAGGGATTTTGTGCTCCTTATGCCCAAGCTTGAGATTGATTTTGAAATTGAGGCCAAGGTTTCTGCCAAGAATTCCAAGGTGGAGGTTGGTTATACATTTGATCATGGAATACTTGTGTTTGAGGTCCTTGCCAAGGCCTTCTAGAGACAAAATTGAGAGATTCTGTGGAATCTGTAGGAGCTTCCTCTTGAAAGACAGCTTTGAGACTAGGAAGAGAAGGACAATTCTTGGTCTCATGTTTTTCAGAACAAATGACACATGTCTCTACAACTTTTACATCCAAAGGACACTCTCTCAAGGCATGTTTCTTTCTACATTTGGGACAGAAGATTGCTAAGGCATCAGATTCAGCTTTTTGCTTGTTTTGTATCTTAAGGGTGTCTATTTGTTCACTAAGACTCCCTAAGATGTCAGATTTGAAATCATCAAGCATATGTCCTATTTCTGACCTACTTATTGTCCCAGAAGCAGACTTACTTTCCCTTGCAAGAGCAGGATCTCTTGGACCTTTTACAGTTTTAGATTTCCCTCTTGAAATGTTGATACATAACTCAGATATTTCAGGTAATGTGAGCTGTGATATATCCCCTTTTCCCATCATGTTAAGGATATCCAACCATTCATCCCTAATTTTTTTCAACAAAAGAGCTTTTAAGGTGTCTTGATCTAGGTTTTCCATTTTTTCTCTTTTGATGTTGTAATGAAATCTCTCCAACAAATCTTCCAAGTTTTCATATTCTTTTTGTAACATCTTAAACACTTCTTCCTTATGATTGACCGGCATACAATAATCCAAATACCTCTCTAGAAATTCTTGTTTCATGTCTTCCCATGTCCTAATAGAACTTTTGATCAAACTCATAAACCACTTCAATGCTGCTCCTTTCAATGTTGAAGGAAATAGTTTAAGTTTTTGAGCATCTTGTAAGTAGTCATAAGTTCTACACAGGATTTCAAATTCAAATAGGAAGGTTTCAGGATCTTCATTTTTAAGTCCATAGAAGTTTGGAAGGACAGAGGGTGAAGTGTTTTTCATGGTTGTATTGGTTTCTTCATCTATTATAGGAAACCCAAAAGAGCTTCATATTTCTCTTCTACCTCTTCCTCCTTCTGCACCTCTACCTCCTTCTCCTCTACCTCTACCTCTACCCCCAAATAATGTGTGTTCTCCATTAAAGACTCCTCCCCTCCCTTCTTCTGCCATGGTTGATTCCCCTGTGGAAGTGGAAAAGTTTGTGTCCCTAACAGGAGTCTTTGGATCTTCTTCTAAGGCAGGTTCAGTGGATGAAGTGGAAGGTTTCTCTAATGGAATATCTGATCTTAGGTCTTCTAGAAGTCCAGGATCAGTAAAGGATGGAATGTGGGTCTGAGTTGAAGGTGTACTAGCTCTTGGTCTAGGTGAAACAAGTGGTGTTCTAGGAATCAAAATTCTGCTTCTGCTGCTTATGAATCTACCCCTTGAGTCTCTCTCTCTACGCATATAATTGTTTTTGGGAGTTAAGAAACAAAGGTTACCTAGTTTTCACTTCCCCAGCAACGGCGCCAAAATGTTTGTGCTCAACCTAGTCTCCTAAATTGAGTTCATTTAATTGTCAACCAGGGTTGGTAAACTACTTAAGTGAAGTGCACTGTATGTGCCTAGGTGTTTGTTTCTTAATGCGTTGTGTTTAGTGTTTTATGATGTTTTTGGTCTTTTGATGGTTTTATGTTCACAAGGAAAAGAACTAAATGCTAGTGGAAAGAAGCTACTGGTTAAAAACAGAGTGAAGCCTAATTTATTGATGACAAATGACAAATGCAAATGCAAATACTGAAACAGAATCAAACCTAAACTATGACTAAGAAGAATACAAAGCTTGATAATGACTTCAAGAAAATGAATCAAAACATAAAATTAACTTGTCCAATTCTTTCATTAAAGGTATTTTGGAAGAGCTTGAGAAATGGGCAGCTAAGTATAAAAATTCTCCTAACTAAACAATTAAACAATCAGCTTATAATGATACAACATCTTATCCATGATTAAAGATTTGTTGAAACATATTTGGAGAAGAACATAGGTAACATAATAAGATCTCTACTCTAAGACTAGCTCCTAATTATATTCTGCAACTTAGTTTATCATTACTAAACCTTACTCAAAAGTTATAGATTTCTTTTTAAAGTAGTCTTTTGAGGAAAGGCTTTGTTTATGAAATGGTAAAGAGGTTGCAAAAGTACTTCAGGCCTTGGGCTGATACTGTCTTCTGTCCGGATGATTATGAGTTAATATAGGTTTGGAACAAAAGAAGTTTTGTAAATAATGAAGGCCGTGGTCTTTAAGTTTAACAACTAATGTAAATTAATATGCAATGGATGACAACTAAATGTGGAATTTACATACAGTGAGCTAAGCTAGAACTGAACTAAAGTGCTACAGTCTACAATAAACAATGTTGAACTAACAAGCCATTATCAAACTTAAAACGAAATAACAAAGCATGAATTGAATGCAATTTGACTCCGGAGTACCCTAACTAAGTTATCATGCAATTAATCTATGGGATTCTACAGCCTATTTTGTCCATCATGAATGGTATTTTGGAAGAGCTTGTTAGAACAATCATGGCTGTACAATTCAATGCAAATGCAAACATAAAGACTGAAAGCAATTACAATTAAAAACTAAACATCACAGCTATTTCCTACCCATTGCTATGATATTTTGGAAGAGCGTTTTAAGAGTAAGATCAGCTATGCTGCTTAGTGTAAACAAACAACTGAAACTTTCAGTATCACAGTCATGCCTTAGACATCATAAGGATTTTTTGGAAGAGTTTGCTTAGAATAAGTTCAACTGTGATAATGAAAAAAAGAAATTGCAATTAAAATCTATAACACTACAGCCATTTCTCATTCATTATCATGATATTTTGGAAGAGTTTCGTAGAACAAGTATAGCTATAGTGACTAATGACATTAACTATGAACTCAAACTTCAAAAACGTGAAAAAAAACTAAGATACTTATCTAAATTACGAAAGTAAAGCCGTGCAGGAGGCAGGGGCCCTCTACCACCAAACGGAATATAACTCAAAATCAACTCAACGCATTCAAAGCAATTTTGTCTTCTTCATTAAAGGAAAATAACTTGAAACAGATTATTCTCGGTCTTCAGAAATATAGCAGTCAATCCCTGAAATCTAAGCAAAATCTAGAGCTAGCCTCTCGGTTTCCCGAGTGCATTTATATCAAATCTTCATAACAGAACTTGCAACAATATGGGGATCATTGTCTTTTCATATCAAAATCGTACTAGAACTCTAAAGATGGTAGCGTAGAGGGACAAAGGACATCTGGACTGTCCTAGTCCTATTAGGAGTCTGCCTCCTTGAATGAGTTCCCACGTACCAAAACCACGTCCAGAATTCGGTTCATTCTTCATGGTGAGCAACGAACGATGAGGACATGATGTGGAATATGCCCATGTGTGGCTTTTCCTGAGAGGACACCTGGAACATGCTTGAACGTGAAGACAGCTGCAGAATTTGCGGTTAGCTATGGAATGTCTGCATTCTCTAGCTAGTTTCAGTTCAAAATGCATTACAATGAAAAAATCACAAAACTTAGCAAGTTAGCCATGTTATTCATTCTAAGTAATTTTAACTAATTTCATTGATCATTTAGGCCTGCGATAACAATGGACAAAGGAAAATGGAGTGAAGTAAGATGAAAGAAAGAACAATGTTGGAGCTCAACAGTGGGCATGTCTCATGCTCGTTATGATGACTATTTAATACAATCTAATAGATATTGGTTCTATCAAGTCACATTGTGGTAAGTGACTTGCTATTGGTTGGTGATGAAAAATGTTGATGCCCTCAAGGGAGTTTTTACTTCAAAAAAATAGACTAAATTTGGTACCCCCATGCATGGTTTGGGTGAAGCACTTTTTGATGAGGTTCTAATGTATGCACAGGTCTTCGACTTTTGGGAACCTCCCATGCATTCTAGCTTAAGAATGGCTGAAAGATATGCTTAGAAATGCATAGGTATTCGACTAAATTATAGAGCTGCAACGGTTAAGTACGATACGACCTTGACATGAAAACTAGTGGTTGATGTCAAATTTTAGGGGCCTCAATGATATAAATGAGCAATATTTATTCCCATTTTTCCACCCTAGGATGTTCCTTAACAGTGGGAATCCATCCAAGTTACTAACTCAATCCTAGAATATGATTGGTGAAGTCGACAGGAAAGAAGCATCAATCGTCAAAAACGGTGTTGATACAAGTGATCAGGGTTTCTGGTGAATCACAGTGTAACATGGTGGGTTAACAAGGCATGATAACAAGAGTTGGCTATAAGTGATGGTTATGGACAACTCACCTGAGGTCGGAATTGTAATGTAAGTGGTGGCAGTCAAAACAATTTCTAATAGGGGTAGCCCTTGAGTCGGTAGGACATCCAGGGTGTGTGTAAGAATGCTCTGACTGACATGATAGGGAAAATGTGCAAGCTCTTACCAAGGGTGACTAGAAAATTTCATTGGGTATGAAACGTAAAAATATGGGTGGAAGTATTTCTCCTATAAAATATTTTTACACTTTCCAAACGAATGTAAAAGTTGTTTGGGTGTACAAACACGGAGACATGTGCCCCATTAACATGTGTGGGTCCTACATGGTGATGCAAGGATGGTATTTTTTTGCTGAGGGTGGGGACCCCATTGGTTGGTATCGGTATGGGGCTAATGAGGTGGATGAAGTGACACATATGGGTTATATTCATGTGGGTGTAATAGGCCAAATAATTTGTCTTGCTGATCTGTCGCAAAATATTAGTGGTGTCCCGGGAGTGGGTTTTAGTATGCAATGAGTCAATCATAATTAGGTTGATCATCAAGGTGTATAAATGTGGTGGTTCTTGTGCCAGAGTGGGTGGTCATGGATCCCGATAGTGGGTGGGAGTCTATGAATATGATGGGAGCCATGATTGGAGAGGATCTATCAACTGTCGTGGGTGATTATCATGTGCAAGGTGAGTTGATGATAAATGTGGTTGATATGATGGATCCTATGGTGCACTTTGTAGAAATGATGTCAGGATATGAAAAGCTTAAAAGGAATCCTATCATGCTGAGTTTTGAATGATACCTGCTCTTATACTTTTATATTGAGGCATTGATTGAATCACGGTGTTTCTGGTGTACCTACAAAATCTACGACCAATACCCTAAGTGAAAACATATTTTTAACACATGTGAATAATTTTTGACGACATGAATTAAAAAACAAGAGAAGGCATACCTGAGATGAAGTTTGAGGCATGCCATGGGCCTGAAAATGAGTTTTGGAAATAACTAGAATAGAGAGTTCTAAATTGAAGATGATGAGGTACGGATCCTTGTGCCTCTTACAGTTTTGAGAACGGAGGTCCCAAGCTTTGGTTATGGGATCCAGAAAATGGAAAAAAGGGTGATATATAGGAAAAAAGGGCCCAATTTCAATTATTTTTCACTGGTGATCTTGAGAGGTCAGAGGCTATATTTCGATCATTTATTGTTGTTACTATCAGCTAGAGTACTCGGGATGCATGTGGCAAGGGTCAGGTAGGATCTAGCACCCTATACTTTTCATTATTTCTGTTTTTAGGGTTGGTAGGACGTACAGGGGTACCCTGTACGACTTCTTGGGGTTACTTTTGGGGGACCACATGGGCAACTCGAAGAGAGTTGCATGGTTGATGCATGAAGCCATGATCTTCACGTGTCATCCCTGTGAAAATGCTTAATACAGACGTGTTGAACATTGCATCAGTGTGAAGCACATATGCGGTGTTGGCGCATACGTGAAGAACAGATCCGTTGACTAGCCATGGCAGTCGATGTGCCTTATGGTTAAACAAACACATGCATCATGCGCCTGTTCACCACATAGACACATGATACGCTTTCCTGTGCAGTCTTAAAGTGCGTAGTTCACTAAAAATACTATTTTCCTCATTTTTAGCTAAAGTGGCCAAAAAATGATATTTTTATGTTTTTTTATGGCAGGATGATGTGGAGGGAGAGGGATTGGAATACCCTCTGAAATGAGGTGGCTCAGTATCCATCAATTCATAAAACTCTGGCACAATGGGGGTTGTTTAAGTTTCTTCAAAACCCCATCCTGAGATTGTAGGATAATTTTTTACGATTCTTGGTTCGTTGCTGAGATAATGCCCGACAGATCATGGTCATGAGGTGAGTTGATTTACTGATATCATCATAGCTAGATGTTTACTTTGTGACCACCTTGCTATCTCATGGAGATGTGTTACCTTATCCATTGCCACCTGGGCATGTGTACATCCATTGTTGGGTGTAATATCCCAAAATGGAATAATGCATTGATACACAAACACAATATTTTTTAACACAGAAAATGTACATGTAAGTTTATGATCAACATAGATATAGATAGAATAGTTGAGCCATTTTATTATATAGGAGAAGATTCAGTTTCACAATGTACAAAATATGAGTAGATCGAGCCAAAGAGACGGCATAGAATCACCCTAAAAACATGCCAAAGTAGGCACTGCATAACTAGAGAGCTGCTGGAAGAAAATACTACACTGTCCCTTCAGCAAAATATGAATATATGTCTGCAAGCTGAAAAGGAAAATACAGATCTATGGAAATTTGTAGCTCTGATGATGCCAAGATTTAAGATCTGGGCTCTATGATGGATACCCAAGATAACCCAGAAAGTATTTTCCAGATCTACAACTTTGGAAAATCACCCTCCCAGGATTTGATCCTTTGACTGCCGAGTTATGCAGATCTAAAGCTAGATCTGACAAATAGATGGCTGAAATATGTCACAATATCAGATCTAAGCTTGAAGGGCTGATCCCTTCTGTAGATCCACAAGCTAGAAGCTCAAGATCTAGCTCCTCAATCCTTTAAAGAAGGTTGCAGCTGCTGCTACACAAATTCTCATGAAAATTGTGCTATAAAGGAAGGAGGATCTCTAGACTGCTGCTAAGATATGAAAAATAGCTCAAAAATGATGCAAATAATGTATAAAATGTGAAGGATTGGTGCTCCACTGGATTACTAGTTGAAATGCTAGCAACTTCCCTTCTCCCTTGGATCTACAAGACTGGACTGCACAATTCCTAAAGGGATTGCTGCTGATGGGAGATGAATGATAGATGGTCTGATGCCTAATATAGATCTGAGGCACTAGAAGGCTGATCTTGAAGCTCAAGGTGATAGGATGAATCCTTCATCGATTCCTCAATTGAAATATTGAAGGAAAACCTCCTCCTCTCAAACTGATCTTCAAAAATGTGCAATTTCTGAATACAGATGTTTTGTAGAAAGTAGGAAAATATGTGTGGCACCAATGCCTGATGTAGAATGAAGTACAATACTCCTCCTCACTCAAAGAAAGAGGTGGGATTCCCGACCAGGAACACCCTGTGCTAAACAGCACTTGCAATCTTAGCTAAATAGGCAAAGAAAGCATAGAATGTCACATGACAATTCCAGATCTAAACAGATCATACATCAACAATAATTTTCAACATCCTTCTATGTTGCATTCATCTTCATTATATATTTTGTGAGCCTTCTCATGCCTTGGCCCACCTCATAACTGCATTGTACATGTGGACATAGGTCTCCATGTTGACTGCGTTGTCTCTTCATGATCTTCATCATGTGTGAATGTACTTATCACACTCTACATCATGTGTGCATTAATGCACCACTTCCTCCATCATCTCATCATAAATGCTCTATGATCTTACATTTGATTCCTTCCAAGATCTTAGTTGACTGTATCAACCTCCATGATCTATCTCATTAATGAGACATGATCTCCACTCCTTTCACATTAACTATTTTCTCTACAACTCTATTATGTAGATCTAGATCTGAAATATCCACATACACATATCAAAAGTGGATTTTATTCATATTTGAGGATTATGGATCCCTCCACCCTTTTATTTACGTAGTTAATTAAGTTTATTAAGAACTCTAATATTCCAAATATCATGTGGAAATTTGGGAATATTACATTGGGAAGAGCGTGAGGAGCATTTTGGGCCCAATGCTATTGTGGATGGTTGTATCAACATTTCCACTATTGTGGTATTGAAAGAGTGTGTGGCTATGTCTATGATTGTGCATTTGGTGGGGTCATCCTCTCCCCATAGAGTATCAGGGCTGCATATAGCAATCCTGCAACAGCTGTGGGCGGGCCATTTCTTTGATTGGGCTCTCTTGGTGTACCGAGGTATGACAACTCAGCTCATGCATTTGAAGCTGGGGGGATTAAGTGATTTTTCTATGCAAGTATTTTGTGTAGCATTATGTACGAGAGGGTGGTCATGTTATGACCCTTTCTTGCAATTCCAGTTGGGCTTCTGAGGGACCCTAAGATATGGAGGTGGGAGCTTGACATGCCCTGAGTTGTAGGTGGATCTACGGGGGGGTATTGGAATAACATTGTGGAGGGTTGGTTTCCTCAGTTGATTTTTTAGTACCCCAATCATGGTGTAGACTTCTGTGGTGATCCATACATGGGTCTTCCTCCTAGTTATGCATGGGGACCAGCAGGTATTATATCTATGTTTTTTCCATTTTAGTATTATTTACATTTATATATGTATGTGTTTTTTATGATTACATTGATACCATGTTTGTTTACTTGTAGATGTGGGGCCTAGGGGATGATCATTGGCATAGTTGGTAGGAAATGACCCATGACGTATGGGTGTACGAGGGGTGGAACCTCCTCCACAAAGACTGAGAGATGATAGGCATCCTCCTTATCCTACACGACCAGTGCCACCATGCTAGTTAAATATGGGTGGACCCTCCAGGGAAGGTAGAAGTGTTGTGGAAGATGGGATGCCTAGGGATGGCGTGAGTGTCCTGAGGCCGCAGAGGCTCGCTCGGTTATATTGGAGGCCTAGGTATAGGACTACCATGATACTAGGGAGAGGGTAGAGGCCATGACCCCAAGGATTCCCACTGGGGGCTTTGATGACTTGCGAGAGCTCTCCATGGAGACAGTGATATCTTGTGAGCAGGTGCATTGTCTGGTATTATGTCGTGTAGCCTTTGTGGTGGCTACAACTGCTCCTGTTATTTCTCTTGGTGTGGATGTTGGTCCACCAGACCTAGCTAGAGAGGCTCATCCCTAGGCTTTACTTATGTATATACCTGGGCAAGCACCCATTATCAGGATTTTCCCCTGTCTTTTTTATGGCATATTTTTTTCCTGGCGATGAGCGAGTGGAGTCATTTTTTATATTGGGACACACATATTTTTTGATACATATATGCGAGATGTATTTTGACTGCTCTCATTATATGTATATGGATAGTTTTATTATGTTTTTTTGTTTTTTTTTTTTATGTATATGATGGATTTTATGCGCTTATGGTCGATGATATGTATGTGATGCATTCCAATCTAGGATATGGTTAGCTATGCGATCAACTACAATATTTTGATCTCTTCATATATGTGTAAATGTGATGTGATCAAAACTGTGGGCTAATCTTTGTGCATGTAGGTATTTCCTAAAGAGGTGTGGATCACGCACTTGAAAGGTTTGGTTTAACTGTGATACAACCAAATGGGAATCAAGGAAGACATGTAGATGGTGGATGACTTTCAGTGAGGCATTGGTCAAAATTCCTATGACAATGTCATATTTATCTTGATTTTTGGTGGTTGATCCAATAAAAAGTCTGTTAATGAGGAACAATGACTGGTCAGGATGGTATATGGCCAAGGTGGTAGCAGCTAGGATTTTTTACCATCGAGAGCCACCATCAGCAAATTCAAAATGGTGGATTGGAAAACGATCCATATACAACACGGGATGATAGAGTGTGTTTTTAGAATAATTCCATGATGAGGTGATCATCATAAAAAATTGTGGTGCATACATATTTATTCTACGGTACTGAGGTCCTTCTTTTATGGGTGAATTTTTTTTAGGTAGATTCTATTGACGGGGTTTTTTAGGCATGTTCCATCGGGCTCTATATAAAATCTATGCTCCCTTAAGGATGAAATTTTTGAAAATGTATGGACCCTTCCATAATGTCTCGAAATTCTTGGGACCTAAAGCTTCTTGTGTGACATCATAGAGTAAGGCTAGTTCTCCCTCGGTAAATGATCTAGGGGTGATGTTGCGATTGAATGATTCTTTGACCCATCTCTTGTGGGCTTCGTTATGTTGGAGCAATTCTCATTGAATTTTGTCGACAATTTCTAAATTTACCAACCTTTGCTCTAGGGGTTTAGTATCAGTGAGAATTTTGATGGTTGAATGCAGGGTGGGGATTTCATGTTTGATGGGGAGCACAACCTCCACCCCATAGACTAACTGGAAGGGTGTGAACCCTATTGATGACTTGACCATTGTGAGGTACGCCCATAAGGCTGAGAACACCATGTGGTGCCAATTGGTTTTGTGATTGTTCACCATATGTTGCAAGATTTTTTTAAGTATTTTGTTGACATCTTCTACATGACCATTACACTAGGGGTAGTATGGTGATGCAAACTCGTGAGAAAAACCAAGGTGTTGGGACAATTCTTGGAATATTTCCTTTTCAAAATGTTTCCTGTGATCTGACACTAATTCCCTGGGGACACTGAACCGTGTGATGATATGGTTGAAGAAAAACTATGCAGCGGTTTTCGCGGTGTTGTTATATGTAGGCATGGATTCTGCCCATTTGGTGAAATAATCAATGACCACAAATTTGTATTTGTGGTTTTTGGATGATGCAGGGTTGCATGTCATGAATTTTATGCCCCATTTACAAAAGGGGCATGTTATGATGATGGGGTGCAGGCGAGATGCAGGGGCTTGTGCCTTATGAGCATAGCATTTGCATCGCTTGCATATTTTGGCTGCCTGAATGCAGTCATAGAAATGGGTGGCCAGAAGTAACTGGCACGTACGAACTTTTGAGCAGTGGCCATCCTTGAGAGGTGGTTGACGCAAGCCCCGCTGTGAGAGTTGTTCAGGACTTTCTCGGCTTGGTCGTGAGTGAGGCATCGACGCAAGATGGTGTCGATGCCTCGTCGATAAAGGAAATCCCCTAAAAGAATGCATCGGGGGCCATGATGGCATATGCACCTTCGGTCATCATGAGTGAGTTGAGGTTTGAAATTTTGAGTTTATAAGAAAAGTAAGATATCATCGTACCAAGGGTCCTATGTTTTCACTAAGAACTTATGTTCATCAGGTAGTGCATCATTAACAGGGGATCCTTGGGTCTCTGTTGGGAGATTTGTAATGAATCCGATGAATATGAATACTTTTTTTCTTTTAGGGGAGTTAAATATCAATCTTTCAGTGTAACTACCCATCGAGCGTATTTATGATTCATCATATGACAAGTGAGAAAATATCACATAGGGTTGATAGATTCTATGACAGTGGTGGTTCAATGGATGATATAGTGTCGAAGATTTTGTACTGCATGTACTAGGGCTAAGGTTTTTTATCTTCTATCTCATACTTCAATGCAGGCCTGACTAAGTTCTTTCTTACGTAATAAATTACATGTACCTAGTTTTATGGTCCATCCTGGGCTAGCACCCCCACAATGGCTACATCTGACGTAGATAGCTATAGGATGTAATATTTATTGTGGTTGGGTGGTCTGATAAAAGGAGCTTAAGACAATGCATCTTTTAATGCTTCAAATGATTTTTGGTCATGTTCATCCCATTAGAAAGGGATGTCTTGACGAAGGAGACGTAGGAACCCCTATGCGCAAGTGGCATAGTTGAGGACAAAGCGACATAAGAAGTTGGCCTTACCCTGCAAGATTTGTAATTTCTTCAATGTTTTGGAGGTGGAAATTCTTTGATTTCCTATACTTTGAAAGGGTCAAATATAATACCTTGTTGGGAAACAATGAATCATAGCAATCTTTCGGCGTTAACTTAGAAGACACACTTAAGAGGGTTCAAGCGTAGGTTATATTTTCGACATCGTTTAAAAACCAGGCGAAGGTCTTCTAAATTGTCAACACACGTCTTAGATTGTGGAGTGAGATCGTCCAAATAGGCAAGGATGAGATGAGACGAGTCATGAAATATGTATTTCATGGCCCTCTGGAAGGTGGCGCCAGCATTTTTAATACCAAATGGCATAACTTGGTATGCAAAGGTACCCCAAGGGGTGGTAAACGTGGTTTTGTATCGATTCATGTGTCGAATCAAGATCTGATTATACCCAAATAACCCATCCATAAAGGATAAGGCCTCGTGATCAACACAAGAATTATGTCTTGGTCAATAAATGGTGTGGGGTGATTGTCCTTTGGAAAGGCTTTGTTCAGATCTCGTAAATCGGTACAAATGCGGATGGTGCATTGTTTTTTCAAGATGATTACAGGGTTAGAAAACCCAAGACATGTAAGTGTTTGGGTAGATAAACCTAGCTTTGTGGAGTTTATCTATTTCATATTTGATTTCTTCTACCTTAGCAGGGTGTAATTGACGTTGTTTCTACCGGACAGGAAGGGCGTTAGGCCATGTGTCAATATTGTGTTCCACAATGGTGGGAAAGATGTCTCGCATCTCTGAGTAATCCCATGTAAAAATATCACTATATTCTTGTAATAGGGAGGTGTATGAGGCTACTTCTTCTGGAGAGCAAGCTACCCTAAGGGAGATTTCTTAGACCTTGCCAGATTTTTTTGAAATATTCACCTTAATGGTAGGTGAAATATTTGACATGTTTCATTCCTCAAACGTGTCAGGCGCTGGGATTGGATTTTTGAACCAATCTACTTTTCCTGATGGCAGGAGATATTTAGATTCAATGGTGCAAATATCATGGGTTGGTGTGCTATTATGCACAAATGCTTTTTCCAGTAGAAAAAATATACAATTATGCATGGAATCCCATGGACATTCAGGTTCCCTCATGGCCTCCATAATATCTTCATCTGAGTGAAAAATATTATCTAAAGGTGAACTATTTTGTGTGAGTTTGTGAGGAGGGAATTCGGGCCTAACAATGTTGGTCGACAAGAAAGAATATGATTTGGTGGTTGATGTACCAAGCGAAGTTGAGCGCAGATAGGATGGGTTTGCACCATCGATGGTACTACTGCTAGTATGGTAGTTGTAGCGGTCTCGACACCAAGAAATGATGAGCAGACAACATGAATCATGGTTCCCACGGATGATGAGATGAATTATATGTGATGTTGCATGTCACCAACATTATGTGGTGGAATAATTTTCATGATGGTTGGTTTATACTAGGTGGGGAGGGTTCATACAACATTTTTGGTGTATAAGGGGCAAATTTATCCTCCTCAATAGGAAACTGGAATTGAATCCTAAGATGATGAAATTTTTGTAACATAGGGCATGCTTCTGTACCACGAGAGTGGCTAGTGAAAATGTCAAACACAAGGAAGGTACTTACTAAGTAAATGGTATTCAAGCTAGTGCTACTCACGACGTAAGATGACGATGCTTGGTTGGGGTTGTGAGATGGGGCATTTCTATGTGCTTTCCATCTTTGGGTCTTAGTTTTAGCGTGATATGGCTTCCTTGGGTGGTTTTTTTTTAACGCTATTTTGGCTACTCGCAATTGTGGAAGATATTGAAAGTCCTTCGTGTGATGAAATTGGGAGCATATGTGACAATAACAAAGAGTGATTTTCTCTTTGTTGGAGAGATGAATTTGGGGGATGGGGGTTACTATGCAAAAAATATCAGCAAACTTGGCCAACTCCCAGCATTGGTTAACCAGGTGGTTGGGTTTATCACATAGGGCACATGGGAGGTTTGGTTTATACCATGCTTTCCTAGGGCATTTTGTCTTCTTCCCATATCTAGGTCGGCGATGGTGAAAAGAGGTTGGCATGTTTTCTGCTTGTTTTTTCTCTTTGAACACACACAAGATGGACCTAGATTCTTCATTCCCTTGAGTTGTGGTATTTTCCGAAAGTTATGAGTTTGAACTGACCTAAGTCAAAATTTTCAGTAATGAACCGACGCATGAAGTCTAACATAGAGCGAAATCGAGAAAGGTGGGGACAATGTCACACATGATGGTTACTTCCACAAATATGACAAGTATGACGTTTTTGTCTAGATAAGTTGCTTTTGGAAACATGGGTGACTAGGTACCCGTGGTAAAATGCCCTTAATTATGGGCACTAAATAATCAAATGATCAAGCTCATCGCACAATGCACAAACTGGGACATGAGTTCTAGCCTCAATTTTTCTTCTTGGTTCCTCAGGGTTTGGGCGTGGTGGGTATGAGCATGACGCATGTTCTTATCATATGTATAAGATGGTCTTGGATCCATTCTCCCCTATCTGCATGGGTGTTCTAGATGGATCCTAGGAATTGGATTGCACGAGTGCATGTAATGAATCTCTATATCGAGGGATTTTGAGGCATTTATGGGTATAATGCCCCTACTTTGTGCATATGGCGCATGCATGGTTGGTATGTAATTCCTTACTTTGGAAATTTGTGACATTTTCTCATTTATGTGGAGTTCGGGTTATAGTCGCATTTTCGACATGTAAAAGGTATTTCAACTCCTCTAAATCTAGAAAAGTGTTGGTATGACTGCCAAATACATTGCATAATTCACAAGGTGGAGATGTCCTAGTAACTTTAGGAGTGTCCACCTTCTTCCCTTTTTTCTTCTCCTTTTTAGTGGCACCAGCTGGTGTCACTACGGGTGCTTCCTGATTTATGATGGCCTCCTTGGAGATGATATAAATGACACTTGTAGAGGTGAAACCTGTGTTTCCTAACAAGGACGATGGGACCAAATACCAAATAGGTATCGCAAGAGCCATGTTTGGAAATGTAAGGTTTGCCACAACTTGGTGCAAGACAAATCTAGGAGGGGGATATAAAAAGGGAGTTTTGGTGATGGAATATGGGAGAAATGCCAAGTCAGTGGCGACGACACTTGTGGTATCAAACTCTAGTTCCTGACTTGGTTCGATGTTTTATGAAGTACTCATCATTCACACCACATCTCTTGTAGTTGTTGGAGCTTCTCCTGGAAATATAGGAGGTTCTCCGGGGTAGGTTTCGAGGAGAGTGGTTGATTTGAATTAACCGATAGTGAACTCTGTGTATGTTGTAACCAACTCCACATAAGAATCTACATATGGTAGCATGCCATCAAGGGAAGTTACTGGTTTCTTCTCGTAATATGTGAGTTGTTCGATAGTAACGACTTTTCCTTCATGGGGAAACATCATCACTCTGAATAAAGAGGATGTTACCACAGTCAGTGTGTAGATATAACTTTGTCCATGAAGGATGTTATAGTCTAGTTGTGCATATAAGACTTCAATGTCAATGAGCATAGTCTTTCCGGTGAGATGTACTGATATGTCTTGAAATAGACCTACAGGGGCGGAAAGGTGCCCATCATATGATCTAAGCATCATGTCGGATGGTTTTATCTCTGGTGATCCTAACTTCTACCAAATTTGTTTTGACATGATACATGTGGATGCTCCTCCATCCACTATCCAATGGTGAATGGTGATGTTCTAGATTGAAACCTAGATTTGAAAGGAGACTAGATAAGGGAGTCACGGGCTTGCTTTATCTAGGTCAAAAACCATTAAGCGGGAATCATAATAGTCCATCATGCCTAATGCGAAAATTAGGGATTTTCGATGGGCTGGGAAATATTGTAGGACTTCTAATGCTGACATAGCTGAGGGGAACTAAGCCAAGTCGTCCATTATGTTGTAGTTATGAGCATCTTTTCAATTATGTCTTGTGCACCTCCATGGAACTTTTACCATTTTTGGCATAGGTTATATATGTACCCTAGGAATGGTCAATGGTGCTATGGGCACATTTTTGCTTGAGGAAGATGGGTTGGTCTCTCAAGGAGCTTCACAATTTCTATTTCTCGTTTGCTAGAGAATGTATTCTCTTGCCATGTAAATATCATGATGAGAGTTTTTATGAGTGTTCCCTCCATGATTGTTTTGTTGGGGTGGTTGATGTTGTTGAATATTAACCACTCCTTAAATGGGGAAATACTCCTTGATCTGGATTTATGTAGGAATGCAACAGAATACATAAATAACCATAAAAATAGAGATGCAGCAGAAATAATGGTTCATTTCATTAATATCAAATAACAGAAATATGCTTACAGACATAATGGAAATAAAATAGCTAGGGTGCTGGTAGCGAATCTCTGAGAAGAGATGTGGCAGCTACAGACCTCTAAACTGTGTTACAATGAGGCTCGAGGGCCTATTTATTACTGAGAAACAATGGAGAAACTAAAACGTCTGAAAACCTAACCCTAGGAGATGAAGCGCCAAAATTGTGGGTCCCGTTTGGGTAAATTGGTGTTTCAACTTCCCGGGGACGTAACTTTGGCATCAGATCTCCGTTTGACACGCTCAATAGCTCATTAGAAAGATCTATTCGAGGAGTACATCTTTAGATGTGAGCAAAATTGGTCAATGGACCCATGTTGCTCCCAGGTTTCCCGAAAAATGTCGTTTAGGGCCTCAAAACGGCTTTGGAAGTTCAAGACTCGAAAAACTGCTAAAAATAGTAAGTTGTGCTGCAACTTAAAAACTGAACAAACTGATGGTGGGGGTTCAAATGGAATAGATGGGTGGCCACCAATATCCACCTATATCATTGATTCCCCAAAACGGCTCTGGGAGTGCAAGACCCGGAAACCTACTAAAAATAGTAAGTTGTGCTGAATGTGAAAAGCTACAAGAATTGATGGTGCGGGTCCAAATGGAATAGGTGGGTGGCCACCAATATCCACCTGGATCATTCCTCCCTTCTTTGCAAGCAATGGTCCCCATTGCGTTGAGATCCTCCATGAGATGAGGCAAATTTTGTTGAACTGGTTATTAGATTTGTCGAAGATGTCATGGACCTGCGGGCGGACATGCTGGATGCGTTTAGTAATTTTTGTTTCTTTATCAGCCTCAGACAATACATGTGTGGATTCTGTATGTGTAGTTGCAAGAGGTATGGCAACATCAGGCGGCGGAGTGTTAGGGGTCATATCAATGGAGTGCTTATCCTGACAGTGTAGAGGAACCTCTGTGAGTGAGGAGAAAATGTCCTCGTATTCCTCCATGACTTTGTCCATCTGCTATAGCTGTGCAGGGGAGCCCTATTTTGAGGTTATAGCCACAATATTCTTCTTTCCCTATGAGTGAGTTGTAAGGAAAATCAATTTCCTGGTTTGGGAAACAATCTTACTGCATTTTTTTGCAGTAGTCAAAGAGATGGAAGGAGGTGGTATTACCTCTGGTATCTTGTACCAGTTATTTCCCAAAGTGATAATGACAGCACGAGGCTTATATTCATACACATCATGTCACCTCCACAATTATGGTTGGCCCAATAATACATCAGCTACATCAAGAGGGGCAACATCACACAATAACCCATCTGTGAATGGCTTGATACTGTACGAAAGGCGGCACTATTGGTGAATGCAGATATATCTCCCTGGGTGAAGCCACCTAATGGTATACGACTACAGGTGTGCTATGGTTGGTAGGCCAAGCCACTTCATGACCTCTGCTGAAATGAAGTTCTTTTGGCTTCCTCTATCGACAAGGAATTGCAGTGGAGAACCCTTCACCCACATCTGCGAATGAAAGAGGAGCTCCCCCTCCTCTGGATCCTCGGGATCCTCCCTCTAGATCTTGGTGGTGGAAAAAATGGCACTGGGATCCACATCAATGATTTTCTTCCATTTTTCATTGCCTTTGTCTGGTTCTGACTCAGGATCATAAAATTCATCTGATTCGGGTGCCTTTATTTCGGCCACCAACGACTGTTTGGCCCGACACTCGTTTGTTCTATGAGTGGGGCTATTATGAAATTCACACCACTTCCCCGTGTCCTTATTTCGATTTGTGGTGTTGTTCTAAGTCTCCCCGCTTTGGCCTTTCCCCTTGTTCTGTGCTTTAGGGGCAACTTTCCCTGGCTTCGGATTCGCAGATCCAAAGTCTCGCTTCTTCTACTTAAATTTCTGCTCGATCTTGGCGACATAGTGATATGCTGTGCTAAGTGATGTAATTTCGAGGAACTCCATTTCCTCCTGAATGTGTTTATGCAGACAACCACGGTACTTAAGCACCAAATGTCTCTCTGAATATTTAATACCCAAATTTGTGCGCATAGTATGGAAAAAATTCATTAGTTCGTGAACATCTTGATCCCTTTGCTGCCGCAACATGGTCCATTGGATGTATTTGTCCTCATAGCTCCCCACAGGGCAATATTGTTCCTTAATGCCATCTCAAAACGAATTCCAAGTGGGTGTGCCCGAGAACAGAGAGGGTTCCCCTCTGTCCTCTTGCTCATAGTAGGTTTCCCACCAGTATTTGACATGGGGAGTAGCTTGAGGAGTGCAAAAATAATCTTTTCTCAGTCAGAGAAATCATTGACCGAGAAATACCCTTCCAGAAAATTTAACCATCCATCTATGGCATCTGCATCTATCTAGCCTTCAAATACAGGAATGTAAAAGTTTACATGTACCTTGAAGGGAGTGGCACCTCCAGAGTGGTTGTTGGATGTAGATGCGCCATAGATGGGCAGTCATTGAAGGATCTGAGCAAAGTTATCCATCATCACGTTCCTTTGTTTCTCGAGGGCCTCCTTAAGAAATATTTTGATAGGATCTCCTGCTCCCTCATCTTTCCTTTATTCCACCATGGGAGTTCGTTGGAGTTTGCAAGGCTGATCTTGAAAGGGTTCAACCAAATCGAGCCCTAACTCCTTATACCCTGACCGCGTTGGGGACATGCAAAGAAAAACAGAGAAAGAGCAGACTGCTCTGATACCACTGATTCGGATTTATGCAGGAACGCAACTGAATACAGAAATAACCATAAACATAGAGATGCAGTGAAAATAATTCTTCATTTCATTAATATTAAATAATAGAAATATGCTTACAGACATAATGGAAATAAAATATCTAGGGTGCTAGTAGCGAATCTCTGAGAAGAGATGTGGCAACCACAGAACTTTGAATTGTGTTATAATAAGGCTCGAGGGCCTATTTATTATTTATAAATAATGGAAACTGAAACTTCTAAAAATCTAACCCTAGGAGATGAAGCGCCAAAACTGTGGGTCTCGTTTGGGTAAATTGGTGTTTCAACTTCCAGGGGATGTAACTTTGGCATCCAATCTATATTTGACATGCTCAATAGCTCATTATAAATATCTATCCCAGGAGTACAACTTTGGATGTGAGAAACATTAGTCAATGGACCCATGTTGCTCCCGGTTTTCCCAAAAAATGTCGTTTAGGGCCTCAAAATGGCTCCGAAAGTTCAGGACCCGAAAAATTGCTAAAAATAGTAAGTTGTGCTGCAACTTAAAAACTGAACGAACTAATGGTGGGGGTTCAAATGGAATATATGGGTGGCCACCAATATTCACCTAGATCATTAATGCCCCAAAACAGCTCCGAGAGTGCAGGACCCGAAAACCTGCTAAAAATAGTAAGTGGTGATGAAAGTGAAAAGATGAAATAATTGATGGTGCGGGTCCAAATGGAATAGGTAGGTGGCCACTGATATCCATTTGGATCACTCCTACATTACTGTAGGTTTTTTTCTCTTCCCCCCTTGTCCCCTATTTCCCTAGATTGTCAACATGATCCCCCTTGTTGGCTTTGTCCCCCTTGTACCCTATTGTAAATTTCTGATTGTATTTTATGCAATTATTTTTGTTTACTATTTGTATCTCTCTGTAGGAATTTACAGGGTAATTTATGTAGATCAAGAACCAAAGGTCACTACTCACAAATAGATCACAAATCAGTACACTAGTATAATCACGTGGTTAAAACCTTCAAAGAGGGAAACAGTCCACGACCTGAGCCAACGTGGCCACTTCAGGAAATTTATTAATATAAAAAGAAAAGTTACATATGTTTCTCTCATAAAAAGTTACCAGACAAATGACCCTCCATGCTCTTTAAATAGAGATCATGGACCAATCGAGTGTTAAGCCACGAATCAAGTGTCGTTAATACCGAGGTGATAGATAACCGCTTGACTATCAAAAATCGTGACCGTCAGATTATAAGTTACAAATGTACATGGTAAAGAAACACACTTTACCTAACTCTACACTAGACTAAGCTATTCTTAACTATTTCCTATGTGTCAGAATATCCTAACATCCCCCCTTAAGAACAACTTGGGATAGGATTGAAGGATTTACAAAGGTGACACAAAAGGAGCCTATTTCCTATGCGTCGAAATATCCTAACATCCCCCCTTAAGAACAAATTGGGATAGGATTGAAGGATTTAAAAAGGTGACACAATAGGATAAGGAAGGAGGCATTAAAGCCTATCCCCCATTAATGAAAAATTTCTTGAACTCTAAGCATGGATCGAAGTTTGGTAAAATTCGCTTCTGTGAGAGCCTTTGTAAAGATCAACTACTTGATCATTGGTTGGACAATAATGCACTTCAAGAACACGATCATGAATGAGCTTTCTGATCAAGTGTATGTGGAGTTCAATGTCTTTCATACGTTGATGCTGAACTGGATCTTTACATAGCTGAATGGCACTTCGATTATCACACCAAAGTGTAGTTAGATGCTGCTGATGGAGACCAAATTCAGACAGAATCTGATGAAGCCACATGGCTTCCTTGATGGCTTCAACTGCACCACGATACCCTGCTTCTGCTGAAGAAAGAGAGATGGCACTTTGTTTCTTACAAGACCAAGTAATAGGTCTTGAACCAAGAGTGAATACATATCATGCAATAGACTAAGTTATTCTTAACTATTTCCTATGTGTCGGAATATCCTAACACTCTCTTCATATGTAATTTAAATTGAGTCCAAGTAGACTTTATTGAAGATTAAATTGAGGATTTCATGTAAGAGGAACACACACTCTATTATTGTGTTCAAGGATATGTTTTGTGCAGAATCCCTGCATCATTTGGTATCAAAGCGTAAGGTTAGTTCCAAGTTTATAGAAAATGTGACAGAGTTGTGAGGAGGCATTTGCTGGAGAAATTTGTCTAGTTGAGCATTGTATACATTGTTTGCTACATAACCAACTTGCATCAACAAATTATTTGAACCGTCACACCTGTGAGATTCACCAAGAGCACATTTGACATACGATTCCAGATCAATTTTTGTACATAATGTTTGGAGAGCGTTGTGTGTTTGGTTTGATTGTAGTATTAAGAGGATTGTGACTTCTGTGTTATTTTTTATGCATTTTCCACCTAAATCCATCTGTGAGTTGTGTTGGTGGGAATTATTACAGTATGTCCTTGTAATAGGAGTGGTCGAAGCCAAAGATTTTTGCGTGAATAGGAGTGTGGATTATCATTTGGAGGAGAGCTCGTTGTGCGTTTTTTGTTGACTGGAGCAACATGAAGTGTTTTAGGCATTTGGAGTGTGTATATTTAGTTTCTTTGCAGCTTTGAGGGCGTCATCCTGCCTGTCCACAAATATTGATTCCGATCCTGCATTGAAATATTTAGAATTTTTTTTATCTTGTGCAAAGGAGAAGACAAGACAACGTGGAGTGGAGCTCTCTATGTAATAAGGAGCCCAAATAAATTTGAGCTGGAACATTGGAGAATCGATTGTTGAGGTTTTCTGCGTAGCGTGTGGAGATCTCTGTGAAATATCATTTGAAGCCTTGCAACGTCTTATGGTATTATGTGCGTAAAGGCCGAGGAGATTTGAACCATGTTGATGTATCATGGACAGTGGCCTCGGCCTCCGTGTGTCTACCTGTGGTGAGATGAGTAGCAGAAGAGTTGAGTGCATGTTCGCACCCCTCCAAAATTCTTGAGACAATGAACTGGAGATCATTTAGATGTTGTCAACGTGGAGTTGTGGAGATAACGCCGTAAGGCAAAACGCATGTTGAAGGTTTCACATCGGGTCGATGTGTAGGCCTAGATATGAAGCTGCATTAAATCCTTGACACTAGCACAGTGGAGTTGGGAGGTGATGACAGTGTGAATCGGCATTCATAACTGTGTTTACAGTCTTGCAAGTGCAGTGTAAATTCCGAATTCATAACTGCGATAGCAGTCCAGCAAGTGAGATGTCCATTCTGAATTCAAAATGACATTAGCAGTCTTGTTCGATGATGTGCCACCGACCCAAAAAGAAAACCTTTCATCGAAGAAATTGGTGGATAGCAGTTTCCCTTTTAAATTTGGGATCCATGAGGTCTTCGATGATGCTATGGACTACTTGAACACGAAGGGACTGCTTAATTAATGAGTAGAATCAAATAGAACGGGGTTGTTTGACTAGCGATAGCAATAATGTGAGTATGTTTGGTGGCATAGATTGGAATCACATAGTGAATTTTGGTTGATCGGTAGATCTCCAAGGAGAATAGAACCATGTGATCTGTTCTATTGCAAAGTTGCAGAGTGAAGCCCGCGGAAGCGTGAGGGACAACATTTCTCAGGTTTTATTTTTATTGGTTTTAAGATATTCCTTTGAACTGATTTTTTGGCTACGGCTTAAACGTATATTGTAAATTCAATCTTGAGAGGCTCCAAATATGCAGTTTGTATCAATTGAGTTGCATACATTGCAGGTGATTGGCCATTGTGAAGAAATAAGAATAACATCCAGCTAAATAGATTTGGAACTTCGGGATAAGGAAAGTCAAAGACGAGTGTCAGCTCATAATAGGATATGGGCCGTGGAAAAGTTTGTAGCAACATGTGAAGTTCAAGCTCCAGATCCATCAAGCGGAAATACATCTAGCATGTGACACAAGTGTTCTATGAAAGGAGAATGAGGCGAGAGGAAAATACAAGGACATAAAGGATGCAGAAAAGGAAGCAACATAAGAAAAAAAAATTACACAACGAAAGCATGATAAATGAAGCAAGGTATGTGTGTGTGTCATAATTCCATGAACAAGTATACCCAAATCATTAAGTGGTCCGCATTGGAAATTTTGTCAAAGTAAAACTGGTCTTAAGAAAAGTTAGATGAGCCTTGAGTGAAATTGTGATTGTGAAGGTATATGTACCTGATGTAAGCCTATGAGGCAAGTGGAAGTGTAACTTTTAAATTTGCGATAAGCTTGAAACCATTATGTAACAATCGTGGTCTATCAAAAAAAACCATTTGTAAAGGATTTTATCATGTATTGAGGAAGGGAAATAAATTCGAACTGTGGAGAGAGAGTTTGCAAAGAAGGAGCTGCATGGAAGTGTAGGAAAATTGTCTGCACTAAGATGATGAGTGTGTTGAAGAGATTATGGTATGAAGGGAATGCAAATATTCACATTAATAAGAACGACACAGAAGAATGAAATCCGAAGAGTTGAAATTGTGAAGAGGAGGTTCATTAAATAACCTCGAAGGGAGCATAAGGTATGATCACTCATTTAAAAGAGGTATTTTAAATGTTGAAAATTAAATGATTTATTTTATTTTCATCATAAAATAAATCTTCAGAAAATTGGATTGCATTTCAATTTAAAGGCTAAAGTGTCATGTGAGTAAAAGAAAGTGATAAAGGGAGATGATGTAATTGGTGACTTGTGATATTTTCTTAAGAATGGAGTATGAGAGAGAGTGAAGAGTTTACATCATGAATGTATTAAGGGTGGAAGTTCATGGGTATGTTGTATAGCTTGAATTAGAGTCTAAATATCCACTATTGTAATTATTGGGTCAAGCCTTGAAGTCAAATCAGATGTTAAGGTCAAATGAAAATTTGGATAGCTTGAGTCAAGATTGATTTATTGCACAAGAGGGTATATTTTCATCCAAGATGAAGAGTTGATGTAAAGTCTGGAGTCAAAGAGTCTTAAATTAAGTCAAAGGTTTGAATTTAATTGGGTGCATGATCAATGGAGCTCAACGCCCAAAGAGTTTGGTTATTATAACACATGAAATATTGCAGTTGTTGTTTGCAGCAAAGAGGAGCAAGAGAGTTTCCCAGAAATGATTCCAAGACAGAGAAATGAAAGAGTTCAAGCGCGGGAAGAGAGCTTGTATTGCTGAATGGAAAGTATGGAGGCTTGCTAAAAAGTGGATTCGAATAAAATCCACACGTGAACAAATGAAGTTCACAAAGGAGGAGAGGATGACTGTTGATAGTAATTTCAGAAGATCTGATGAAGACCATAGTAGAAGAAAGAAGAAGGAAAATGCCAAGGTAAATGGCATATGTAAGTAGTTGACTGATGAAGAGTATGAGCGGGAGAAAGTTGAGATAACAGTTCACCTTGAGTTATTGATGGAATTGTTGCAAAGAAAAAAGAAAAACCATAGACATGGTTGGACCATGAGGAAGAAAGTGAAGTGGAAGAGGCTACATGCAAAGAGGGAACAACAGGTAAACATACAGTTGACAGAAGAGCTGAGGAAACTCGAGCAGATGATGAGTGTGCAAATGAGATGTGAAGAACTCAGAGAGGCTGAGTTGAAAATGGAAGTTTCCATTTGTGACCCAGAACAGGGTGAAATTCTGGGTGATGAGATCAATGAGAGAGATCTCATGAACTATTGGAATAATTCAGAAGAATTTGAAGATATGTTGACAAGAGAAGCAGATGAGGCTATGCAGCCTTGTATTTTTAAAACTCATAGTTTGTGTATGTTTGCAGGATGTGCAGAATATGATGGACAGTCTGGTGAAACTATTACAGAGATGAATGAAGCTCTTGAGGTGAAGTATGATGGACAATTCCTTTCAGAGGAGGAAGTTATTGATTTGTTGCAGCAAAAAGAATTCATAGATGAGTTCTTGTTTGGTGTAAGACAGTCAGTTGAAGCTGTTGTGGAGCAGAGGCATAATGAAAATGCCAAATTGATATTCCAAGGAGGTAAACAAATGAATTTTTTTAATGAAATCGCTGACAGAATTTTGCAGTGTGATGATACAGAAACCAGAATAACTCAGGAAGATTGCCAGAAGAAGAATGAAGCTGGGAATGAAGGTTGTGATGAAATGCTAGAAATATTTAACATGGAAATAGAGTTCTTGGAATGATGACTTAAGGAACCTAAGGGAGAAGTGAAGCTTGCAGAACCCGATATAGAAGAGATTGCAGTTGCCGTGCATGATAGGGATGAAATTTTTTTAACATTTATAGAGTTGAGTGAATGTTATAACTTTTCAAATAATAATGTGGATGTAGGTACAGAAGGAAACATTAATAAATATAATGTTGAAATCAGAGAAACTGAGCAGAAATTATTTGGAGATGAGATGAAAGATCAGGAGTAGCAAGAAATTTATGTCCTTAGAGACATAAAGGAAATAGAAGTATTGAACCAGCAGGATAAAGATGAAAGTAGCTAGCAATTCAAAACACGATCTACTGGAATCTAGGAAGACTATGATGGGAGATTAGTGCTTGAAGCTTCAAAAGAGGCTGAAAGGTCTTATCTTTTTAAAACTAATAGTTTTTTATGAATGTAGGTACAACACCAAATGAGAACGTTGTTTATATAGGAGCAATCAATGACTATAGTTGTGATCAAGAGGCCGATAGAATCCAGTTGATAGAATGAGTGATGCTGATGTACAACCAGTTCAAGATTATTTCAGAGTTTGGAGACCAGAATAATGGGTATCATTTTTTCTACACGAGTATGTAATTCCTGAAATAAAGATGATGTGGTATGGAAAAGTGAGAGTTACATTCGATATTATTCTAAAAATACTATTATGGGAATCATGTGATGAATTACAAAATGGAGTTGATACTTTAAAGGACCAGCGGCAGAACAGAGTTTGGAATCCTGGAGGGAGCAAGTCATTGAGAATTGTGGCTGTCACATTATTACAGAAAAGTGACAGACCTCATAGACAGGAGTCTATGGAAACTTCTCTACATGGGGAGTCTAATGCAGGAGCATCCTGCTTGATTTTTATTAAAATATTGTGTAAATAGGGGGTGATTTCTTTTTTAATTATTTTATAAATTATTATGCTCATTTTTATTTAAATTAAGAGGGAATAATCTGAGTGTGAGGATTATTGTAAATATTCTCTTAATTAATTGAGAATATGAGGGAATTGAGTTGGGTAGATAATTTAGGGATTAGGAGTTCCTTCAATGGAACCTAGTTGAGTCAAATAAGGGATAAATATATTTTAGGATTTGGTTGAGATTTGTGTGGAGGAAATCATGGATTGGAATTAATTCATAATTGTGAATAAATGTGAAGCTTGTGTGAGGATGGAGGACAGAGTGAGGAATATAGTGACAGATAGAGAGAAATGGAGTGAGAGTTCATGTGAAGGGCAAGAGCTGGGAGGCCAACCATTGTAATATTCAGCCAAGGAAGAGTTTGCATTTGTAAATTTATGATTGCATTTTATGCAATTATTTTTGTTTACTATTTGGCTCTCTCTTCATATGTAATTTAAATTAATATTAAATTGAAGATTTCATGTAAGAGGAACACACAATCTATTATTGTGTGCAAGGATCTGTTTTGTGCAGAATCTCTGCATCATATCCCCAAAGGGGTAGTGATTGGTGACCCTTGTGGAGTCGTGGCAGGTGTATTTTGTTGTGGAGGGGCCATGAGAAAATTTTCCCTGATAAAGGAAAATCCTATAATGGTGGTTTTGTACGCCTAAATGGAGGGAGGCCTGGAACACCTCCCGATAATGGGGGGAGTTTTAAGAAACACCTAGATCGACGGGTGACCTCCCCTATGGTGTCAATTAGTGTATACTACTTTGTATTTTTTTATGGAAGAAGATTGGCATTAATGCAATATAATCACATACATAAAACAAAACAAAAAATGGAAAGGTAATTTTCCTTTTGATTAAGTTATGTGATCAATCAAGGAAAAATTGTTTTTGTTTGTTTGTGTATGATAAAAATCCTATGTAGAATTGATCTTCCTTTCCCACTCTCAAAGTAACTGGGTCTTGCAGAGATATCTTCCGATGGGTATTGGGGAAACATCCTGAAAGAACTAGCAATGCCTTCCAGCAGCTGAAAAATCAACCAAGGTAATGGAAATGAGGATAGAGTGTTGCCCGCGCCATCATCTATAGTGAAACGATGCCCTAGATTTTGAACACTAAATTACCTTCATCCAAAAATAGAATTCGAGTCTTTATCTTCTTGGTAGTTAGTTACCAGCACCAAGCACTATATGGGTCAGGTAGCCCCAAAGAGTACCGCACACACTGGACCTAAGCCGAATCCCTGCTTAATCGGGGCTTTGTTATGCTCGAGTATTCTTTTATGTGGGATGATTGAAGGATTTTAAGCACCATAGAAGTAAAATTCTATGTTTCATAGATGTAAAATGACCATGGTGTATTATTCGATTCCAACCCCAATGGTCTTAACCTAAACTATTACTTCTTTTATGACCCCTTGAGGAGAATTAGTCAGTTCAACTTATGGTTGTTTTTAATTGTCTTGAATTTTTCTTAGGGTGTGAATTGGTAAGAAAATGTAAGATAAGCACAAAAATATCTGAGTGTTTGATACCTTCTTATGTAAATCTAACTAATTCTTAGTGTGTGGCAAATTGAACATATAAAGTGTGATAAGATGAAGATATGCGATGATCCCTTACTATATCCCTCTAATTACATTAATTGTTTGATTTTTCCTTGCGTAAAACTGAAATGATGTGCAGATAATGGGCCACTTACAATCCTTATAATTACACTATGTTGAACTAAAGGGAGATGGGGAATCCAAATTGATTAAGAAATCGTTCATATGCAAGCCCAGGTTTGCCTAAAGGCGCAAGGGAAGCAAAGATTACTTGCTTTCTATACTAACATTTGGCCCTAGACCCAAACTAATGAAAATAAGAATAGCTTGTTTAGTAGAAATATTTGTGGATGAAGGGCCAATTACTCCTTTACTAATTTAACTATGTGATTTGCATAAACTTCAGCAAAATAGTTTGAAAAACATGTGTGGAATTTGGCCACTCACTATTCTCCCTAATTAAGCTATGTATGTTTTTGCAAATATAAAAAATATAAAAAAACTCTAATTTCTCCACTATTTATGGTTAGCACATCAATCAAGAAAACTGAACAATAGAATAACACAGTGTAGTGGTGAACGAAATTCACGTAAGGCAGCCAATCACCTGGAAAAATGAAAATACAAGGATTTTTATTGCTTTCTCGAGACCACGCATATTTTTTCAAAGCACACGCGCAGTGATGCGTTTGTTAAAGAAAAATTCGCGCGAGCGAGAAAAGAGAGTAAAAATTCATTGTTTGAAGCTTAAAATAGGTCCAAAGGGTCCTGAAATTTTTCTAGATAGGTATTGAACACCTTGTAGTTGGTTATGCAGAGAGGAGGTCCTACAAAACAACCGTTAGAACAAATAAGAGAAACCAGTGGAGCCACCAATTCTGTGTTAGTGTTTTTGTGGCAATGGAGTATCAAATAACACCTCCTTAACAGTTGGTTGTTCACTACAAAGGATCACAAAGTTAGTTGGTGTTGTTATTGAACATACTTAAACAAAACAAAGCATGATTAGTGTTGGGAGCCAAATCTGTACATATTTTCCCTCCATTTCTACCCACTTTCTTTACCCATTTGTATCATTAACATTCAAATCATGTTCTAAAGTGCACAGGTAAACCCCTCTATATGTCTTCTTGGAATATTTATTCAATGAAGTAAAGTCATGAGGATTATTACATCAAGTGATTTACTAATTTTACTATTTTCGCAGATTCGATGGTCAGATGACCATATGCACAATTCCTGGGATAGCTCTGAGTTGGCAGCGCTATTTCGGGCAGCGCTGCAATAGCATAACGACTCCAGATCCTTTCTCTGCCTTCTTTAGCATTTATTTTGTCTATTATAGTGTTGTATAATTGTAGGCACTAGTTTTCGGGATTTCAAGAACAGTCATAGTAAACATTTATATAAGAAGGGATCTAAAGATGTGAGTCAGGGGTTGGCGATGTAAGGAATTGAATTTTGTAATAGAACATTATTATCAAGTTAATGAAGTTATCTTCCTTTTACTTTTGTAAGTTTTTGAGTATATCGTAGCCTTGATCAGAGAGTTGGGCCCAGTCTCCTGATCAGGTGTTGCATGCTTTCTGTGTGTTGTTAATTATATTTCCTTTTTTATATATTTTGTAATTTTTGTGATAGTAGACGTAATTGTTGATACTCTTATTGTTGTGAATACATTGCAAGATTTACGATTTATTACTACTATTTATTTATTTGTTGTTACAATGATTATTTCTTTGTTTAATTTATCAGATACACGATTGATATAGAATTGTTCTATTAAATCTGCATATACTTTGTGTGTTAACCTTGCAATAAAAAACGCACCTGGATTGAAGAATTAATGTGGGAAAGGGTTTGAATAATCATTCACACTTGGATACCAACATTTTGGCATCGTTTTCGGGGATGTTAACAAAGGTGCAAGAACACTATTCATATTGATCTAAGGATAAATCACTCATCCTAGGGAGGTAAATGCTACCTTGCTCTAGGTATTGAGTGTAGTTGTTCTATTTTTTTTCTTTTTTTATTGATTTCTTAGGAACTAATCTCTCTTCCTAAGGAGGGAAATGTTACCCTACTCTAGGTCCTGAGTGTTATTTTTGTTTTCTTTTCTTTTCTTTATGTTGATTTCTTAGGGCCCAATCTCTCGTCCTGGGGAGGGAAATGCTACCCTGCTCCAGGTCCTGAGCTTAAGATTTCATTTGATTTTCTTTATTTCTTTTCTTTTCTCTTGCCTTGCTCCAGGTCCCGAGCGTAGCAGTTTTTATTTAAATGTTTTTCTCCTCATCAATTTTATGAACATAGATCTGAATAGAAGGGGTAGAGGATGACCCCCAAAGAAATGAAGAAAGGATTTGGGAATGATCACCTATATCCAGGAGCTTATCGCAAAGGCTGAATTAGAAGCATCTTCATGGGTCACTGTCAGGGTAAGGACTCAGACGACATCTGAGGGGCAGTCCATTGTGCAGCCAGTGCTATCCACAGTACCAGAGAATACCCTTTCAATGGAAAAAGAAGAAGTAAACCGAGTATCAGTAGAAGAAACACCCCTGTTGTTGGTATAAGGAGAGGAAATTGAAAGCAGGGGATGTGAGGAAATAAGAAATTTCAGTGGGGAAGAAGAAATTCTGAAGGAGTTTGCGTCACCACAAGATCGAGGAAGTGTTGTGAAACATCCTATGATTGAATTGCCTCAAACATCAGTTTCAGAACCAGTCGAAATCTCGGGTGAGTATTAGAGGATATTTATGGCACCTGCAACTTCCTTTATTGATTTCCCAATTGGGGACATCATAGGTGATGCACCAATGAAAATTATCCCTTTAACAACTCTACCTAATTTTCATGGGCTTTCCTCTCAAGACCCCGATACATTCCTCTTTGAATTTGATATTGGCTATTGGGGGTATGACTATATTGCTGATGCTGAGACATTGAAGATATTATCTAATACGTTGAAGGGAATGGCCCTGCGATGGTTCATAGGTTTGGGGGGTAAAACTATATCCTCATGGGATGACATGAAAACCATTTTTTTGGATAAGTGCCAAGATTATTGTAAGTCTCGTGATATCAAGGAATAAATTTTCATTTTTATACAGAAAGAAGATGAGAATATGGAATATTGTGTGGAATGATTTAAATATACGCTGGAGAGGTCAGGCCATAGTAACCTGGACAAAGATGTTATGAAGATCATCCTTCTCTGGGAATTAAGGGAAGACTCTCTGGAGCTTTAAAACATAGTAGTAAAATGGGATATATCGAAAGAATATTTTGATACTATCTGTGAGTTGTGTATCCAATGTTCGCGAGGGGCTGCGAGAAATAGACAAGGGATTTGATCATAAAAAACATTTGGTGGAGGGGTCACAAAGGTTGAAATTGGGAATCTGTTGGATAACTTGAGGATCAATATCTTGAGTACACTATATGCTCAGATAGACACATTGTAAGTGAAGCAGAAGCAGATGGAATTGGAGAAGACCATGGTCATATTCTACCCTCAGTGCAAAAAGTAACATCTACTGAAGGAATGTCCATTGAACACAGTTGAATCCTGTGCAATTTGCGAACATATTCATGCAACCATATCGTGTCCTTCCTTGCCAGGATTGAAGACAGTCTTTCAAGGAGCAAGCGAAGAGGGAATGGTGGATCAACTGTATTTCATGGGATCGAAGAAGCCATGGTAGCCATGGCCATCGAATATGAATCAAGGTATGCCTCAGGCCCCGTCTCAATATTTCAGTAATTTGAATATGGATCCCCAGCCTGTACCTTTTTCACCATCATGGCCCTAGTATTGTCAATATCCACCTTGGAAACCATGGTTCCCTTAGACTAGTCTGAACCCTTCATGGACCCAGAACTGGTGTGGAACTTCTCCTTCTGGACAATTCCCCCAACCTATGCCATAACATCAACTTCAGTTGGCTTCCAATACTCCTCCTAGTAATCCACCCCTTTGATCTTAGCTTCCCATCCAACCCAATCCATATCCTAATAATAAGGGAGTTCAACAAGATGGCACTCTCAACATTCCTTCATACAACATCTCTACCGTAGAATTTAATGGAATAAATTTACGATCTGGGTGGGTAGTGAATGCTCCAACTTCACCTATTATCATTGAACAAGTTGATGCTGAGGTCATGGAACCAGAACCAAAAACAATTGGGGATAAACAAAACCAAGACATTACAAATCAAACACCTCCTCAACCTACTGTTAACCAGGGATGGCAAGTCAGTCCACCCTATCTTGAAAGAGTGGCCTTGAGTAAACAGAGCCCTCGAGCAGAATTTGATTTTCGAGGGGAATTACAAAAATTGTTTGTTAAAATTCCCCTACTTCAAGCTATGATGGATGTATTAATCTATGCGAAAACACTCAAATAATATTGTTCTAAAAATCCTAGAAAGAAATCAAGGGACCCACTAACCATCCATGTGATGGGAAAATTGTCTGACATCATGCTGGGAAAATTTATGCCTGTAAAATATGGGGACCCAGGGAATCCAATTTTGATGGTACAGATTAATGGGGTTGAAATCCCAACATACTGGTAGATTTGTGTGCTGCCATAAATGTCATTACTTCTGAAACTATGCATGAATTGGGTCTTAGAAACCTTAAACCAAATCCTACTATTTTGGAATTGGCAGATATATCTACAGTCAAACCAGTAGGGAAGTTGGAAGACATTACAATTTCGGTAGACTCGTGGCACTATCCCGTGGATCTCTTAGTATTACAAACACAACCCCTAGCTGGTGGTCATCCCTTAATTCTGGGAGGACCTTGGCTTGCAACCACAGATGCCTATATTGGGTGTCGGTATGGAAATATGGTTATATCTAATGGGATGGTCACGAAGAACCTCACTCTTTATCCTCCTGTAGAACCAAGCCCATCAGAAAAACCATCAATCAAATGAAAACCTCTAGCAATGAAAGGATCTGAATCTGAAAATGAAGAAATTAGACTGGTCCTTACCATTGGGTAGGCCCTTCAATTCAAAACAGAAATAGAGGATGATACCATTAACACTTATTAATGATCCTTGTTTTTTTTCTGATTCAACTCATCAGATTCTGGAATCTACCATGAGATGTGAAACATAGGAAAATATTAAACCAGAAGATGAAATTGAGAACATGCATATGAATTCGTCCCACGATCGAATTCCCATTGAAATTGAGCCAGGAAAAACATTGAACATCAACCCAAATCTTTCATAATCCCAGAAAAAACAACTCCTAAAACTTCTTCGAAACCTTAAGGAAGCCTTCTCCTGGGATTACATAGACATGAAGGGGATTCCTGCTAATTTATGCACTCATCATATATACATCAAATAATATTGTCGTCTTTTAAGATAGCCTCAGAGAAGAATGAACCTCACCTTAAAGAACAATGTCAAAGATGAGCTTTAGAAGTTATTAGATGTATGATTCATTTGCCCCATCCCGCACAGCCAGTGGGTGTCTGCATTGGTTATTGTTCCCAAGAAGAATGCTAAATGGCGTATTTGCGTGGACTATAGGGAATTGAACAAGGCAACTTAGAAATATCATTTCCCTTTTCCGTTCATTTTTTAAGTCTTGGATACCTTGGTTGGGAAGAAGTTTTTCTCCTTCCTGGATCAGTTTAGCGGGTATAATCAGATCTAGATAGCCCCTCAGGACCAAGATAAAACCACCTTCACATGCCCCTGGGGAACCTTTGCATACTGAGTCTTGCCATTTGGTCTTTGTAATGCGCCTGCAACATTCCAGAGGGAAATATTAGAGATTTTTTTGATCTAGTCGACGAGAGCATTGAGATTTATATGGATGACTGCACTCCATATGGGGATTCATTTGAAGAAGGATTGGAAATTTAGAAAAAATTATCTAAATATTCAAGCAGACCAATGTCTCTCTGAGTACAGTTAAATTTCACATGATTAGGGAATAGGGAATAGTTTTGGGACACTAGATCTTGGTTGTTGGAATTCAAGTTGATTCGGCCAAGGTAGAGGTAATTTTTCATTTTCCTATACCTAAGACACCCACACAGGTATGTATTTTTATTGGTTGCACTGGCTATTACAGGCGTTTTATAGAAAAAATTTCTAAAATAGCATCCCCACTTTTTCAGCTGCTAACTAATTATGTGGATTTTTTGTGGACAGATGACTATGAAGCAGCTTTTAGAAAAATCAAGGAACTTGTTTGTGCTGCTCCAATCCTGCGAGGACCGGATTGGGCACTTCTGTTTCACATCCATACCGATGCCTCTTAGACAACAGTTGGGGCAGTTCTAGGACAACAGGAAGATAAGAAACCATATGTAGTTTACTATGTCAACAAGAATTTGAATCCTACTGAACTGAACTACACAGTAACTAAAAAATAATTCCTGGTTGTTATCTATGCCATCAAAAAATTTCGACACTACATTACTGGGTACCCTACTTTCGTACATACTGATCACACATCAATCAGGTATCTGATGAATAAACTTATCACCCCTGGTCGTATTACAATATGGTTGTTATTTATTCAATAATTTGATATTAAAATAGTAGATAAATAAGGGAAAGATAATGTAGTTTCTGATTTTTTTGTCTAGATTGGATAATAATGATGAAGGAACACTCATAGAGGATAGTTTTCCAGATGCACATATTTTTTCAATTTCCACTAATCCTTCGTGGTATGCAGATATTGCTAACTATCTTGCTACAGGAAAGGTGCCTCGTCATTTGTCATATAGGGAATAGTGAAATATCATCATCATAGTGCCCAATACTCTTGGATAGCAGGATATCTCTTGATACAGTTTTCAATCAGCAAGTTTGTCGTTGTGTATATGAGGATGACATTTATGAAGTGTTGAAGGCTGCTCATGATGGTCCTTATGGAGGGAATTTTTCGAATAAGAGGACATGACATAAGGTATTACATATGGGATATTATTGGCCCTCTATCTTCCAGGATGCTCAAGACTACGTTTGTGCATGTGACCGTTGCCAACGAATGGGTCAACTTGATCGATCAGATGAAATTCCTTTGTAGCCCCATGTAGTCCTGGAACCTTTAGAAAAGTGGGCCATATTTTTTCCTAGATGTACCAGGAAACACCCAAGGAATGAATTTCCACTAAATTTTATAAATGTTTTCTTAGTCTGTGAAGAGAATCATGCCACATATAAGTGTCCCTCCTTACTTGGACTTAAAGTTGTATATCAAGGTGGGGAAAAAAATTCCAGAGCAACTCTGTTTCATCAACCAGAGAAGGCCTCACGGCCCTCGGCCATAATAATATTACAACAATCAAAGTGCACCTCACTATTACTGTTCCAACAATCAGAGTGCACCCATGCAACCTTGGTACACCCCCACTCCTTCATCCTGGTCTACACCTCCTACTTGGCCTTCCAACCCTTCATATTATCCTCAGCTAGTAAAGTATGTTCCACAACAACCTCAGTGGAACAATCCATCCTAGGGGTGGAGGCCTCAACAAAATAAACTACCTGCTCTAATTCTTCCACCCCAACCTCAACCTTAGCTTACTCATGTTGCTGCACCTAGGCTACCTATACCTGCATAGCCCAACCCAAACCCTATTGGCTTGAGGGGTCCTAACCCAAGTTTGTCTTTAAGGTTTTCCAACAAACCCCTATACTACTGGCCCTTTCGGCAATGACCTGCTTGCGCAGGGCGAGGTCTCACTCGAAGTAGTATGGGAGGGTGTTGGAACCAGGTTTTCGAAGTAGTATTGAAGGGGGTCCTTCCAGATCGATCAGACTGGTGCCCTATACCGAAACCCTTTAACTGTGTACCAGCGAAATATCTCTAGTAGAGCTTATAAATCATGCAATAGTAGATCAATCGAAGAAAAAAATTCAAATCTAACCAGATATATGCATTTATCGTCTTATACACTATCGCATCCACGTGCACCTCAACAATAATTAGTATGCAGTGAACATATGTAAATAACACAGTGCGCAGCCAATAATCATAACAGAGAACGCTTCAGTACTCATAAAAGGTCTTCTTATTCATTAACATTCAGATCCAACTTACAGAATCTATCTACTAGCCCACACACATAGCCAGTGGGGTCCGCACACAACAGGACTTAGGGTCTCTACGTACACAACCAGCAGGAGCCCTTACCCAGATAATCGACAAAAGATCCACAAGTTTGTATCTAGCTTAATCACTTCTTAGCCTACCTTAGACTCGACTTATCCATCTATTTATATCATGCTAACCTGTGCTTATCCTATGGTCTACAAACCGTGGTTTGCGGACCCTTGGTCTACCCTTTTGACCCATTATAATTCATTAGGGGTTTTGACCCACCCCAAAACCCCTACGCTAGAATAAATATTACAAAATATTACAAAACTGGACAAAATTGAGGCTAGGAAACCCTGTTCCAACAATCCCCCAACACAATCTAGTGACTCATCCCGAGTCACAGTACCGGTGGGATCTTCATCTTGTCCCTGAGCTGCTCCATCGCGGTAGTAAACAGAGGCAAAAAATAAAGGCTCTACACGGTGGCAGTCTACGCGATGTCCACTAGTTTCTACAAGGTTGGTCCTTCCGTGGCAGTGGTGACACTGTCTAAAGTCTGGTTCAAATGTCACACCGCCCCATCTAAGTCCTGTGAAAGCTTGAGGGCTTCATCCAACTAGGGCATCATATGGTCGCTGAGTAACTATTTCTTGTGCCGGAGCCCCATAATTTCACTGCGAAGTGTGTGGCTGATTCGAAGAAGGGCTAAGTGTTGGGCTGGAACAAGGGTGGTCATCATAGCTTCCAGCTGCTCAAAGTATTGTTCCTTCTGATTCAAATCCTAATTGATTTGTCGGAGGAGAGGGCCGTGTTGTACCTGGGACCATAATTCCATAGCATTTTTAAGAAGAGTGATGCCCTGACTAATCTGCGTCATGATAGCAGTCGTGGCTTCTGCAACCAATGTGGGTCTCTAGGCGCGCACTTCCGGAGGGGTCTCAGGCTGGATCTTGGCCTGCAATGATGCGATTTGAAGTTCGAACTTAGCCTTAACAACCTGTACCTCAATCTGGGATGCCTTCAGTGCATCGACCAATCCTTCGACCTTGGCTTGTGGTTTAGCGAAGGCAAGAATGACCTCTGGCATGTCTTCGATCAATAGACACAGTGGTGAAAACATCGACAATTTGGTCAAGGTCATCCTCCTTCAGCGTAACCTCCATGTTAGTGTCAGTCTTACTGGCCTTACGCTTCTTTCTATGCCCCTCAGGCAACCCACAGGGATGCTTGAGACCATGCAAGACTGACGTACATGTGTCATCAACATCATTTATGTTCTAATCCGACGGGGAGTCTGGTTCTAGCTATGCGGTAGTGCTTCTGGGGGTCGCCTGCTGCGTAGAGGCTAGAATCACTGACTCTGTTATTCGGTCGAGAAAAACATTAGGTTTTGACACTGCGTTGTGATCATATGTGCCTGTTGCATCTGGGTCATTTGGCGGGGCTGTGACCTTCCACTCCGGCGTTCAATTTCAGCCTCGATAGTCATATATGGGAGGTTATGCCAAATGTGATTTTTACAAGCCCGAATTTGCACATTGTGCATGGTCACTTGAAATGCTACCATATTCTTATAATTATCATAGACTGTTGGGGACAGACGTGGTTGGGAATCGATGGCCGCAAAGATAGCACCATCGTAGAGTACTCAGAAGGACTTGTTTTCCTCAACCCGCTTGGGGTCCTTTGATTCCCAGAGGTTGGAAAATGGTGCCCCCTCGCACATGCTAGGCTCAATAGGGGGTAATATTGCTTCTTCCGAGGTCTCCCAAGAAACTAAGATGATTACCAGGATCAGCCACAAATAGTAGAAATATTTTCCCTGCTCCTAAGCCTCATGCACATTGTCATAAAATTCTTCAACCAAGTGCTGGGACCAATTGTAGCAGACTCCTTTTTTGCATTGGCCAATGATTTGAATTACACGATCAGGGGTAGCTGATGCCTGGCATTTCCGCATCAACTTGCAAGCAAGAAGTAGAGCTCCCATGTGCATCCCCGGGTCATTGATTGTATCAATCTGGAAGCCCCGCTTATTGCGGGTGACATGGTACTTGTCCCAGACAGCTCCAATAGTATGGTGCTCGAATTTCTTGGCTGTGCCTTCCCTAGGATTAGGTCCATGCATAGGGAGGCTAGTAATACAGTGAATGAGAGCAGCATCAATCGGAATGCAACCTTGGAGCCACAAGCATCCATGATGAACGAGTGCCAATAGTTGGCGAACAAATAGGCTGGTTATGTTGTAGCGATCAAAGCGGGGGAGGCACAGTAGGTTCAAGATGCTTGCACCGATTAATCCCTTGACCCAAACCATTGGCTCTACCTTGAGCACACCATCTTCGACAACTTGTTCCAGGTACAGGTGTGGAGATAACAAAAGGAAAGCATCCAGGATCCCCAAGTCATGGTCATCAAACTTTATGTGGGGGAGGTGGCCAAATAAATCCCCCAGCTGGGGCACTTCTTGTTGGGTATGTGTTATATTCTTTCCACAACTAGTCATGCACCCATGGTTTTGTGCATGGTTTTGCACATGGTTTTGGGGTACGATGGTTTTCGGCCCCTGGTATTTTTGTAGATTCGGTAAAGGGAACTACGGTTATGTTCTAATCTAGGGTTAATGGATTAGGGTTTATGTATGCTTCGGCATGTATATATATGTGTTGTAACACTAAAAGGAATATAATGAAATATCAAGCTAGTCGTCCCGATTTGGGATCCAGGGGAAAATCTCTGTGTTTATCCATTTTATGTTTTATGCTCTCGATATTGTTTATTTTATGTTATAATATTCTTGTGTAGATAATTTTTGTTCAGGGTTAAAACCTACATTTGGTATCAGAGTTGTTTCGGCTTCAAGGGGATGCCTTTACTGCTAAGGGTTTTTTGCTCGGGCCTGAGGTAGACCTTGTTAAGTGGGAGATCTGCGGGATTGATTCTTGTGGTGAAAGAAGATGGCGAACGACGGAAAGATAGAGATCAAGAAATTTAATGGTCAGATTTTTGAGTTGTGGAAGCTCAAGATGGAGGATCTGCTGGTGGATAAAGATCAGTGGATCGTGGTAGATCCAAGTACGAAATCAACGACAATGTCAGATGAAGACTAGAAGAAACTAGATCGTAAGGCTAAGAGCACAATACGGTTGTGTGTCTCAGAATCAGTATTGTTGAATGTATCTGGGGAAGCTACGACGAAGAATTTGTGGGAAAAACTTGGGACTTTGCACCAATATAAGTCTTAGGTGAATAATTTGTTCCTGTGGAAAAAGCTATATAACCTGAGGATGAAGGATGGAGACTCGGTGACAGAGCATCTGAACGCCTTCAATACTGTGGTAAGTCAGCTGTCATCTATTGATATTAAAATCTCAGATGAAGATAAGTGCATCAGTTTGTTGTGTTCTCTACCAGACTCGTGGGACAGTCTTGTTATTGCAATAGGTAGCAATACAACTACCTTGAATTTTGATGACATTGTCTCAGCCTTGTTGTCGGAGGAAATGAGACAGAGAAATATGGAGGGCCAGAATGGAGATGCCTTATCTGTACGAGGAAGGTCCCAAAACATAAAAAAGAATAAGGTTTCGAGTGGGAGATCCAAATCTAGAGGGAGATCTAAATCTCCTGGAAATTTTGTAAAGGTATGTTGGAAATGCGGAAAGGAAGGGCACTACAAAAAGGAGTGCAGATCTAAAGCTCCTGAGAAAGGAAAGGGATCTGATGATGCTCCTTCTGCAGAGGCAAAAACCACCTCGAATGAAGGTGGGGATGTGTATTTGGCTTCTTCTTCAAATACACATGTAGATCATGAGTCATGGTTGATTGACTCAGGTGCATCCTTTCACTTCACTCCCCATAGGGAGTGGTTCTACAAGTATGAGAAATATGATGGTGGTGATGTCTTCCTAGGGGATGATAGGAGGGCCAGAATCATCGGACGTGGAAAGGTCAAGCTGAAGCTGCAAGGTGGAAGTATTAGAACACTTCCTGGTGTTCTGCATATTCCTGCATTGGCCAGAAATCTGATTTCTGTAAGCAAGATGGATGATGCAGGTGTAAAAACAGTGTTCGAGAAAGATGCCTGCAAGATGGTTCGAGGAGCACTGGTATTAATGTGGGGAGTTCGGACTGGAACTCTGTACAAGCTACAAGGTAGCATTGTTATTGATGGGTGTAATAGTTATGTGGTTCCTGAAAGTGGAGCGGAAAGCCTAGCTGTCTCTGGAGAAAAGACCATGTTATGGCATCAAAGGCTTGGACATATTGGAGAGAAGGGCCTTCGGATACTGCATAGAAATGGTATGGTAGAAGGTATGTCTAATTTCTCTCTAGATTTCAATTTCTGTGAACATTGTGTATATGGCAAGCAGAATCGGGTGAGTTTTCCTTGTGGTGCTAAGAGGGCGAACAAGATATTAGAACTTGTGCACAGTGATGTGTTTGGACCTGTGTCAGTTCCATCACTGGGAAAGTCTATGTACTATGTTTCATTCATAGATGACTTCTCAAGGAATACATGGATATATTTCTTGAGGAATAAATCTGAAGTCTTTGACAGATTTAAAGAATTTAAGGCTCAGGTGGAAAACCAGACAAAGAAGAAGATAAAGGCGCTAAGGATAGATAATGGTGGGGAGTTCTGCAAGAAGGAATTTGAAGAGTTCTATAAGAAGTGTGGTATAGAAAGGTAGAAGACTACTCCATACACACCTCAGCAAAACGAATTTGCAGAAAGAATGAATAGAACACTGATGGAAAAGGAAAGAAACATGCTCAGTGGTATCGGGTTAGCACAAGAATTCTGGGCAGAGGCAGTGGAGACTGCATGCTATCTAGTTAACAGATCACCTTCATCAGTGTTGGAGGATAAGACTCCACATGAGGTATGGACTAGTAAGAAACCCTCTCTTTCACATCTAAGGGTATTTGGATGTGATGCATATGTACATGTTCCAAAGAAAAAAAGGACCAAGTTGGATAATAAATCTGAAAGGTGCATCTTTATTGGGTATAAGGATGGTTTAAAAGGTTACAAGCTTTGGAACTCAGGAACAAGGAAGGTTGTGTACAGCCAACATGTGTTGTTTAGAGAGGTGAAAGATGTTGTTAAACATGAAGTCATACCAAAGGAACCCGAGAAGATAGAGTTTGAGCTAAAGGAGTATGAATCAGACTATACAGCAGAAGATTATTCAAAAGAGGAAGAGCCACAAACTCCAGCTATGAGAAGATCAGTTCGGGAAAGAAGGAAACCAGAAAGGTATAGTCCATCTGCTTTCTGTTCAAGTTTTTCCTTAACTATAACTGATGATGATCCCATAACTGTCAGGGAGGTAGTAGATTCAGAGGATGGAAAAAATTGGAAGGAGGCCACAGTTGATGAAATGGCATCCTTGCACAAAAATGAGGCATGGGATCTGGTGGAGTTGCCGGCTGGAAGGGAGCCCATCAGGAGAAAATGGGTGTTTAAGAAGAAGATGAATGTAGAATGCAAGGTGGAGAAATACAAAGCTTGGTTGGTAGAAAAAGGCTATTCCTAGGTTCCGGGAATTGATTTTGGTGATATTTTTTCTCCTGTTTCCAAAGTTACTTCTATTAGATTACTTTTATCTGTTGCTGTTGCATTTGATTTTAAGATAGTACAGATGGATGTGAAGACAACATTTCTTCACGGGGATCTAGAAGAGGAGATCTACATGAAGCAACCTGAAGGCTTTATGGTGAAGGGTAAGAAAGAACTAGTATGCAGGTTGAAGAAGTCTTTGTATGGGTTAAAACAGTCACCAAGGATGTGGTATCAGAAATCTGATACCTATATACGGGAACTTGGCTTCACCAGAAGCAAGGAGGATCACTGTGTTTATTTTAAATTAATTGGTGACCATGTTATTTATTTTGTCTTGTATGTGGATGATATGTTGTTGATTGGAAATGACAAAGAAATTATCCAAGATTTGAAGACTCAACTGTTCTCCAAATTCGACATGAAGGATCTTGGTGCTGCAAACTATATTTTGGGCATGGAAATTAAGAGAGATCGGGCAAAGAGGAAGCTCTGGTTAAACCAGAGGAAGTATGTCGAGACTGTATTGCAGAGGTTCAATATGCAGGATAGTAAACCAATGAATTTTCCTATTCATGTAGGTGTAAAGCTGTTTGCTGAACAGTGTACCAAGACACAAGAAGAAGAGGAGGATATGTCCTGTGTTCCATATGCAAGTGCAGTGGGTAGCCTGATGTATGCAATGGTATGTACTAGACCAGACATTGCACATGCAATGGGAGTATTTAGCAAGTTTATGTCAAACCCAAGGAAGGAGCATTGGATAGCAGTGAAGCAGGTTTTCAGATATTTACGTGGCACTAGTGATTATGGCTTGTGCTACCAGGGAAGACCATGATTGGAAATAATGTTGGACATTCGTGGTTTTTTTGATGCATACTGGGCTGGAGATCTGGACCAAAGAATATCTACAAGTGGGTATGTGTTTAGCCTATTTGGAGGCGCAATCAGTTAGATGAGTAAAAGATAGTCTGTAGTGGCTCTTTCAACTACAGAGGCAGAATACATGGCAGCCACTCATGCAAGCAAGGAAGCAGTTTGGTTGCAGATATTGTGTTCAAGTATGGGGTTGGTACAACAAACTATAAGGATAGACTGTGATAGCCAAAGTGAAATTTTCTTGGCTAAGAACCCTACTTATCATTCAAAGACAAAGCACATTGATGTTCAATATCACTTTGTTAGAGATATGGTTGGGGCTAAAAGGGTGTTGCTGGTAAAGGTGGACACTTTGAAGAATTTTGCAGATGCATTGATGAAGTCTGTGAGCACTCAGAAGTTCTCTTGGTGTAGAGAAACAATGGGTGTTGAAGAATTGGGCCAATGAATAAGCTCTCTTGTGGCCCCCTGCGGAAAGAAAACAACAAGTGGGCGGTCCATTCCCATGGTTGCAAAAAAAATTTGGTCCTTAATTTCCAGTGGGTGGTCCATGCCCATGGTTTTGCGCATGGTTTTGCACATGGTTTTGGGGTACGATGGTTTTCGGCCCCTGGTATTTTTGTAGATCCGGTCAAGGGAACTATGGTTATGTTCTAATCCAGGGTTAATGGATTAGGGTTTATGTATGCTTCGGCATTTATATATATGTGTTGTAACACTAAAAGGAATATAATGAAATATCAAGCTGGTAGTCCCAATTTGGGATCCAAGGGAAAATATCTGTGTTTATTTGTTTTATGTTTTATGCTCTCGCTATTGTTTATTTTCTGTTATAATATTCGTGTGTAGATAATTTATGTTCAGGGTTAAAACCTACACTTCTTCTGGGATCAGAGGCATCTGAAGATAGGCGCGGACGATATCCACGTTCAGCATGCGTGCTATTGTTTTTCGTGGCCAAAAATAAGGTGGTAACCAGGTCAACGGAGTCACCTATAGGCCTTCTGCAGTGAGCACCATTGGGTTCGGGGGTGTGGTAGGCGATCGCTTCTTAGGAACTTTGCGAGGGGAGCATTGAATCCGAGGGGAAGTACGAGGCTTCCCACCAACCCATTTTTCTTGTTTTACATTTTATTTTCCCTTCCGGTTTTCTGGAGTCAAGATGATTTCTTCTTCTGCAGGGGTTACTTCTTGCACCTCATCAGATCCTATTTCCACATATGATGTTTCAGGGGGAGGCGCATTTGGGTTGGTGGCGGTCATCCTTGATTGGAAGATGAACCCAACATTGCTACTATTGGATGGCGTAGCTCACTCAGTCATGCAGATGACAAGTAAACAGATGAGATGATATATATCAGAGTGGCCGAGGTGCGACAATCTTAAGTAGTAATTGAATCCCGTAAAACAAATAGTCCTCGTCTTATAGCCTTCACGAGGGAAAAATGGTTGGTGAATCCTTAATTTCCTTTAATTATTACGGGAAAATTAAAAATTCCTCGTAAGTTGCCACATTAATTGCGAGTTACCCTCTCCATCGAACGGGAAGCATGGTTTTCCATGCTCCCGCTCCGTTCCAACAACTATTTTTGTTTCCTTCGTACGACACCTGCGCCTGTATCGCACCCACTCGCACTTCCAGTTCTGTGCATTATCCCTGCGCATCCATCCCTACGTGTTGTGTCCATTATACAGCTACTCTGGCCATATAGTCATTTGATTGGAACCGAGGAGTCCCAATAGGGCTTCAGTAGACTCCCATTAACATATCCTGGTAGAGAATCGCCGCACAGTGTAGCCAATTTGACCGCACCACCATTGGTAATTTCCTTGACCACATATGGACCTAACCAGTGCCATCGAAACTTCCTCGAGTGTTTCGCAAACTAGCTATCATACAGTAGGACCAATCCTCCCTCCGGAAAGACCTTCTGCCGAATATGGAATTGGGCTACTAATCGGTCTTCTTCCAATGCTACCAGATATGCCAGGCGTTCCTTCATGATTTTTGGGTCTGCCATATTTGTGAAGGCCGAGATGCACAAAATGGGCACGATGTATTCCATAAGTAGAATAGCTCCCTTCCTGTAGACCATGCAGAAGGGTGTTTTTCCTATGATCTTCTTACACATAGTTCTATAGGCCCAGAGTATAGAGGGGATGCACACGTCCCAATCGCTTCATTGTGCGCTGCAGACCTTGGTGAGTGCATGTTCCAAAATCTTTTTGAATGCTTCTATGGTTCCATTCGCCTATGGATGATATGGGGTACTTTTGGCATGGTGGATCTGGAATTCCTCAGTCAAAGACTTAATTGTTTCTTTAATGAAATGCATCCCCCTGTAACTCATCAGGATCCTTGGGCACCCAAACCTGGTCAAGATATTTTCAAAAATGAAGTGCGCCCTATTTCAGCAGTGCAATTCTTGACAGTTTTAGCTTCCACCCACCTGGTAACGTAATCTGTGCTTGTAATGATATACCGAGTTCCTGTCTTCTTACCTAGGGGGTTAATGGGGCCTACAAATTCGATGGCCCATTTTTCAAATTCCTGCAGGGCCATCTGTGGTTGCAGGGGCATCTCATCCCGGCGTCAGGGTTTCCCAGTTCGTTGGCATGCCTCGCAGGCCTGACAATAAGTATGAGCATCTGTGTGTAGCGTGGGCCACCAATTCCGAGCCTGTAATATCTTCTGCGCAGTGGCTTTACCCGCATAATTTCCTCCCGCAACTCCTCCATGGGCTTCGGCTAGGATAGCTGGTCTTTCATGTTCAAGGACATACCTGCGCAGTACCTCATCCGCCCCCAGTTTATAGAGTTTTCTTGCAATGATAGTGAATTCAGATGCACAGGTGAGAAGCTCCTTTTTCTGTGGTACTTAATTTTCATCGGGGGCTCTACCTGTGGTCAAGCAGTGGATGATATCAGCAAAGTGCTCATCAATTACCTTGATAGAAAACAGCTATGCGTTGGGAAATCTATCATCCAAGTTAATTGGCTCTTCCCCATTCTCGATTCTGGACAAATGATCCGGCCCGACGTTCAACATTCCTGGCTTCACAATAATTTCAAAATCAAACTCCTGAAAGAGTAACAACCATCAATATATTTTTCCCCCCAACACATGCTTGTTAACTAGGTATTTTAAGGCTGAATGATTTGTGAACATCTTGAAGTGCCCTATGAGTAAATAGTGCAAGTACTTTTGTAGGGAATATACAATTTCCAGCCCCTCCCACTCCGTGGTAGAATAGTTACGCTCCGCAATCGATAGCTTCTTGCTAGCGAAGGCCATCAGGTGATCAATATCCCCTTCTCCCGGCTATGCCAAGATAACTCCCAAGGTGATCCCTGATGCATCTACATGGACATGGAAGATCTATGCTCAATTAGGAAATATCAGGATAGCTGCAGTCACCATATTTTATTTTAGTATCTAGAAGCTCTTCTGGCACTTGTCATCCGATAAGAACTACACATATTTTTTCAACAACTTTTCCATCAGAGCGGTGATCAAAGCATATCCCTGTATGAACTTTTTGTAGTAACCTGTGTGGCCGAGGATGGAGCGCAGATGTTTCTCTATGGTTGGAACTGCCAAGTTGATGATAATCGCACCTGGTCGGCCCACATCAATTCCCGTTGACATACCACGTGTCCTAACAGATTTTGAGCGTGACATGTATCATGCATTTCGATGTTTAGTGAGATTTGGGATTTCGTGAGGGCGCTCCGAAACAGCCCCTATTTCCTAGACAGCATGGTTCTGACAATCCGAACACTATCCGTCTTCAAAATAGACTTCCAGAACTGCAATGAATTATTTGAACACGCAATACAACTAAATACACGAAACTACAAAAGGGCATTCTTTAATCCAAAGAGCATGACGAAGACATAGTGAAAGGAGCACCACTTCGTCGCGAAAGTTATATTTTGGCCGATCTCTTCAGGTGCAATATTTATCTGATGCTACCCTGAGAATCCATCAGTAAACTAATAAGCTTCCTGACCCCCCATGTTATCTAGGATTTCATTAGAGAATGGTGTGGGGAATGGATTGTGGACACAGGCATCATTTAACTTTCGTAGGTCAACGCAGATCCTTATCTCTCCTTTAGTCTTCTTCTCCTGGACTACCATGGGGCTTACCCAATTTGACTGTTCTACTAGCTCAATGATACCTACAGCCACCATTTTCTCGATTTCCTTCTTAAATTTTTTCTTGTATTTCAGGTTTAGGTGATAGGGCCATTGTTTGACTGGCCGCACATCCGGCTTGAACGTAATCCTCATAACTCCCATGTCTCCTGTGATTCCCTTAATTTCATAGAACTTAGTCAGGAATAGATCCTGATATTCAGTTAGTAGCTCAGTAACCTTTCCCACAGTGCCATCGTCCCAGTAATCCCAGATTTTGGCCATCTTGGGCTATGCTGTCGAGCCAATATTGATTTATTTTAGTTTCAGAGGTTTGCTGACATCGACTATTCATAGCAATGGAACTAAAACAGTCCATTCCCCTTCTGAATATTTGATCATAATATTCCAGGGATCTTCATTGCATGCTTCCATTAACATATTTCTACAGTTTATGATATCCTGTAGCTGCGCATCCCAAGCTGGCGCAACACGTTCTTGCTCAGGGTGGGCCTCACTGAATACCAGAGTGTATATATCCTGTAAGGCTTCATCAAGTTTCTCGGTTCCCGTTAGTCTAAACGTCTTCACAAATTCTATAACCATCGTACTCCAATGCCTGGTGTGTTGATGTAGTTCTGCGTCCAAATACCAGGAGGTGGAGATTGGTCCTAATGTGTGAAGAAAATTGTGGACCCATTCATTCCTTGTGTCCTCATTCCATACTTCTAGCCAACAATTTATGTGTCTGTGTGGATCTCCTTGCCCCAAGAAGAGTTCTATTGGTGGGTTAGCTAGTATACATAATCGGCAGGTCAACATCCTTCGGCATTCCCCCCAGTCCTGGAAGGTTTATTTATGAGTTTCCCACTAGCGCGCAGGGGTTGCACACATGGCCATGTCCAGGGCCCAAAATAATCGTCCCTTAGGAACTCTTGCCTCAATTGCTGCAAGGAAATTTTCAACATTACGAGATCCATCAAAGTGGGGTAGTTCTCTTACCTTTGAAGAAATACATCGGAAGCTCTTCGTGATCTTAAGACATCTTAGCGCAGACACGTTATGCAGTCAGTTTTTCCAGTTTTCAATATTTTCATCTGAGGCGGATAAGCACTCACTATCTCTTTCCCAACATAGCATGTCGTCAGCCGTGGGGTTGATCCAGTCATCATCCTAGGCGGTCAGTTTTTATATGTGATCGGCATCTTCATCTTCCTGAATCGATTCAATATACCATTCCCCTTCCACTGGGTCCAATGGGACTATTACCCTTGTGCCTTCATTCTTAAATATCGTGCTTCTCCTCTTTAGATTAATGATACCTCCCATGTTGATAGCCCAATCCAGACCCAAGAGCGCAGGATAAGGGTCCGCGTCATCTACTATTTGGATTACCTCAAAATTTGTGTGGACCTTAACACCTGCAATATCTACCACTACCTTTGTCAGTCTTCCCAATGGGATAATATTTTGTTGATTAGCCATCCATAGTTGAATAGTCTACCATTCGAGTTTAGGTTCTCCCATTCGTTTCCAGGTCTGCTTGGGTAGGATGTTAGCATTCGATCCTAAGTCAAGGATAACTTGGTCCATTTGATACTCCCCAATCTACGTAGTCATACACATTTCTCGTCCCGTCCTTTTTTTATTTTTGTATATATTATTCAAAGTTTTCACCTTGGGTTGTGGAGAAATTCTTTCTACGTAGTTTTCTATTAGGGCTTGGATATTTTCTATGGCCTTCTGGTTGCACAACAGCTTCATACATGCCTGGAGGAAAGGTTTAACTGCTTTGTCTGATTGTGGATCCACCGCTCACTTTGCGGCACGTGTTTCGTTTTTAGTCACCTCCCTCCGTGCTTCGATGAAGGTTTATTTTTCCCTTTTCAGGTCTAAGCCTTCCGCTTTGTCCTCAGCCTTCCGGATTAATGATTCGGGTTCCACCTTTTCCTCAACTCCTCCTGTGGAAATGATGTTGTGCGTGATTACATTGATACATGGCCCATCGTCCCGTGGTTCTGCCTTAACTCTTTGCACATTCTACGTAGGTGTCTGTTTCTTTTCTTTCATTTTCGCTATTAGCACCGGACATTCTTCAATGACATGATCGAACTGCCGGCAATATCTGCAAGACTGGCATGCTGGGTTCGGGAAATCTCATGCGAAATGTCTTACATATCCATAGTTGTAATAGATCAGCTATCTGCACCCTCGACTAGCACTCCCCCCTCTCTCTTCTCCCCTTCCTCATACGATGGATCCCCCCCGTCCCAAAGGAGACAATGGTGATGAGGGGTCGACCTGCACTTAGTATAAATTTCCCCTATCAACCATAAGGTCAAGGGTTCAGAAATTTTTCTTGTCATGACCTACAGATGAGCAGAATATACACCACTATTGTTTTAATTCTGGTGCATAAGCACCCAAGCATGAGCAGTGATCTATATCGTGTCTTCCTGCCACTCAACAGTCAACACACCATAGCATAGGACTACTAGGGCCAGCCATTTCCTTGGGTTGCAGAGGGCTTGGAACCCCAAACTGCATGTAATCTAATAACAATGTACATTGATCCTTAGTGTGACCTGGTCCCTTACAGCGTATGCACCAAATGTCTGGGTTGGCGTCCTTACCGCAGTCGTTTCGCAAGCTCTAAATTTCTAAGTGCATTGCCTCCAGTTGGTTCTAGATTTGGAGAGCTACGAACTATGTATCATCCCTTGGCGTAGCTTCTAACTTCATGGATATTTCCAGTGATGAACCACTATTTATGTTACTTATCTTCATAGATAAATTCCCCATCACTGATAACCTTCTTTAACCATTGGTCAACCTCCCAGATAGACTCTGTAGGTTCTTTCTTAAAGTCCTTTAGCTCAACTACACATTGAGCATATGACTTAGGCTTCTGAAATTGTTGCTTTAGGGAATTATTAATATCTTGTATGGATGCGTTCGCATGTTGACAATGGATAGCTGCGCTCGTTTGATAGCATCATTGTTCACATTTTGCATGGTCCATACAGATTCGGCTACAAACCAAAATCGTTCCATGTCCTCATCCCCTACGCCCTTAAAAATAGGCAGCTTCATGTGTGTAGCCATGTCATCCTTTGATGATGGCGGGGAAGGCATAGGAGAGTTCTTACCCTTGTGGGGGTTCGATGCAGGTGTGGCTGGGGGGCTGGTTCCACCTTGCACAACCCTTTCTTGGCTACGATCAAATGACTCCCTCAAGGGACTGCATATTGATCTGTCTCCTTCTTGATTAACCCGGTAGTATTTACCATTTCGTGTTGTGCTCCCACTCTAATCGGAGGTCATTTACTCGGTGTGGCCACACAAGACACCTTTTCTCTCAATAGAATATTAATCAACAACGGTAAGTTTTTTAGGAACTTACCTCTAAATCCTTTGAAGAACCTTTGTTCTGCTTCCGAATATGACAGAAACTGATCAACAACAAATTCCATCACGAATCTGCCCAATACACTGTCAACCCAATGATCCAAAGTCCTGGTAATCTTATTATCAGTTTTTTCCAATTGTCGTACCAACTCGAGGGTCCACTGTGTGACCTGATCATCCTTCCAGCAAGTTTGAAATTCTGCCAGTTGAGCTAGCCACTCTTGCAACTCGTGTGTGAAGGACACCAAGAATATTTTGTGCACTTCTGTACAAATATATATATATATATATATATATATATATATATATATATATATTACACTCTTCTATGGACATATTTTCACTCCTATTTTCTTTTAGGGAAAATTCATGAATCTATTTTTCGAACCAATCTTCTAACTTAGGTTTTAATGGTTGTCAATGACCCCATGGCATTACCCGATCCATCTCTCAAAATTCTCCCGGTCCCAACAATGGAACCATTTTTTGGCTTGAGGGGTCCTAACCCAGGTTCGTCTTTAAGGTTTTCCAACAAACCCCTATACTACTAGCCCTTTCGACCATGACTTGCTTGCGCAGGCCAAGGTCTCACCTGAAGTAGTATGGGAGGGTGCTGGAACGAGGTTTCTACACCCTGAGAGAGAAAAAGTTAATTGAAGGGGGTCCTTCTAGATCGATTAGATCAGTGCCTTATACTAAAACCCTTTAACTTCGTACCAGTGGAATATCTCTAGCAGAGCTTATAAATCATGAAATAGTAGATCAACCGAAGCAAAACATTCAAATCTAACCAGATCTATGAATTTATAATCTTATACACTATCACATCCACGTGTGCCTCAACAATCATCAGTATGTAGTGAACATATGTAAATAACACAATGTGCAGCCAATAATCGTAACACATAATGCTTCAGTACTCAGAAAAGGTCTTCTTATTCATTAACATTTAGATCCAGCTTACAGACTCTATCTACTGGCCCACGCACACAGCCATCAGGGTCCGCACATAGTAGGACTCAGGGTCTCCGCGCACACAGCCATCAAGATCCCTTACCCAGACAATCGACAAAAGATCCACAAGCTCGTATATATCATAATCACTTCTTAGCCTACCTTAGACTCGACTTATCCATCTATTTATATCATGCTAGCCTACGCTTATCCTATGGTCTGCAAACTGTGGATTGTGAACCCTTGGTCTACCCTTTTAACCCATTACAATTCATTGGGGGTTTTGACCCACCCCAAACCCCCTGCGCTAGACTCAATATTACAAAATATTACAAAACTGGACAATATTGAGGCTAGGAAACCCTGTTCCAACAAACCCGAACAACAAACAAGCACAACAGGCTCCTAGTGGAGAAACATCCCATCCAGCTTATGCTGTGGAGATACAGGAGGCTAATCTCAGGTTGGGAAGAGTACTCCCAGATAGCCATCCCCCATCTCCACCTATAGAGGTTGAGGAGGAAAAGGAAGAAGATGACACTCAAATCCAACAGCCTCCTTTTCCTGAGCACTTGATCCACCCTATTCAACACACCCCAGAGGAGACTAAACTCCTGGGGGAATTGGAAAATTTGTGTGTAAATATACTACTTCTCCAGGCCATTAAGAATGTCCCTATCTACAATAGGCTCATCAAAGAAAAGTTCTTTAAGAAACCTGGAAGGAGGAATAAAGATACCCCCACCATCAATGTGGTAGGAAAATTATCTAACTTGATGCTGGGGGAAGGTGATATTTCCAAAATAGGTGGACCCTGGTAGTCTAGTTGTTGATGTACATATAGATGGTGTCATAGTCCCCAACACTCTGATTGATTTAGGGGCTGCCATCAATATCATGAAAAATGAAACTATGTTGAAACTTAATCTCCAAGGGACTCTGAGGAAAACCACAACATTTCTGCAACTTGCAGGTCGGTCCACAGTAACTTTGGAAAGAATTCTTGAGGATGTTATGGTTACCATTGACTCTTGGGAGTACCCTACAGATTTCCTGGTCCTGCATCCAAAAACCAAGTTTAATGGTTATCCTATCATCTTAGGGAGACCTTGGTTAGCCACTGTAGACGCTTATATTAGTTGTCGGGCTAGAAACATGACTATCAAAAATGGGCCCTTGTCTAAACAGCTAGTGTTATATCCTCCAGCCCAGCCTTCCATTGATCATGATCTCCCTATATGTTTGGAGGATGAAGAAGATGAGTTATATAACACTGCCCCTATGTGTACCATATATGATATCCTTTGAGGGGGGCAGCTTAATGAAGATGAACTCATCAACCATGCCATTCAAAACCAATCCTCCACTAACACTCCTCTCGAAACCATAGTCAAAGAGTCTGAAATCCAACCTTGGATGAAAGTGCAATCAATTGAGACAACCTCTGAAACCACCAAAGCTATTGAGTTTGGCCCATACATATCTCTAAAAATCAACCCAAACCTCTCAAATGAAGAAGATAAGTATCTATGCCAGATTTTAAAAGAAAATATTGAAGCATTTTCTTGGGATTACAAGGACACGAAAGTGGTGCTTCCTTCAGTATGCAGACATCACATTTACATCAAAGAAGGATGAAATATTTTGAGACAACCCCAAAGAAGAATGAACCCGGCTCTAAAGGACATAGTCAAAGAAGAGCTGCATAAACTATTGGATGCAGGGTTCATATATCCTATATCCAATAGTGAGTGTGTTGAGGAGGTAAATCCCCTCTGCGGACAGAGGCGATCCCTACTAGCCCAGAAGGGGTCTAGCAACAATCAAACAATGCTATGACGCAGGTTCCTAGTTACGAATGAAAGACTTGGGATAGAAGCCTACCTGGATTCCAACGCCACGATCTGAAGAAGAAGTGTCCCCGTTCCTCAGCCTCGGCAGATCACAATCCCTCCACGATCTCCGCGGATGAACACCTGCACATGGAAGAAACGAACAGATACAAGCATAGAAACCAACATGCGTAACTAAACATCAGTCAGAAAGGACATTACTCACATTAACATGATGGAAAACGGAGTGGAACCATAATCATAATCATCTATTAAATAACCAGCGAAGAGAGATTACAACCAAGTTCTGACGTCGCAGTCTCCTTCGGACGGGTCTCGAGTTGTCCACGTCTCGCAAAGCTCGCCAAGGAAAGGGAAAACCTCTCCAGAGTCTCGTGACAATGGTCTCCTTACTTGAGTCAGCCTTAAGGGAAAAAGAGGATTCTTTGCAATACAAAGGCTCTTGGGAATATGGAGATTCAGAGCTTAGGCACTTCAAGACTAGCTTGCCATGGATTTGAGCAGGCTTTTATAGATGGGGAAGGAGGAGTTGGGATACCTATTATTATGGGATTGGCCCTATCAACAAGGAAGGTTCCATGGGAGGTGGCAAAACAACTTCCCTTCCATAGAACTCCCGCAGCCAAACCTCCCAACTCAAGATAGGCAATGGTTTGTGAGTTTGTTGGAACTCAACTTCCGCCATCCTTATTTAAAAAAAAATTCCCAAATTGGGTGGCGCGACTATGGCTCTATTACAGAGCGCCAGTTGGCGCGACCTATTTGCAGTAATTTCCCCATTGGCGCGAGTAATGAACTGCCTGCCCGCGCCAATGCCAAAAGGGATGTTTTTCATGACTTTTGCAAGGAGATGTCTCAAGGGCAAATAAAGCTCATGCTCAGAGGAATGCATTGATGATGTTTTCAAGGCATGACAATGTTCACAGGTCACAAAATGGGTCCTCCATTGTGCGGGACGGGGAATGGTAGGGACGGTGACAAATTACCGTGTAACAGATGCCCCCTAAAGTATGAGGCCCGAGAGAGAGAGGGGTGAAATGCTTTACGAGAACATGTTCAACTGAAGGCCCGCCGTCGGAAAACCTGCGCAGAAAGATACAACCGATATCTCAAGTACATGATGTATAAGTGGTATGGACGCAGCCATCCGAAACAGAGTATGATATAATCCGGATCCAGAGTATGGGCGCAGCCATCCAACTAAGATCAAATAAATAGACTCAGGTATGGTCGCAGCCATCCAATCAGTGAGTCATGTACATAATGATAATAATCCACAATCGCAACCTGGATTACAACAGACACAATCCAGGGTCTTGCGCTCCATCTCGACCCAACAGAGTACAAGTTCAAGCATGTGAATATGTGAGTTGAAGTCGAACATGCAAGAACATCGTCTGATTACCAGCCAATGATGAAAGATGTTAACAGACGCGAGAGAAACCACCAATAATGACAATGGTCCTCAAGGTACGACAGGTACAATCCACGGTGTGCGAATAAATGAGCTGACGTCGAACACCTGCAGAATCACTCGATCGGAGGCCAATGATGTAAACCTCTCGTCGAATGCGACGAACCTGCCATTGAGGCATGCAGGCTCCAAGGTACCATAAGGAGTCTCTGGACCTCTCTGGACCAACTTCCTGGATAATGAGTTGAAGTCGACAGGAAGCGACCTTGATCGAAGGTGGGCCATAATGATTCCCACATCATCGACACGAGACAGAGAAACATGGTGTTTTTGTTTTGAATCAGGATCATATGAGAAACAGAGGAAGGTTGATATTTGCAGAGGTCAACTTCTCTTGAACACATGAACGACACGACAATGGACTTGGCAGTATTTGACATCAGCGGGTCAGAGGTCATGGCGACGAGGCAGTGAACAGATGAAAGGTCAAAAGATATTACCCAAACCCTTGGAGGCAAAGTGAAGCAACGAGATGAGATGTCCCCAACCCGACACGAATGTAGACAAGTGCCACGTTCAAGAGCGACATACTGCCGAAGACAACGACGATGGTTCCATTTTTCCCCACCATTTCTGGCGAGTACCCCAATTATTTTTTTTTATAACAAGCTTGAAGGGGATAGCATATGCTTGTGATATAAGTCCGCCCTTCGGGTGAATCCATCCTAGTGCATTTAACGAGTCCTAGGAAGGAGAAACTCGGAGAACGTCATTTCGACTAGATCCGATGTCATCAGGGTTTAACGAGTCTGACAAAGGAAGAACTCGGCGTCTTTTCATGTTTAGAGAGTTTGAAAAGACAGCAGAAAAGAAAACTCCACAGGTCCCTTTTCGTAAATAGTTCCCCAGATCCGAAAAGGTAGAAAATAATATCCGGGAAAACCTCCTAGTCGCGATAGGCTAGGGTATTCCTTTTTCGTAATCAATCCATCCCAGCCCGAAAAAGGGTTAAACTTATACTGGGTGAATGTCGATTCGTGTCCATTTTAACGAGATCGAAACGACAAGGGCCTCGGCAATCTTTTCATCTTTAGAGAGTCAGAAAAGAGCTGAAAGATGACTCCAAAGTGACTTTTTCGTGTATTTACCGAGTCCGAAAAAGTATAAAATACAACTCGTTTCCATCTTTTAAGTCGCAAAAACCTGCTGCTGCACATACCAAGCAAGCGTAAAATCCATTTTCGACATAACATATGCAAATATTTGATAAAAATAACTTTTAAAACTCATTTAATGTCGAAAAAGTTATAAATATGTCTAATTGGTAAAAAATAAAATTACTTTTACTATTTACCTTGGTAGAAAACAACAGTGGTCCATTTGGAGCAGAAACTTCCGTCGACGATTGCGACCAATCCAGGCAACCATTCAGCTTCTCGTCTGTCACAGGTAAAAGGCGCTCCCTTGCTCTATATTTTCATTCATTTTTTAATGATTTTCCCTTAAAAATCAGTCTTGTATGGTCATTTTTTGAATTTTAGGGCCGCGCCCATTGGCGCGGGTATCGGGCACGGACCCGCGCCAATGAGCTCTTTTTTATAAAGGGCTCGCGCCACATGGCGCGACTGTTAGCAAAACAGCCGCGCCAGCGGCCGAACCTTAAATTTCGCCCAAAATTTCGATATTTAGACCAAATTGCTTGGAATTTAAAGCTCATCAAAGATCTAACCAGGGGTTTTTGGCCATGTGAATGCAGATAATCACTCAAAATGGAAATCGAATGGAAGGAACGAGAGCACGGAGAAGAGGATGAACAGGCCATGCAAAGCCAGGCTTGCATGAATGCACTTAGAGACTGTGGATTGAAAAAGTTCTTCCTCACGCCATGTTTACGAGCTCAACCCGAGCTCCTCCAATATCTAATCAATATCTGGGATGAAAATGAACAGGTGTTCAGGTTACGAGACCAGGTGTTAGAACTGGAGGTCACTGATGTTTATTTCATCACTGGATTGTCCCGCAGAGGTCCAATCCCCGTACTGACCGGAAGCAGACCATCCGGGGAAAAGATGGAACAGGTAATGGCACGGGTGTGCCGAGGGGCACAAACAGGATCAGGAAGCAAGAAGGTGGATATCCACACCATCCCTGATCTAGCACTGAGAGTAGTTCTCCATACCATTACGCGGGCTGCTGGGTCGCAGGCTCCGCACGAGGCCACGAAGACCCAACTCCTGCTGGCCTTAGAATGCATGGGTCCCTTACTGTTCAACTGGGCAGAAGCAGTAACTATCAATATGAAAAGGCAGCTCACAAAGTGCAAACAGGGGAAACTGAAGCAGTTCGGTTATGGTTCCATCTTGGTATCGTTCATTCTGGAATGCATACCAATCTTCTAGGGCCAAGGAGCCGCAGTGGCGAGTCCGATACCACGAGAGCCACGAATGGTTCGCTGGGCAGCATTGATGCCCAGATCTGGAGGTGGCCAACAGATGTCCTGGAGGCCAGAGTTCTTTAGGTGGCTACGGCGCCAGCTGATCGTCGTGGAGGATTGGCCCTATTCGGGAACTGACTTTACTGGGGACCCAGACCTCCCACTACCAGAAGGAGATGACTGGGACGAGGAGCTGGGTAAGACCTCATTTTTTGATTTTATGTTTATATGTTTTTTTGTTAATACACATTCGTCTTAACACAATTATATATGCATGTAGATGTAGGACCTGAGAGACCGGCCGGGATGTCTCCAATCTCCCGGAGGACACAACTCGCCCCTGAGATTCAAGGGGAAGGCACCGGAGGAGATGAACTGATCCAGAACCTCGAGGGGATTGCCCATGGGATTCCAGACTATGCCCGGCTAGCAGACGTACCGATGGCATACCAGCGCCATACGGTGGGAGTCCCGGGTCGGATCCACCGAATCCTGAGGCACTTAGTGCGTGCAGTCACGTGCTATCATGAGCACCATGCGGATTAGTCCTTAGGATTTACACCACACCTATTTTTGAGAGACATAATGTCTCAGGATGTACTAAGACGATTATGTATATTTTTGAGTTTTATGTGACACACTCTATGTAAACATTTCGATATCTATATATATACATATCTATTTCTGGATGAGTCTTTCTTTACATGTGATGATGATTTATAAATTGTGCAAATGTCTGTCTAATACCAAATTTGCTACTGCATCCGTTAATGTATTCAAATGCCTGGGTATATGATGATATGTAATGTAGTCAAAATTCCTTTCCAGTAATCGAATACGCAGATACAGACGTAAGATGGACGGGTTCCTTACCGAATAGTGTCCGTTTAGTTGTAACACCACAAGTTGCGAATCTAGATACACGAGCAATTCACGGATACCAAGGTTTACCGCCTCGGTTAATAATTCTAACACAGCACTATATTCCACGATGTTGTTCGTGGTACGTCCTAGACACACTCCTTGCAGGTCAATCAACTCACCAGCAGGATCATAGATTACCCAGGCTGCTGAAGACAGATTCCTGGTACTGCGGGAGGCACCATCCGCGAAACCAACAAATGGATGAATAGACATCTGCACAACCAGGAAGACCCGATCAGCAAAAAGATGTTTACAAAGCACACCACACCATGCACACAAATGACAATCACACACCTATGTACACACACCACACCAAGAAATCACTTCAGGCGTAGTACTTTTTAAGGTACAACCCATTTCTGGGCTGCGCCAGCGGAACTCCTTCGTAATCTATAAGCTCGTAGGCCCCATTTTTCAAAACGCGCTTTACTATATAGGGCCCGTGCCACATAGGCTGGAGTTTACCGGCTCCAAGCTTATCATGTGCCTGATCGTACAAGAGGACGAGGTCTCCTTCGATGAAAGAACGGGGAGAAACAGATTGATCAAAATGAGTTTTGACCCTCTTCTTTTGTGCTTCGATGATCAAAGCAGCTAGACGACGGGTTTCATCCAACTGTTCGAGATACAGAAGACGTTCTTCCTCAGGAGAAGTATCCGGTAAGAGCTCCACAGCTAATTTAAGCGAAGGAATTTCACATTCAACCGGCAGAGTAGCTTCCAGACCGTACACCAATTGGAATGGTGTGAATCCGGTTGCACTCTTAGCAGATGTTCGGTATGCCCAGAGAGCTGAGAACAGTTGGAGATTCCAATTTGATTTATGAATCCCAACTATTCGCTGAAGCATGGTGACCAAAACCTTGTTCACTGCTTCAACCTGACCATTCGCTTTAGGGTAGTATGGTGTTGAGCTGTCGTGACGCAAGCCCAACGTTGAAGTCAGCTCCGTCATCATGTAATCACGGAAATGGGTACCGTGATCAGTGACAATGGCTTGAGGGACCCTGAATCGTGCAATAACGTGGTTGAATAGAAATGAAGCAGCTGTTTTCCCGTCAGCAGCAAGTGTAGGCATCACCTCGGCCCACTTAGTAAAGTAGTCGACGGCGACAATAATATACGCATGCCCCCCGGCCGAGTGAGGGTTACACGTCATAAAATCCACGCCCCATTTCGCAAAAGGGCCGATGGTAATCACGGGATGAAATGGCAACGGCGGCGCGCGCATCTTGCGTTGAAAAATCTGGCACGGATGACATTTACGGACTGTAGTGATACAATCCTTGAATATGGAAGGCCAGAAATAACCTGCCCGTAGAATCTTCTGGGCAGTAGCATACCCGGACATATGTCCGCCACAGGCGCCACTGTGGCAGTCATTTAAGACTTTCTCAGCTTCTTCCAAGGTAAGGCATCGTCGGAGCACCGAATCTACTCCAATGCGATATAAGGTATCTCCTACTATACGGAAGGGTTGGGACTGGTGCCGAATCCGACGACGGGCAGTTTTATCCAACTCAGACCGAAATGTCGTGGTCTGAAGATACACTATGATGTCACCGTACCAAGGATCACGAGTATCGATAAGAAATAGCGTTTCGTCCGGTATATGGTCTTCAGAGTGTGAGGGAACAAAGTCTGTAGGGAGAGAACATATCAAATCCGCGAAGACCAGTGATTTTTTTGACTTGGCAGTGGTGAACTCCAAGTCAAACTCCTGTAGGATCACAATCCATTTGGAGTACTTGCCCCCTAGTAATTGTCTAGAAAGAATATACGTCATAGGGTTGTAGTCTGAAACCACTGTTATCGTGCGCAAAAGGATGTAATGGCGAAAGCGTTGTATAGCGTGTACGGCTACTAAGGCCAACTTCTCGATATGTGCATAACGCATTTCCGGGTCGAGAAGGTTCTGAGACAGGTAATAAACAACATGTTCGTCACCGTTCTCGTCATCCTGCACCAAGACCATGGCGATGGTGCTTAATGCGGCGGCTAGATACAAAGTAAAGTCACGGTGGTAGTCCGGAGGACGAAGCAACGGAGCATTGACTAGCAATGTCTTCAGCTTCTCAAAATATTCTTGAGCAATTTCGTCCCAGTGAAAGGGAACATTCTGCTTTAATAAACGAGTGAATCCTTTGGCCACCTCGGCATAATTCGGGATAAAGCGCCTAAGAAAATTCGCTTTCCCTTGCAGACTCTGTAACTGATACAGGGAGGAGGGTGATGGGAGATTTATGATGGCCTCAACCTTCAGAGGGTCGAGGCGAATTCCGTCTTTCGAGACTATGAAGCCTAAAAGACGGCCAGAGTCAACGCAGAAGACGCACTTATGAGGATTGAGCCTGATATTATAGCGTCTGCAACGAAGAAATATCTGGCGAAGATGCTCAGGATGGTCCTTTCGTTTACCCGAATGGGCTGGCAAGTCGTCCAGATAAGGCTGGACAATATGGCGAATGTCATGAAAAGCGTAGGACATCGCACGCTGAAATGTAGCGCCAGCGTTTTTTAAGCCGAACGGGAGTTTTTTGTACGCGAAAGTGCCCCACGGACAGATGAATGTGGTCTTATGTTGATCCTCAGGTGCAATATTGATTTGGTTATAGCCTGAGAAACCGTCCATTAAGGAGTAGATCTCACTCCCAGCACATTCGTCGATGATCTGATCGATGAATGGAGTGGGATAATTATCCTTAGGACAGGCACGATTGATATCGCGATAATCGACACAGACTCAAATGGTACCCTATTTTTTATCAACAGGGACGATATTGGACACCCATTCTGTAAGGGGGATAGGATAAATAAAACCCGCGTTCAGAAGTTTTTCAACTTCTGCCTTGATGGCGGCGGCTTTCCGAGGATGCATGGGACGTAAGCGTTGGCGCACGGGTTTCGCACCTGGGTAGGTTGGAATCTCGTGCACCACAATACTCGGATCAATTCCCGGCATTTCCTCGTAAGACCATGCGAAAACATCTCTGAATTCTTTGAAAAGCTCAGTATAGACTTGAATCTCCTTGGGAGAACAAGTCACACCCACATGAATGTTCTCAACAATCCCCGGTTTAACGGAGATGTTGATTGGAACAGTTTGAGTAATGTTACTCAGATTACCCTCCGAAAAGACCTCGTGCATTAAGATCGGTGTTTGAAGAGGAGGGGAAGGAACCTGAGTAGCATAACGCTCCAGACAATCAGTCATTGCCCCCAAGCTGGGCATAAATGAGGAGCGATGATGTCCATCGCCCCAGGGCAGCTCCTCAAGAGACATAGTTTCAATGATAGCCTCATCTGAAGGAAAAGTCTCTCCAAGAGGATCAAGTGAATCAGCCTGACCAAGCCAGGGGGATTGCGAGTAGACGTCAAGAGCCATGCTCGTCGGAGCATGCTGAGGAGGTGGAGAGTTCGATGCGGCAACAATCTCACAGTAGCTGATCTCTACTGGCGTTAAAGTCATGGATTCTCCAAACTCATATACCTGCTCAGGTGTAGGAATAAGCCAGGGGTCATCAGTCCTGGACAACATGTTGACTTGAGCGGTATTCGGTGGTGGTGCGGGGAATATACCCATGAGGACTGGGTCTTTGAAAAAACCAGGTCCTATGCTGTCTGGGGGATTCGGAATTTGATCCATGTATGGCACGTTGTTCTCAGAGCTAGAGGTAAAAAATGACAACTGATCTACCGTGACAATCTTGCCCTCGTGAGGGAACTTAATGAATCGAAAGACGGTAGATGGCACGCAGAGCATGGCATGGGTCCAGCTGCGGCCAAGAAGTATATTGTAGTTGAGTTTAGCGTCAACCACTTCTACTTCCACGTTGACAGTTTTTCCCTGTAATGTGATCGCAAGACTCTCGAGAACTCCTAGGGGTTTAGACTCCCGACCATCAAATGCCTCAAGGGCATTGGGAGATGACGACAAGGCTGGAGAGCCGATGGCCTTCCAGCAAGCGGAGGACATAACGCAAGTAGATGCACCCTCATCTACGACGGCCCTATGAATGTTCAGACCGTTAATCCCGACTTGAATGACCAAAGCGATTTGATGTGGAAGCCGGGGAGTAAAATTCTCCAGATCAAAGGTGAGAAGGCTCGAGTCGGTGGGATCGATACCACCAATGGCAGACAGTAAAGCCTTCCGTTGTGAAGGACAACTTTGAAGAACCTCCAGTGGCACATGGCGCCTGTGCCAGATCCTCAACGATACTGTAATGTTGAGCGGCACGAGCATTTGGATTGTAAGAGGATCTTCGAAGAGCACCCTTGGGAGGTGGTTTCACAACAGGTTCGGGAGTCGGCTTCTCGATTTCCAATGGACCGGAGATAGGTGGGGGAGGCGGCCCTTCCGCAACTGCCTTCCCGGGTGCCTGCCGCGGTTCATTGTAATCCTTTGACCGCGTAGCAATAGTGATAGGTGCATCAGTCTTCATCATGAAAACCTGAGACCCAAACGGTGCAGATGGTGATGCCTGTTCGACCATCTGGGTCTGCTGAGATGGAAATGGCTCTTTTAAAACAGCTGGAGTCCCTTTAGAGCCTTTAAGAAGTTGACTAACCTCGGACCGTCGTGGACAATCCTTAGTGTAATGGTCACCTTCACAGATGAGGCAAGGGAATTTCGGCTTACGTTGGGAGCCATTGTCAGTTCGAGATTTAGATTCCAGTTTTGGGGCATCAGATTTTGATTTGCCTTTTCCCTTCTTCTTCCCCTTGGAGGATTTGTCCGTAGGGTTGGCCTGGATGGCATTCACCTCCCCGGTTTTACCAGAATCGGGTGAGGGGGAATTAGCAGAGGTATTGTTGGAAGAATTAGCCTTCTGCTTCCCATTCGAAGACTTCTTCGAATTTTGAGAAACAGAACCAATGACACCTTCCACCGTAGGGGTAGGCAGAGCCTTAGTGGTTCCGGGCCGTGGAGCATCAGTCAAGATGTCATAAAGCGTGCCAGACTGTGAATAGACAAGATCCAGGTACTGGGCACGCGCGATAGCTTGTTCCTCTGTCACACATGCTCCCATCGCGATATCTTGAGCGATTTTATTCACAAAGGAGGTGGTGAACCAGTGGGTCAAAATCTGATCAGGTATGTGAAACTTGATCAGTTGACGACGGCGCCGCCACTCATGGATGTGATCCGAGATGTGAGTGGCCGTGTCCTGCTTCAGGGAAGTCAGGAGGTGCGTCCCGGCCTCATACCGGACCGGTAACTGGAAGTGCGTGAGGAAAGCCATAGCCAATGAATTGAAATCTTGAAAAATACCACGGGATAGCTCTATGTACCACTTAGTAGCAGCTCCTGTTAAAGTACGCTGGAAAAGACGCAAACGAATCGAATCATCAACCCAAGAGTTAGACGAACACCAGAGGTGATACGTCATCACATGCGCCTGGGGATCTTCGCCAGCTTTGCCCTCAAACTTGGGACAATCACCTGGTATCTTGGTGGGAACCGGAGGCCAATATGGATTATGTGAAATCGGATCATTGGTCAACTTCGAAACGTCCGGCAGTTCCAAGGTAGCCAGGAACGACAATGGAGGGTTAACTACCATGCCAGTCCCAGGATAAGGTCTGGTACCCATGCTCCACGATGGTTGTGAATATCCCTGCCCCCACGGGTTCTGTCCCGAAGGATTCTGACCGTAGGGGGCATATTTCGTATAACCAAACTGATTTGGCTGCTGGTAACCATAGTGCGGGGCTTGATAACCAGGGTTCGGGCCCTGATTAGGCGTCTGCCCTGTATAAGCAGCGTTTGGATTTGGCTGCTGAGCGTAGGTAGAACCGGGTGGAGGAGGATAATACTGAGAGCCTCCAGGGTGGTTATAGTTCGGTTGAGACTGACCATGAGGAGAATAACCACTCTGAGGATGAGTAGGCTGCTGATAAGTGGAACCCTGCGGAGCCTGGTACGTAGGGCGCAGCTGTTGATTTGGCTGCGGCATTGAATGAACAGGCTGTTGAGCAGAGTGAACGGAATGAGAGGGCTGTCCTGAATGAACAGGTTGGCCCGACTGAGAGGGCTGGCCTGAATGACCAGGCTGGCCCGGATAACCAGGCGGCGTTGGTTGCGCAGGTTGACCTGGTTGTAAGTGGGCCCCAGGTTGTACCGGATGGGCCGGCTGGCCTGGAGGCGGGACACCGAGTTGTATCGGATGAGCCAGTTGCCCCGGTGGAGGAACAGGACCAGGTGCTTGCTGGAAACCAGTTTGACCTGAAGCAGAACCATAGGGTGGTCCTGGCTGATATGCAACGTTAGAAACAGCAGGATACTGCGGTTGCATTGGTAAAGACGGCTGGATTTGCCCCCCAGGACCATAGGCTTGTCCCGGTTGATACCCTAGCTGAGGTTGAGCAGGTTGACCAGCAGGGCTATAATATGGTCCTTGCGGATTGTACAATGGCCCTTGCTGGCCCGCAGGGTAGCCTTGGATGGGCTGTCCCTGTGGGTCATACAGATAGCCAGGTTGGCCCGCAGGTTGGCCTTGGAAGGGCTGTCCCTGCGGGTTATAAGCCTGGTTGTATGGTAAACCTTGAGCATACAGATAAGCCTCAGGAGCATGAAGGCACAAAACCTCCCCGTGCTCGTCAAACTGACCTGGGAAAGCATACACGGGAGTGCCATCCTGTGCATAGTGCGAAAAGAAAGATCGGTAAGGATCTTGGGGGAATTGTCCAGCTTCGGTGTTCGGTTGTTGCAAGGACAACCGATACTCCTCCGGAGAGATATTCTCCGGTATAGCAGTAGCTAGATAAACATCTTCAGGAGTTGGCCCAGCCTTGGTAGCTGAGACAACAGAAGAAGAGGCAGCCACACAAACAGTGGGCCGAACGGGAACAGAAGTGACGGGCGTCGAAGGGGACACCCCGGGTGTAGTGACAGCTGGCCTCGAAGCAGGAGATGATATTCCCATAGAGGCTGCAGCTGAAATGATCTGACCCAGAGATCTGTATCCCTGTGGTAAAAAAGGATTGGCTGACGACATGGTAGCCAGCTCAGAGTCGTCTCCCTCAAACAATCTACGCGGGATGCACTGATAGTCGTCACCAGGAATTTCCTCACCAGAATCACTCATGGTTGATCCTGCCGTTAAATCACGCAAAAGACGGCGAGGACTAGGAGGAAAAACAACAGCAACAAACGGTGAACCCGATGTAAGAGAAAGGAAATCAGCTCCTAATCTCAATTCAGACACAGGGTCCGAAAAGGGCCAATTGAACTCAACTGGTCCTCCAAAGGGTTGCTCGGCGAGAACCGGTCCCCCGTCAGGAAACTCGGAAACAACGGGCTGCTGTGGCTCAACAGAAGGTTCAGAAGCTTCTGAAGAATCGTCCGTGTAAGGACTACCAGTGGACGAAACTGATGGTTCCGCCACTGTGGCAAAAGACTAGCAGAAAAGAGCAAACACACACACGGGCCGAAAATGAGTTAAGACACACGATCAAACGGTCAACAAGCAATGTCTAAACGGGTGTGTAAACGTGGGCGATTAATTTTACCACATTGGAAAATAAGAAATTCTACCGTTTCATATTTTAAGAGTCGAGAAACGATAAAAAGGTGACTCTATCTCTTTCAGATTTGACGCAAGCGTGAAAGGACAAGCGCTTGACGGTCTTTTCAAGTTTAGGGAGTCAGAAAAGACCAAATGACTGCTCAGGAAATACTAGGCACAAAGGGTGTACCAAATATCCGTGAATTGCAATATACACCTTGGTTTCAATAATGAAACAGAAATCGACCAAGGACTTTCCGTACGTGCAGGTAGTCTCCCCGAATGCTGTGTTCGGTGTATCACGGGTATAGGGCGGCAGACTCGGCTTCCCGTGGATAAAGGATTGAAAACCTATAGGGGTCTCCCTTTATATACGCGACGGTACGGGGAGCACAAGTCCGTACTAGCGCTGTCTAAAGCCAACAGGCGAACGACAGCTGCTAGGTTTAACGACGCCGGAACACGTCTCTAGCCTAGACCTTCTAAATATGTTTCGTTAAGTTCCAATGCCGCCTTAGGTTAATTGAATAAATTTTACAGTTGATCTTCAATTAAGTTTCAATTTCTAGGCCCTATCGTATGTAGTGTCTCCTAAATGCAAAGCTATATGCCACAGTGCAACATTTCGTTCGATGAAAAATAATTAGAGAAGAGTTGAGAGCTTTTACACAAACGAAATGAAAGGAAACCAAGCAACGAGATCTCTAATGCAACTAACGCAATTGACAACTTTTCATTCAAAACACTAATCACTAGTGATATGGAAAAGATCACAATTTGCACTAATTAACAAAAGCAAAAGAGATTTTTTTTTTTTTGATTTTCAATGTTTAATGGCTACTAAGCACTAATCAAACTTGAAAACAAATGGAGCAACCTGAGAAACGATATTCAAGAGAGCGAAACAAACACATTTCACTCAACAACACAAGCAATCTGATCCCCAAATCGACCAAAGTCTCTCAAAGCAAAGAAAAGACTCAAAAGCTTCCAATGGACCGTGTGATCTAGGTCCAAAGCAAGACCAAACGAGTTTCGAATGAAGAAATGAACAATCACCCAAAAATCGCAATAAAACAATGAACAACTACTTAGAGAATGTGGAGGATCAATCAGATAGTTGACAGGACAATCAAAACACCAAAACTCCCAAGGAGGGCTCGATACACTAAGCCACTAGATGCCCTAGGGCTTAAAACGTGAAATCGGTAGATAGAAGCAAACAACCAAAGGACAGAGGTGAATTCCCAGTCAAATAGGACTCCAACACACTCAGGCAGTCGGAAAATCAAGAAGAAAAACACTGATCAAATTCAGAGAGCTCAAAAATGAGAAAACTCAAAAAACTTACAGGGGTGGCGCAACTGTAAGTGTGAAACTGGCGCCAGAAAGCAATTGGCGCAGGTTGAACAAAGGCAACATGCACCAATTGGCGCGACTGTCGGGTTAAAAACTGCGCCAGTCGAGTTTCTCAGCCAAAAATTAAAAACAAGCTACTCCAGAAACAGACCAATGCAAGCTAAGCAATCCAACAAGCAAAAACAAACAAAGAACTCAACCCAGAAGGTTCATCAAGCAAGGAAAAACAAGATACAAACAGCAAGGCAAGACAAAGACTCCAAGTTGTCCAGTTCGTAAACCAAACCGGAGATTGACTGAAGTAGCGTTGATCTACTCCGCTAATGTAGGGAAAAAGCGTTTCGAAGGCTATCTGGCTGTACTTCAGGCTCCGTCTATAGTTTACAAATCAAACAACAAGCTGGATCCCCAGTGGAGTCGCCAATTTGTTGAGGAGGTAAATCCCCTCTACAGACAGAGGCGATCCCTACTAGCCCAGCAGGGGTCTAGCAACAATCAAACAATGCTATGACGCAGGTTCCTAGTTACGAATGAAAGACTTGGGATAGAAGCCTACCTGGATTCCAACGCCACGATCTGAAGAAGAAGTGTCCCCGTTCCTCAGCCTCGGCAGATCACAATCCCTCCACGATCTCCGCGGATGAACACCTGCACATGGAAGAAACGAACAGATACAAACATAGAAACCAGCATGCGTAACTAAACATCAGTCAGAAAGGACATTACTCACATTAACATGATGGAAAATGGAGTGGAACCATAATCATAATCATCTATTAAATAACCAGCGAAGAGAGATTACAACCAAGTTCTGACGTCGCGGTCTCCTTCGGACGGGTCTCCAGTCGTCCACGTCTCGCAAAGCTCGCCAAGGAAAGGGAAAACCTCTCCAGAGTCTCGTGACAATGGTCTCCTTACTTGAGCCAGCCTTAAGGGAAAAAGAGGATTCTTTGCAATACAAAGGCTCTTGGGAATATGGAGATTCAGAGCTTAGGCACTTCAAGACTAGCTTGCCATGGATTTGAGCAGGCTTTTATAGATGGGGAAGGAGGAGTTGGGATCCCTATTATTATGGGATTGGCCCTATCAACAAGGAAGGTTCCATGGGAGGTGGCAAAACAACTTCCCTTCCATAGAACTCCCGCAACCAAACCTCCCAACTCAAGATAGGCAATGGTTTGTGAGTTTGTTGGAACTCAACTTCCGCCATCCTTATTTAAAAAACAATTCCCAAATTGGGTGGCGCGACTACGGCTCTATTACAGAGCGCCAGTTGGCGCGACCTCTTTGCAGTAATTTCCCCATTGGCGCGAGTACTGAACTGCCTGCCCGCGCCAATGCCAAAAGGGATGTTTTTCATGACTTTTTCAAGGAGATGTCTCAAGGGCAAATAAAGCTCATGCTCAGAGGAATGCATTGATGATGTTTTCAAGGCATGACAATGTTCACAGGTCACAGAATGGGTCCTCCATTGTGCGGGATGGGGGAATGGTAGGGACGGTGACAAATTACTATGTAACAGAGTGGGTATCTCCTCTTATCCTAGTCCCAAAAAAGAATGGGAAGTGGTGAATTTGTGTTGATTATCACAAACTTAACAAAGCCACCAAGAAAGACCATTTCCCTTTTCCCTTTATAGATCAAGTCCTGGATGGCCTTGCAGGTAAGAAGTTCTTTTCCTTCTTAGATGGGTTCAGTGGGTACAATAAGATTCAAATCATCCCTGAAGACCATGATAAGACTACTTTCACCTTCCCTTGGGGTACCTTTTCTTATAGAGTCCTACCCTTTAGGTTATGCAATGCCCCAGCCACCTTCCAGAGAGCTATCCTGAGCATATTTTCCGAGTTAGTCCATGACTCTGTCGAAATTTACATGGATGATTTCACACCATATGGGGATGACTTCTAGGAATCTCTCACCAATTTGGGTAAATTACGAAGAAGGTGCATTGAGATGTGTCTCTCCTTGAGCCAAAAAAAGTGTGAATTCCTAAAGAAAGCAGGGGTTGTATTTGGACACTCCATATCCCAAGCAGGAATACAGGTAGACCTGAACAAAATCACTATCATCAAAAGGGTACCTACTCCTCAAAGGTAGAAATATGTTAGGAGTTTCTTAGGCTTAGCTAGTTACTATAGAAGGTTCATCAAATATTTCGACAATATGGCTTCGCTATTATTTGGGTTATTGGCCAAATATTCTGAGTTTATTTGGTTCGGTCATTGTCAAGAGGCTTTTGAGCTCATTAAGAAGCAGTTGGCTAATGTCCCCATCCTCTGAGGTCCAAATTGGACTTTTCCTTTCCACATCCACACTGATGCATCTGACAAAGCTGAAGGGGCAGCATTAGGACAATTAGAGGAAAAAATCCGTTATGCCATTTATTTCATCAGCAAGAATTTTTCCAAAGCCGAGCTGAATTATATTTTTACTGAGAAGGAGATGTTGGCCATTGTCCATGCATTGAATAAATTCAGGCATTATGTCACTGGATATTAGACCTTTTTTCACACTGACCATGCAGCCATTAAGTATTTAATGAAAAAACTGGATGTTAATGCTAGAATAATTAGATGGTTGTTACTTTTGCAGCAATTTGATTTTACTATTGTTGATAAACCTGGAAAGGAAAATGTTGTTGCAGATTTTTTGTCCAGGTTAGTTCTCCCTGTAGATGAAGAAGGAATGGTGGATGACCAACTGCCAAATGAGCACCTCTTTTCCATATCAGCACTCTCACCATGTTTTTCTGATATATCCAACTACTTGGTTGTTCGAAGACTCCCTCCTAATCTTTCATTCAGGGAGAGGAGCAGAATCATCAGAAAAAGCACCCATTTCACATGGATTGGGGGGAACCTCTTCAAGCTAGGCCCTGATCAAATCCTAAGAAGACATGTGAGGGAGGAAGAATTTTTTGATATCCTCTCTGAATGTCATGACAGCCCATGTAGAGGCCACTTTTCTGCAAAGATAACTGCTTACAAATTTTTGCAGGCGGTTTACTATTGGCCTACCCTTCACCAATATTCCAGAAGATATACTAGCAGGTGCGACCAGTGCCAAAGGATGGGGAAACCCACACAAAGGGATGAAATGCCTTTACACCATCAGGTGGCTCCTAAGCCATTTGAAAAGTGGGGCATGGACTTTTTTGGACCTATCGATCCACCATCCAGACAAAAGAAGCATATCATAGTCTACATTGATTACCTAAAAAAGTGGGCTGAAGCAAAAGCAGTAAAGGTAGCAACCAAAGAAAAAGTAGCAGAATTTATGAGGGAGAATTTGTTTTAAAAATTTGGATATCCCAGAGAAATAGTCACAGATCAGGGATCACAGTTCACCTCTCACCTCATTGAGAATCTTTTGAGGAAGCATAAGATTAAGCATAGAACTTCTACTGCCTATCACCCTCAGGCAAATGGCCAAGTAGAAGTAACTAATGGGTCTTTAGAAAGCATCCTCACCAAGGTTGTGAGAAACAGTAGAAAATATTGGGCAGATAGATTGGTATAAGCTACTTGGGCCTACAACACCACTAGGAAGACATCAACAGGATTCACTCCTTATGAACTAGTCTATGGTAAGAAAGCTCTACTTTCAGTTGAGTTTGAATTCAATACTTTAAGAATGGCAGCTGAATTAAATCTAGATCTAACAAATGCCCAAAAAGAGAGGTTGTTGCAACTAAATGGATTGCATGAGTTCATAATGCAAGCACTTCTTCACACAGAGGTAGTTCAGCTGCAAAGGAAGGTATGGCATGACAAGAACATAAAAGAAAATACCATCCAAGAAGGAGATTGGGCATCGCTGTATGATTCAAGATTTAAAGAATTCAAAGGCAATATGATGACAAGATGGTTGGGGCCTTACACAGTGGAAAAATTCTTTGATAATGGCATAGTTCAAATCAGTACCATAGATGAGGAAGGGATCCCCTTGCTTGTCAATGGTCACAGTGTTAAAATTTACAAGAAGCCTTTATCAAGGGAATAATTTATAAATTCAATAAGAATAGAGGTGTATGTGATGGGAAACTCCATAGTTTCCCACATCTCTTGACAGAAAAAAGAAAAAATAATCTTTTAAGTTGAAAACCTCGATGGAGGGCGCTCACTTGCTCTCAAAAAAAAAGAAAAAAAAGGAAAGAATAAAGATCCATGGGTGAAAACCTCTCCGAGGCGCCCAAGGAAGGTTTGTGGGTTGAAAACCTCCATGGAGGAAACCCACTTTCTTTCGAAAAAAAAAGAGAAAAAGAAAAAAAAATGCATCTGCATCACTATGTTTTTCTGTGTTTGATGTTTTGCAGATTGTTAATGAGTTCTGGAAAACACGGGGAAGCATTCATCTTCTTTTCCCTTCTTCTATATTGTCATCCATTCCATCATTCACTCCATTCATAACTTCCTCCACCCCCTCCATACACCACACTCTTCCATTCCTGAGCACAATGTAGCAAGAGAAGCAACACACAAACAGACTGCTACCAACATCAGGAAGTTCCTTCAAAAACAAAGTTATTCATGGATTGCCAAGAAGAACAACAAGGGAAATTGCATAACAGACTACAAGAGAACGATAATTCCACCCATGGAATCTCAAGCGCCCTAGGTGACATCTACAGTGGAGAGAAATAACAGAAAAATATTGGCAAATCATTCAGGAAGTTTCTCCTTTAGCAAGTTGCTCACTTAGAGAACATGAATATGGTGAAGAACGCAGCATCTAAAAAAGGCTTGTCTTAAACCTCCAACTCCTACAACTTCCTTGGGAACAATAGGTAAACTCAGGTATAAGTTGTCACCCCTTTCTACACATTTATTATAGCTATAAATAATTAATTTGTAGACTTAAAGTTTAAGGGGAAGAAAGGTGGCCAGTTAAATCGGCCACCACCGTGAGGTATGACTGTAATAAAACTGGAAGTACACGCCACCTGGGCATGCAAAAGAAAAAGTTTTAAATTAGTGGAGTAGAGGAGAACGAAGGGAGGAAAACGTGCAGTCCATCCTAAATTAACAGGGAAGAGGAACCAATTGTCTATGACAGAACGGGAGCTGAGCGGAGTTATATTGGCACTCCAAATTTAGTTGTGTCATCTAATAAAAGGAGATGTCATCTCATACAAACCAGTGAATTGACAATTTTTATAGGGAGAGGACCGAAGGAAGCACACAATGCTCGAAGAATAAGAATAAGAACTAGAAAGAAGAAGAATAAGAACCAGAAATAAGAAGAAGAAGAAGAACCAGAAAGAAGAAGAGGAAGAACCAGCAGAAATAAGAAGAACCAGAAGAAGAAGAGAGAGAGACAAGGGGCCAAAGAAAAATAGAAGAGATGGACATATAATTCATAGAGATAAATAAAGTGGGCGAGACACAGACTCACAACCTAGTGTCACATCCCCTCACTACACAAAGATAACTGCCAACATGGCTCCTCTGAGTGCAAAAAGAAAAAGGCAGGCCTCTAGGTATTTTGGAGCTGACAAGAATCAGAGGAAGCCATAAACTTCTCCCCTAAGCACGATCATCATTGAATAATCTCCAAGGGGCGAGGAAAGCATCATAGAAATATCTTTGAAGGAGCAGCTGCAGAAGGCACAAGCAGAGAATGCAGTGCTAAAATAGAAATTGCAGCAAAAAGAGGAGCAAGTAGCCACCATGGCAGACTTATGCATTGAAGCCCTTCAACACTGATTCCCCTCTGAATATGTCGTGTACCTCAAAGAACAATGGATTCTATTTCAAATCAACACTCTAGCCTCCCATGGATCACTCCCTTTCCAAGATTGTAGGAAATTCATGAAGTTCTATAAGAAAGCCAACATAAATGATCAGGAAAAGATGGCAGATTTTTATATGCATAACTTGGTTCTAACAAATGTGGAGATTTTGGACCCCAATCCTACAATGGGGGATATGTAGTTAATGGCTCTAGCATCTTGGATGGTGAATGAGGAAAATAGAGCCAAAGATATATGGAAGGTCATGGGAAGAAGAAACAGATAACCCTTATATCTCAGACCAGAAGTGTTCAACCCAAGAGGAGTCATCCTTAACCATCGAGAGATTGAAAAGGACCCTGCACTGGTTGAAAGCTACCTTCAGACTCAACACTAGGTGATAGGCCACTTTGATGATGTTTCTAGGCAGATAGAAGAGGAGTGCATTATGGCTAACCAGAGGAGATGGAACAACCTCCCACATAGCCTCAATAACAGGGAGTATCATACTCTAGAAAGAGTGAGGGGTGCATTATAAAGGGCACCATTATACAAGAGGGCCATGAACGCCAAAAAGATCTGATGGTTGGGACGAAAGCTCAACCCACCTTTGCTACTGGGGATGACTGATAAAGAGGACACATATTCACAAGATAGATAATGGGAGAATGCAGAAAAGAATGATGGACTTTACCCCCTTGGGGAAACTCCCACACTTCTTCCTCAAGAACTCAAGGGGGGCTGTAAAATATTTGAAGGAAATAGAGGAGGAGGATCAGTTTCTCAGAGGATGAGAAACCATTCAGTAAGGGATAGTCACCTTTTTGCCTTCTTAGATCTCTTTTCTTGCATTTTTATTATTGTTTGGTTTTATAATGCTAGTATAGGTGGTGATTAAGGCTAACATACTCTGAGTACCTACTATGAGGTTGAGTGCAGAAAATCATGATTTATTAAGAAATTTTATAAAGGAAGTTTATCAAAAATACTTGGAGGAGACAGCAAGGAGAAAATATAAGAGGATTTTCCACCCTCAAAGGCAGCTGAAGGATCCCAAACATTCTCTCCGGCAATTCGAATTCCACAAGAAACCGGAGAATCCCCAAGGATTCTCTCGAGCAATTCGAATTTTAGAGGCAACCGGGCAGCTCAAAGAGGAGAGCACTCAATCTATGTTTACTTGGAGTCAAAGTGGACTCAATCACCATTTTCAAGGGATTTTTTGGTAGTTGCCCTATAGAATAAATAGAGTAGAGCTAGAGCTAGGAAGAGTTTGTCTATCCTAGTCTCGATTCCATTCAGAACTATTCTTATGATCTATTGAGTTTTTTTTTTTATTCAGGGATCAAACTTTCAGAGATGTATGCAGTTATTTGTTTATGAAATGAGTAGAGTGATTTCATTTGATTGATTTAAGTTCAGAGGGATAGGCTTATGGGTTCGAGCCCAATCCATGTGCCTCAGCTTCTCTGTTGTTACTATCTTTTCCTTTATGTCATTTAGCTAGTTTTTCTTCTGTCGTTTAAGTTAGATCTGCTTCTGATAAGTTTCATTGTTATTTAGTTTTTGTGTTGTTGTAGTTTCAATTTCTTATGCATAGCGAAATAGAGGAAAAACTCAAAAACAGCGGGCAAGTCTCCCCCCTCTCATCTCTATCAATAGAGTTTGAGTAGGGGCAAACCTTCCCATAGGCCAAAAATTTCTTTCTGTTTGAGTTTTGGGAAGAATTTGTGTTACCAAGTCCAAGCCCTTCCTTCACTGTTTCATCCTACATTTTTGTCTATCTCCTATGCATAATCTGCAGGTGTGCTTCACTTCTTAGCACTGCTCTTATGCTTCCATTTCCCTCCTTTAATTCTCACTTTAACCGTTGCACTTACCTTTTTCTCTTCCTAATGCACTTAGCCCTTCAAAGCCTAATTCCTTTGTTTTTTTCATTCATGGTGCCTTTACCTTTTAAACGCTAAACGCTTGGAAAAACCATCGAAATCCATCTTCTGCCTTTCCTCCTCGAAACTCCCGCCACCATAAATCATAGTCTCACTTTGCATTGTTAACCTTTTGTCTTGAAGAAATACCACTCTCCTTTGTCGATTGTCGTCGTATTTCTTTGTTCTATCAATCATCGTCGCCTTACTCGATTTAACGTAAAACGCTTGAAAAACCATTAAAAACCATCCTCTGCCTTTCTCCTCAAAATTCCCACCACCATACATCGCATTTCGCAAATCACAACCTTTAGCTCTTACCTTTAAACACTTACCGCTTGTTCTGGCCGATTGTGATATTGCGATCGCGCAAATCGCAAATCACATCATTTACCTTTTTGCATAACACTTGCCGCTTATTTCCGCCGATTTTATAAATCTACCATGGTCCCACCACTACGCAAATCACACTTCGCATCCCGCAACCTTTACCATAGCGCACATTTCATTTCATTTCGTTAATCCCTTACCGATATCCGTTTAAACTTGCGAAGTTGCGATTGTGACATCGCACATAGCAACTTTTACCTCCATTGCATTCCGCCACATCACTCTTGAGATCTTTATGCTCCAAAGCCTTTTTGCGCTATAATAAGGTTCTAATAAGGTTTTAAACCCCCTCTTTTCGCTTCTAAGAATTTTTCAATTATCTTCGCTCCAAAGTCATTTCTCACGTTATAATCAAGTTTCCTAAGATTTGACCCCCCTCATTCTGCTTCCAAACCTCATTTCATGTGTTGAACTTCCCATTAGCCTATTTTAGCCCTTTTTCTTCCTCCATGCTACAAATTAACTCTTTTTAGTTAGAATTAAGTCATGGATAGATTAGTTGCATGGATAAGAGCATGGTAGATAGATCATAGGATAAGTAGAATGCATTTAGCCGTTTGGCCAAGTTAAGTGTGGTTTGGAATTACTTTTCTTTCTGCCATTTATTTTCAGCAAGTTAGCTTAGTTTCTTTTCATTCATTTCCCTTTTTTCCAATTACATTAGTTCATTCTTGTCATTTATTTTCATCACTTTAATTGAATTTCCTTTCTGTCATTTACTTCCAATAATTTACTTTCTAGTTGTTCTCATAATTTAAATAACACCCTTTCGTAAAGCAAAAGAGGATGACATGAACAGAATGCATCTTCTATGTACATAGCACTGTCACCTCAAATTTTGTACAAACCCCAGGTTGATAAAGTAAATTAGGGCAGCCCCTAGGAGTTGCAGCACTCTTGGTGCAATACCAGGGCTCACCACAAACCATTGAGCAAGTTGAATCCCAAACTGCCAAAGGGACTAAGCGTGGTTCTCAGGTCACGGAAGGTCAACAAAAGAGGTGCAAAGGATCCAAAGCTATCGAGGAGGAAGAGATGACGTTGACCAAGGATGACCTCAATGAAATAGCCAATACATTCACGTCTGCAACCGAGGGACCGACTTGGAAGTGCAGTACAAGGTTGTGCTCGACGGGGTTCAAAGCGGCATCTAGGATCTAAAGGTTCAAGCGAGCCTGCTTGAGACCAGCGCAAATCCACTCAACACAGTTTTGCCTATGATAGGGAAGAGTTGCCTCATCCATATCCCCAAACCTTCCATCCATGTCAAATCGGTGAGCCGGTGTGTGCAGCTCAGGGGCTACGGTGATATCAACATTGACCTATCTGTTTTACCTGCAGGAAAGTTTCACATGATCCACAACATGATTGTGGATGAGATACAGTTCAGAGAAGCCCGCACCCACCAATATATTGCAGAGTCGCAGAAGCAAGCCATTGAATCTCAATAGAAACAAAAAAATGCAGTGGAAGCATGCTGGAATAGGGTCTCCTACAAGCTGCGAAACTGGTCCATTTTGAATACTTTTGATTATATTTAGTCTAGCGCAGGGGTTTTGGGGTGGGTCAAAGCCCCGAAAGCATTGTAATGGGAAAAAGGGTAAACCAGGGGTCTGAAAACCATGGTTTGCGAACCATAGGAAAGTCTAGGCTAGATTATTATAAATAGAGGAACATTTTGTATTGAAAGACAGAAGAAAGGGGAAGCTATTGATGCGAATTGCGGTTTAAGTTATCTATTTAGGTTTTTGGGGAAAGGACTCCTGCTGGCTGTGTGCACAGAGATCCAAGTCCATTTGTGTGCAAACCCTGCTGCTGTGTGCGCAAGATGGGAAGGGAATTGTAAGAAGGAATTGATCAATAGATGAATAAGAAAGGTGGATAGAGAACTGAATCTATGAGTAATCTTTGTGTGAATCATTGGTAATTACTGCATTGCGCGTTTTCTGTATTTAAGCTGCAAAGATCTATGTAAGTGTGTTTTCTGTATCTGGATCTGTTCTTTTCTATTTATGCAATGTTGTGTTACTATCATAAAAGCATATAATTATATATCCAGTGCATGTGGATGCGAATAGAGACCTACTTGACCCTGCGCAGAACAAGGTAATCTGGGTATCACAAGGCCTAGCGCAGCTCTGCTTGCCTTACCTATCCTTTCTAAGGGTGCGAAAACCTGGTTCCAACACCCACCCATACTAATTCGGGTGATACTTTGACCTTCGCAAGTAGGTAATTGCCGAAAGGGCCAGTAGTATAGGGGTTTGTTGGCAAACCTTGAGCTCTGAACCTAGGTTAGGACCCCTCGAGCCAACAAATAGTTTCATTGTCGGGACCTGGAGCATTTTGAGGAAGTGATCAGGTACTGACAAGCGAATGCTGGAGATCTAATGCGGAAGTGAATGAGCGCTACTCTGGATGAAAGCACAACACGAAGCGGTAAGTACTATCGAACCAATCAAGAAGAGGATCACTCTGCCCGTAGCCCACTGAGAAGAGAAACTACGCAAGGTCTGCTAGTTACCCCAACGTTAGACTCATGGGAGAACAAGCCCTCAACCAAAAACTCGCTAGAAGGAGACATGGCAGTACACTTGAAATTACCTACCTTTAAAGGCGCGGCTGATGAGGGCATGGATCGTTTTTGGTTCGTGGCCGACTCGGTATGGACTACGCAGGGGGTGGTAAGCGATACTGTGAAGAGAGCACAGTTGTCCCTTTCCTTCGAAGAAAGAGCTCTGGACTGGTATATGCAGTACATATCTCAAAACGGGATCATATCTCTTCAAAATATTAAGGACGCCCTAAAACAACAGTTCCGGAAGCCAAAATCTTACTCTCAGTTGGTAGCCGAAGTAAAATACTTCAAGAAAGGTGCATCTGAGTCGATGTGGGAGGCCGATCAGTGATTACAGAAAGCAATCAGGGAAGGAGGGTTCAATTATGATGACAGACAACACACGGAATGGTTCATCGCTATGTTGCTACCTCACTTACGTATACCAATGGGCCACCAGACCTTCGAGTCGCAGGAAAAAGCCTTGGAAGCTGCCATGAAACTCGAAGTCACACCTAAGGATGACATGTTGGGTGGAATACAGCAAATTCAAGAGCAGCTCAGAGCCATGCACAGGGAAATTCAGATCTTATGGACGGAATGGGGAAAAGGAGCTAGCGCAGACCTCTGGTGCATACGATGTCAAGTTTCTATCCATACAAAGGACCAATGTCCTCTATTGACGGATTACTTGAAGGCAAGGGGACCTAGTCCGCTATGCCCCAGCTCCAGTGAATCTGTGCTATGGTGCTATGACTACCGGGTAGTGGGACTACATGATACGGCCCAGTGCCCTCGGCTAAGTATGGGCAAACTAAAGCAACAATGGTGCAGGTTCTGCTGGTCGGTAGGGCACGATGAGCAGAACTGTCACACGTATGACTTGATGGTAGATTGAGGAAACCTCTATAGGGTACAATCAGACCCTGCATCGCCGAGATCCCCCGCGAACTTTGGTGGCTCCCCCGCAAGGGGCAGGGTGGGTCGGGGAGGAAGTGCAGGATGGGGGCAGGGGTAGCTGATCTGCTATAACTACGGAGAGGTAGGGAACTTTGCTAGGGACTGCCCAAATCCCACCAGATAATCCTGCAAATATTGCTGGCAGCTGGACCATGAGATTGAAGACTGCTTGATCCTGATAGCAAAAATGTAGGAAAACAACCCACCCCTATGCAGAATGTGCAAAGAGTTACGAGCTAAGGAATGTAGACTCGAGTGTAAAAATCATGACACTTAGCAGGATGGTCACCCAAGGAGCTAAGGAAGTGCACGCCAAGGATCCTATGACTTCTTCGGAAGGATTGAACATCAGAGGTCAAGAAACACCAGCAGCTCCTACATAGCCACCGACGCACCACAAGATAGAGGAAGGGGTTGAGCCCCTTCTGCAGGCATGTCTGAAGATGCTACGTAACCAGTAAGCTATAGAAAACCTTCAAGTATTACTGCATAGCTACGCAGCCTGGCCCAACACAATTCCTGAGACTAGGGATGTACACAAGCTGTACAACTATAAGAAATGCACCGGAAGAGAAATGCAGTTGACTGCACAGATTGGCGACTACGAGATGGATCAATTTATTCTCGAACTTGGGTCGGATGTGAACGTATTACCAAAGAAAACATGGCAACAAATGGGAGAGCCTAAATTGGAATGGTCTACCATCCAGCTACGCATGGCGAATCAACAGAAGATCATCCCTCTGGGAAGGTTGCCAAAAGTCATGGTAGATATCGCAGGAGTAAAAGTCCTAGCCGACTTTGAAGTCATAGAAATTGTGGAGGATGCGGATCCTTACCCTACACTCCTAGGACTGGACTAGGCTACAGATGTGGGGGGTGTCATCAATCTAAAAAAGCGCAGCATGGTATTTGAGAATAACGGTACACACATAATAGTACCACTAGATCCTGCCGAAGGTGTGCGGTATACATAACCAGCATACGAGGAGGAGGAAATAGATCACATTTACAAATTGAGTACATAGGATGAAGACCGGGTTAACCCCACAACAGACGGAATACTCTGTTGGGAGAAGGACAGTGAATGATTTTCTGACCCTAATGGGGAACTGGAGATTTGGAAAAACCGGTTACACGACATTTCGACGTGGCGATACCCTCAAGTTGCAAGGACTCTCTACTCCATTTCTTCAGAGGTCAGAGATATTCCCCACTTTGATGGGTATGGTAGCGTCCAGGAATTCCTAGGAACACTGGAAGCTAGGGTTCAAAGAGAATGACGGCTCTGGGCCCTTAATCTGGCTTTGTGTGGGACACCTACATGATGGTGGGATACCCACAAGAAATCAGTCCCGGACTGGGAAACGTGTCGGGATAGGATAATTCTGCGGTTCACCCCTCCAGCTGACGTACGCACTAAGTATTCCTCGGACCCGGGGATCCCCACACACATCTGCATGCCTGGATGACCAAATGGTCCGACCGGACTACAAAAGAATGGGTCCATCTATTTGTTCATACCTTGGGCCCTATCCCTACCGCTTGGTACTTAGATGCAGAGTTACACCAGTGTACCCACCACTAGGAAATATTAAGAGGACTTTATAGGAACGTTCGGACTAATTGGGGGGACAGAGACACTTGAAGAAGCTCTGTAGGACATCGATGCATTTATATTTAAGAAGTCTCACCACCACGCTACACCAGAGGTCCTGACATGGGAAGCGCAGATGCAAGACAAGTCAACTGTCAGAGCTTGGCGATTGATGAAGAAGAAGATAATCCGCGAAACATCTCTGTTCCGGAATCTGAAGGGGAACACGTGTTATTGGACCCTCACTGCAGAATATTGATGTAACACAACCTCTCAAGCTATGCGAAGTTAATATTGGGATGGAAGAACACCCTAAGCTGGCTAAAATTGGGGACTATTGGGATGAAGAAACTGTAGGAAAAATTGTAGAGTTACTTACGGAGTATCAGGACTTATTTCCGACAAAGTTTTCCGAGCTCAAAGGAATCACCGGGGACCTAGGAATTATGCACATCACTCTGAAACCTGAGGTGTGCCCCTTCAAGCAGCAGCCTTACCGACTGAATCCTAAATATAAGCAAAATTTCAAAGAATAACTGGACAAAATGCTCGCCGTAGGTACCATTGAACTGGTTGAACAATCGGATTAGGTAAGTCCAATGGTCATCCAAGAGAATAAGACAAAGGGGGAAATACGCATATGTGTGGATCTACCCAATTTAAACAATGTCTGCGTCCATAACCCCTTCCCTACGCCCTTATCCGATGAAATCCTTGATAGCGTGGGTGGACAGGAGGCCTATTCTGTAATGTTCCAAAATTGGGATTGCACAGCAAGCTTGGAAAAATAACGCACTCCTTGGGATATTGATGTACAGAAATGAGTTTGTAGCCCTAGGATCCCTTAGATCAATAGATTTGGAGTCTAGATCCAAAAGGGGAGCAAAAAAAAATCAAACTAGGTGTGGTAAACAGGTCTCCCACAACCTAGTCTAGCTGGAAAACACCCTACAAGAGGGGCTGCAGCTATGCACAACAAGTAGCTTCAGGAATAATGTAGTCTTTGAAAATTTAAGCAGGAGGCCATCAAATATAATTAATAAATGAATGTACAGCATAAAATCATAATTAAAGTGAAGCTCTTTCAATATACAGTAAGTTACATGGGACAAGAGAGCAAGATAGCTTCAGAAAAGAGAGCTGCAACATAGATATATCAACAGAAATGGCTCAACATCGTTATTTTCAGGAGTTGTAGCGGCTGCATATTACAACTCATATCTAGGATAGATCTATGGACAAAACATCAGATCTATATCATATCTGGAAACTAGATAGTTTTCTTTACAAGATCCCCTTGGGGTTTTGACCAAATCATGCATAAATAAGAGTAGATCTGATATACAAGTTGTAGATCTGTAAAATACTGCAGTAATTTCTGAATATAACATTAAATAAAAAAATATCAGATCTAAACAGAACATGGATCAGCAAGCTAATCCATGGATCACTAAAGTGAAAGGCAAAGCCCAGCCCCAGAGATCTCTAATCAAAACTGGAATCAAAACACCATAAAGAACCTCATATCAAAATAATGCAGTCTATCAATAGAAACAACGTTGTAGCTCAAAATGACATGGATGGCCATTGCCAAGTTGCAGATCTGAAGCATAAATAGGACAGGCACTCTTCCAGGAGGTTAAAAGACACACTCCATGAGAAAAGGCTCCCAAAACAAACTAGATCTCTGTAGATCTAGACTCCCACTTGCTGCAGCTTGCAAGAGTAGAAAAACCCTCAATGGATCAGTGCTGAAATTGTAAGTAGAGCTTGGCCTCAAGCCTAATAGTGGATCAGTTCAGCAAATACTCCTCCAAGAATCCTCAAAGGAAGAGGTGAAATCCTTGCATAGGAATTCCAAGCACAATCCTCCATTAAATAACAGAGAATAGTATTTGTCTAAGCAGACAAAATACTCAGAAATATGATCAATCAACAACCTTCTCTTGTTTCCTTCCCTTTCATTTTATAAGATGAGAGCCTTTGCAAACCCTAAACCACCTTGATGAGTTAGCTCTTTTCACATGAGGGGCCTCCTTCTAAAACTGCACTGTCCCTTTAGGAGATACATTGAACCTAGACAACACTGTAGATTTGGTCAAGGTTGACCCAGTCTCACAGCTCAAACCCCTTTCACACCTACAAGTGATTATTTACATGGCCCTGATTTAACTTTGTTCACATGGGCATTGATTTATTCAGTCTTCTTAGGAGTTTTACATGTCCTCCTTTATTCATTTATTCATGCAACAGAAAATAAAACAAAATTGAATATTCCTCTTAGCTTAGGCTAAGTAGGAATATTACATATTCCTTCACCGATGGGTTCTCAAGGTACCACCAGATCCGAATTGCACCTGAAGATCACATTAAGACTACATTCGCGATCGAGTGGGTGTCCTTTCAGTATAGGGTCATGCCCTTTTGTCTCAAGAACGCACCTACTATTTTCTCAAGGGTCATAGTTGCTGTATTCAAGGATTTTATTCATAAGTTCCTGGGGGTTTATTTCGATGACTAGACGGTTTTTGGCCTGGTAAAGGAGCATGTCTCTAACCTACGATTAATGTTGGATGCATGCCGGAAGCACCAGATTTCCTTGAATATCAAGAAGTGCATCTTCTATTTCCATTCAGAATATTTCTCGGACACATAGTCTGTCGGCAAGGATTGATGGTTGATCCTGCGAAGGTAGCCGTAATTATAAACCTTGCCATCCCAACAACGGAAAAACAACTGCGTTCTATTCTCGGACACACAGGCTATTACAAGAAATTCATTCAGGGGTACACTCTGATCACAACACCCATGGAAAAACTACTTTAAAAATATGTCTCCTTATTTTGGAATGATGAATGTCAGAAGAGCTTCAAACTGCCCAAGGAGAAGATGATCTCTGCACCCATACTAATATTTGCTGACTGGTCGAAGGAATTTCATGTACATGTGGATGCGTCAGGCATCGCCTTGGGTGCTATCCTCACTCAACCTGGAGAAGGAGATATTGATCACCTGGTTGCCTTTGTGAGTCTGAAACTCTCAGGCGCAGAACGGAACTACTCTACCATTGAGCGTGAAGGACTAGCTATGGTATATGCGTTACATAAATATTGGCACTATCTGCTGGGTGGACACTTTAAAATTTTCACTGATCATTCGGCTTTGAAATACCTAGACAACAAGCCTGTGTTGGGGGGGGAGGTTTTCCGCTGGCTATTGCTATTCTAGGAATATGATTTTGAGATCATCGTAAAGCCTGGAAGGTTGAATGCAGGCCCATATCATCTGTCTCGCATCGAAATAGGGGAAGAACCTACTAACTTGGAGGAGGGCTTACCAAATGCGCAGTTGTTCACCATTAAGGTGGTTGACACACACTTTACTGATATCATTGAGTTCCTCACTACAGGTGCGGCCCCTACAGAATATTCGGTGCAATAGAAGAAGGAGTTGGTTACTAGGGCATAAAACTTTATTATCATCGTCGGTCAGTTATACAAGCTAGGCGCAGATTAAATACTACGCAGATATGTCCTGGAACATGAACGGCCTGCCATTTTAGTAGAAGCACACGAAGTCGTCACAGGAGGCCACTATGCAGGCCAAGCTACGACACAAAATATTTTGAGGGCTGGGTTATGGTGGCCTACCCTGCATCAGGATTCTTACACCTATTGTATATCATGCGATATGTGCCAGCGAGCAGGACGGCCCTCATGCCAAGATGAGATGCCATTAGAGCCTCAAGTGGCTCTACTGGATTTTAAGAAATGGGCCATTGACTTTATAGGACCCATCAATCCGCCAGGCAAGAAAACAGGTGCACACTACATTATTACCACCACTAACTATGTCACTCGATGGGCCGAGGCACAAGCGGTGAAGGATTGTACTGTGAATATTGTTGCGCACTTCATCTTAGAGAAGATTCTGACCAGGTTTGGCTACCCAAATATCCTAATGAGTGACATAGGTATGCACTTCGTTACCCAAATGATTCAAGCCCTGAATGAGGAATTCTAGATCCACCATGCAAATAGTACACCATACCATCCCCAGGAAAATGGGGCGGTTGAAGCTTTTAACAAAATTTTGGAACAGACATTAACTAAGGTTTGCAATGCCGATCGTAATGATTGGGATGTTCACATTCCCTCTGTTCTGTGGGCCTACCGAACAACCTGCAAGAAGCTGACAGTCAAGATCCCCTTCCGAATGGTCTATGGCAAGGAGGCCATTATGCCCATAGACTACATTGTTCCTAGCCTATGCATCGCAGCATTTACAAATATGGCGAACCCTGATATCATAGAGGAGCGTCTTGCGTAGCTTGTGGCTTTGGAGGAAGATCAACTTATTGCTAATTTTCATCAACAAGTTCAGAAGGCTCGTGATAAATCCTAGCATGATCGACATATTCGCCAAAGGACATTTGTCGCAGGTGATCTCATCCTTTTATACGATAGCCAATTTGCAAAACATCCAGGCAAATTCTGGCAGCACTGGCTTGGTCCCTACACAGTTAAGGAGATCACAGATGGCGAAGCAGTCCAGCTAGCTAACCTGCACGGTGACATCTTACTTGGATTTGTCAATGGTAGTCAACTTAAGCCATACTGGGCTAAATGACTATATGGCAGCCATAGTGACTCGGGACAAGTCACAAGATTGTGTTGGGGGACTGTTGGAACAGGGTCTCCTACAAGCTGCGAAACTAGTCCATTTTGAATACTTTTGATTAGATTTAGTCTAGCGCAGGGGTTTTGGGGTGGGTCAAAGCCCCGAAAGCAATGTAATGGGTAAAAGGGTAAACCAGGGGTCCGAAAACCACGGTTTTCGAACCATAGGAAAGTCTAGGCTAGATTATTATACATAGAGGAACATTTTTTATTGAAAGACAGAATAAAGGGGAAGCTATTGATGCAAATTTCGGTTTAAGTTATCTGTTTGGGTTTTTGGGGAAACGACTCCTGCTGGCTGTGTGCGTGGAGATCCAAGTCTAGCTGTGTGCAGACCCTGCTACTGTGTGCGCAGGCTAGGAAGGGAATTGTAAGAAGGAATTGATGAATATATGAATAAGAAAGGTGGATAGAGAACTGAATCTGTGAGTACTCTTTGTGTGAATCATTGGTAATTACTACATTGCATGTTTTCTATATTTAAGCTGCGAAAATCTGTGTAAGTGTGTTTTCTGTATCTAGATCTGTTCTGTTCTGTTTATGCAATGCTGTTTTACTATCATAAAAGTATATAATTATAGATCCAGTGCACGTGGATGCGAATAGAGACCTACTTGACCCTACACAGAACAAGGTAATCTGGGTATCACAGGGCCTAACGCAGCTCTGCTTGCCTTACCTATCCTTTCTCAGGGTGCGGAAACCTGGTTCTAGCACCCACCCATACTACTTCAGGTGAGACTTTGACATGCGCAAGTAGGTCATTGCCGAAAGGGCCAGTAGTATAGGGGTTTGTTGGCAAACCTTGAGCTCTGAACCTAGGTCAGGACCCCTCGAGCCAACAAAGCATGTCACGTAGCAGAGGCTCGGTGTGTTGCCTTAGAAGCTAAAATCGACCAATTTTGTAGCGATGTGCTAGCGGTCCCTACCACAACCACCCTAAAAAAAAAATTGGAAGGGTTGGTTGTTGCGTTGAAGGCCTAGCGAGCAGAGATTCAGACTATTTGTGTAGAATTTGATCACCAAATTGTAGATCCGCAGATGAAGCTGCAGCTAGAGACCCCTCCAGAAGTTAGATATCAAAGGGTCGCAGAAGAAAAAATAGCTACAAAGAGCATCATTTTCGTAGTTACAGATGTTAGGAAAAATAATAAGAGGGGGGTGAATCAGTATTTAAGGCTGAACAATTTTTCTTTTCTTTCTCTTAAAAACATATGTTACAGTACTGCATCCAACAGGTATGACCTGATATCTTATTATGTCTTTTACTTAGAGCATTGCATCAGATAAGCATTAAGCATGAACAAAACTAACAAAACAAACCATCAACACATATGAACACCAGGATTTAAGGTGGAAACCCAATTCAGGAGAAAACCACCGTTGTTGTAATCTCAGTTTTCAATATTCATTATAGAGAAGACTTCTTACAATATATGTTGGTGCAGACTTATACCAGCACGCAGGCACCCACCTGCAGAAGGCTACAACCTTCTCTCATTTACCAGCTACCACTGGAAGGGAGCTACAACCCCCTTTCTGAAGGCTTCGACCTTCAGCACTACTGTAGACCACGTTTCATTATTTTTCATACTGGATCCACCAGTTTCCATATGACATACATTGTCGGTCACCAGTTTTATTTACTTTCTATATACTCACACAAACCAGAGATTTATCATCGTCAGATCATTATATCCATGGGTGCATCGTAGTTTCAGATTTATCAGTTAAGACCAGAGCTTGCCCATACAGATATTCCTTTTAGGAATTGCTCATTCACCACCCTTACAATTGCACCACCGTTCTTTATTTTTCTTCTCCTTATATAGTTTTCCCTTTATTAAAACCATGGGTTAAAACCACGAACCGCTGACAATATTCCTTTTATTTTATCCCACGGGGCTTTTGATCTTTTATTTTAATTTTATTTATCAATTTAAAGAAATTGATAAATAAATAATTTAGAATTAAAGTTAACCCTTCGCATTTTAATTCTTCCAAATAATATGGTAAACCTTTGACCTCGGGCCCACAAATTTAGTCAATAGCCATTCAAATATGCGCATGGTACCATAGGTAAAATTCACACAAGTCCAGCGTTCGATCACTGTTAGATTAGAAAACTTCCAGATCAACGGCATATATGCATATCGCTCGACCTCCAATATAAATCGTTAACGTGCGATGGCCCGCTGTACCTATGTTAATCTCCGCGTACCTTCAACAAATGATGACCGTCCGATGACCCCTTCCCATATCAACGGTGCTCAATGATATCGCTGGGCATCCTGGGTCGAAGTATAACGCACGATGGCGCACGGTGAAAAGTGGTTTTGTGAAGTCGTACAGGGACGTGTGTCAAGCATTCTATGGAATCGCTCCTCACCAGGAAATACCACTTGCTCGATGAGAGCGGTGCGATAAAAACCGGAAACCGTCGTTACTGTTCCTCTCGCAAGGTTCCACCTTCTTCGCTCATGGTTCCACTCCCCCTGCTTGATTATTGTAAATTGACTTATTTACTGTGACATCACTTGTGCTCTTTATCAACAAATTAACCCATCATTTTGTTTATTGAGGCTTGACACCAGTTCGACGCAATCTTCATAAAATCCATAATATATAACACAAGAAATTCACACCAAATTCCTTTGTGACCTTAAATTCGTCGTTCCGCCTCTTCATGCTCCATTCTGGTTCCATAAGCACCAATGTACAGTTGCCATACCATGTTTTATTGTTCCAGGCAATTTTCAACATATCTCCTCTTTTGCTTGTTTCTGCTCCTTGACCGATACTTCCTCTGTTCTTTTGATCAACCGATACTTCCTCTGTTCCTTTGATCAGATGCTCCTTTGTAGCCAATGCCTTTGCCATCAATGACAATATTCCAACAATCTCCCCCTTTGGCATTGATGGCAATATGCTTCCTCCGTAATACTCCTTCTCTATTTATCTTCTAGAAGCCCTTCTTTGATTTGTTCTCCCCCTTTGACATCAATGGCAAAGGGTTGATCGAGATCCTTTGTACCGACAATACCATGACCCCCCTGAGCCTGTGCATTCAGAGATGCCTAACAACACCTTTTAACCAATTTAATCTTCTGTGTTTAAGTAGACTTGATCCTCTGCATGGCAGAGACTACTCCCAGTTTCTGTCTGAGATATTCGAACGCTTCCCTGGGTAGAGGATTGGTAAATATATCAGCTACTTGTTCTTTGGAGGAAACATACTCCAATTTCACCTTTTGTTCAAGCACTTGTTCACGTAAGAAGTGATATTTGATGGGAATGTGCTTGGTATTGGAATGCATAACAAGTTTCTTTGAGATACTGATAGCACTTGTATTATCACACATAATGGAGATAGGAGGTGAGCATTGTTAGGTAAACTTGACTCAGGATAGAGTCAAAGTTGACTAGGGTAAATAGCAGTGGTTTTGGGGCACATGGTTTTGTGCACCCATGGTTTTGGCCCATGGTATTGCATGTAATGGAGCCTATAAAAGGCTGGGAATACTTCATTGTAAGGAAGGCTTGGAGGTGAGTGGTGAAGGCTCACTTGGCCGGATTGGCCGGGGTTTTTTGGCCAATGGTTAATGAAATTTCATTGGTTGGGTTTTTCCTCAGATTTGGGGTTTTCCCTGTTAAGAATTGTGTTTATGTTTATGTGATTTGTTGCTGGTTGTTTTTCATGATTATTATTCCTCTCAGTAAATTTATTATTTCTCCGGTAAATTTCTAACAACTGGTATCAGAGCCATATTTGGCCTCAGAGGGACGCTTTTGTAGCCAAGGGTTTTATTGGCCTGTGAATGGAGAAATCAATGCATCCTTTTGCAGATCTAGCCATACGGAGCATGGTGTTTCTAGGAAATAGGAAATATCCAATTGATTGATTCCATGGGGAATTCCATGGAGGGTTTCTTAATGGATAAAGAGAACAATGGTGCTGCCACAGCCCAGATCTGGCGACTAGCAGTGATAAGAAGTTGGTTCGAGAAATTCAGAGATGAGAGGATGTTTGCACGTGGATTAATTAATTGATGAACCATGTATCTGAAGAGAATTCCTAGAGGACTGGCGGTTACAGAGGCTGGTGACCCATGTAATCCGGTAGATGGGTTCTTTTTATATGGACATTGATTTCATATGTACAAAGAGCAACAATGAAACAAAAAAAAATATTATTATAATGGAGTTAATTTTTTACATGTAAATGGGCATACTGCTGTAAGACCTGGTATGGCATGCGTACCCCTGGGTAATCATTGGTAAAGTCTAGGTTAGACCTAGGTGATAGGGGGGATGTCAAGTTAACAATTACCCTGGGTAAAAATTTGAAGAGGGAAGAGCTAGAGTGAGCAGGGCTGTCTCACTTAGCAATTTTGGTTGGATTTAGTCAAGAAATCCCAAGTCAAGTTTAAGGGGGGAATTGTTAGGTAAACTTGACTCGGGATAGAGTCAAAGTTGACTAGGGTAAATAGCAGTGGTTTTGGGGCACATGGTTTTGTGCACCCATGGTTTTGGCCCATGGTATTGCATGTAATGGAGCCTATAAAAGGTTGGGAATACTTCATTGTAAGGAAGGCCTGGAGGTGAGTGGTGAAGGCTCACTTGGCCGGATTGGCCAGGGTTTTTTGGCCAATGGTTAATGAAATTTCATTGGTTTGGTTTTTCCCCAGATTTGGGGCTTTCCCGGTTAAACATTGTGCTTATGTTTATGTGATTTTTTGCTGGGTTTTGTATGTGTATTATTATCTCGGTAAATATTTTATTTCTGCAGTAATTCCTAACAAGAATTTGATTTGAAAGTCTTGTAGGGTTTTCATCATCCAGAGAAGTTGAGTGCAACATGATGCAGCGGCCACATATTCTGCTTCTATTGTAGATAAGGCAATGGAGCTTTGCTTCTTGCTGAACCAAGATACTAATAAAATTTATGCCAGAATGCCCCTGGCCGGTAGCACTAGGTCATCAACACTTCCGACCCAATACGCATCAGTAACTTGTGCATGAAGAGTAAGATAAGCATTCTTTGGATACCATAGTCCAAAGTCTTGGGTTCTGTAGATATAGGAATATTATTTTACGGCTGAATTATATACTCTTTGCAGGTTAGCTTGGAATCGTCCAACAATCCCAACTGCATGCATAATGTCTGGTCTAGTCCCGGTGAGATAAAGTAGACTTCCTATCATTGATCTGTATTCTGGTTGATTCACCGTGGGAGAATCATCATGAGAACTGAGATTGCATCCGATTATCATTGGTGTACTTACAGGTTTGCATTCTTCCATGCCATACTTCTTTAGAATTTGCTTAAGATATTTTGCTTGTGATAGGAATATACCATCTGCAGTTTGATGCACTTGCAAGCCAAGAAAGAATGTTAGTTTCCCAAGTAAAGACATTTCAAATTCTTGCTGCATGACAGAAGCAAATTTCTGACTCATAGATTCTTCATTACTTCCAAAAATGATATCATCAACATATACAACCACAATCAATAGTTTATCATTTTCAATTTTTGTGTATAAGTTGCTATTAGCAGACCCCTTTGAAAATCCTTGTTGATGAAGATATTTGTCAAGACGATAATACCATGCCCTTGGAGCTTGTTTGAGACCATATAGAGCCTTTTTAAGTCTACAAACAAGTTTTTCATCATTTCCCAAAATTAATCCTTCTGGTTGTTCTATATAAACTTCTTCTTCTATATCACCATTGAGAAAAGCAGATTTAACATCCATTTGATAAACTTTGATTTGTTGGAAGCTTGAAAAAGCAAGAAACATTCTTATGGCTTCAAGTCTGGCTACAGGAGCAAAGGTTTCTTCAAATTCTATACCTTCTTGTTGAGCATACCCTTTGCACACAAGTCTAGATTTATTTATTATAACATCCCCATTCTCATTTAACTTGTTTTTGAATATCCATTTAGTTCCAATGACATTTTTGTCATGAGGCCTTGGTACTAATTCCCAAGTGTGATTCTTTTCAATTTGATCAAGCTCTTTATTCATGGCTTGAATCCAACATTCATCTTTGCTAGCTTGACTGACACTGTGAGGTTCAATAGTGGACAGAAATGCCAGATTGCTAGAAGATCCCACAAGAGTCCTTCTTGTTTGTACACCTGATCCCTTTTCTCCCAAAATTTGAGATTCTGGATGATTCTTTTGAACATATCTAGATGGAGCCTTTTCAGACAACTTCTCTTCAGGTTCTTCACTGGGTGCACTGTTTGTATCATTACTATTTGATGTAGAAGGATATGTGTCCTCATCATCTTCATCTATTGTTTTCTTTTATTCTTTTGGAGCTGCAGGAGACTCATCAATAACAACATCAATACATTCAACAATCTTTTGAAGTCTTTTATTGTAACATTTATATGCCTTACTCCTAGAGGAGTAACCAAGAAATATTCCTTCATCTGCTTTGGGTTCAAACTTGCCAAGTTTTTCATCATTATTCTTGATAAAGCATTTGCTCCCAAAAATTCTAAAATGCTTTATAGTGGGAGGATTACCATACCAGAGTTCATATGGAGTTTTATCACTATTTACATGAACATGTGCTTTGCTGAGAATGTTTGATGTTGTATGTGCCGCTTCTCCCAAAAATGTGTCAGGTGTTCTGGAATCATCAAGCATAGCTCTAGCCATTTGTTGAATCTTTCTGCAACACCATTCTGTTGTGGAGTGCCAGCTACAGAGAACTGTCTTTTTATGCCATGTTGTTCACAGAATTCAAGAAATTCATTGGATGTATATTCTCCTCCTCGATCAGATCTGAGACACTTGATTTTTAGATCTAAGTCATTCTCAACTAGTGCTTTGAAGATCTGAAATTTCTCAAATGCTTCATCTTTGTGTTTAAGTAGCCCAATCCAACACATTCTAGAGAAATCATCAATGAATAAGATATAGTATTCTTCACCACGTGGTGACTTTTTCCTCATAGGTCCACATATGTTAGTATGAATGAGTTCAAGAGGCTTACTTGATGATCCTTCCTTGGCATTAAATTGTACCATGGTTTTCTTACCGAATTGGCAAGATTTGCATATGATATTTTCAAGTAGAGTAATATTGGGAAGATCACGAACAACTTTAAGTCTGCTTGATTTGTTGATTTGAGAGAAGCTCAGATTCCCCAACCTTCTATGCCATAGCCAATTTTCTGAAGATTTACTCAAATAACATTGTTCTTTGGGGTTCTTCAATATATACAAGTTGTTTGGAGTTCTTTTTCCTTTTATAATTGCTTTACCTGTATCAAGATCACGTACCACACATTCTTTTGAACTAAAGACAACTTCAGTTCCTTGATCACACATTTGACTTACACTTAATGGATTATGTTTTAATCCATCCACATACATGACTTCATTAGCTTTCACCTTTTCTTTTAGAAAAACAGACCCTTTTCCCTTAATGACCGCAGGAGTATCATTCCCAAACGTAACATTTTTTTCTTTTTCTAGAGTACTATATGAAAGAAGCTTGTCTTTATCACCTGTCATGTGTCTTGAGCATCCACTATCAATGTACCATTGGTTTTCTTCATCTTCTGCAAATAACTCTATGCCACAATTTTCAACTTGTAATTCCTTCTTTTTCCATACTTTGGAGCTTGAAGGTACATGTTCTTTTGCCTAAACTTTGCTCCTGCATTCAGATTCTTCATGGCCAAATTTATTGCAATAAGCACATTCAACTTCATTTTGAAGAGGAGAAAAGTTGTTATAAGTATTCTTCTTTGTTTCAATATCAATCCTTTTCTTTCTTGCTTCTCTTATCATGATGGTTTTATATTCAACACATTGAACAACTTTATGACCAAAATTGTGACATGAGAAACATTGTCCATTGAAGAAGTAATTTCTGCGATCATAAAATCTTCTATATGAATTTACTTGTTGATTGGTGTTTATTTGAAAGACATTCCTGTTAGTGTTCTTTGAATTGAGATGATCATGCTTTATCTGTAAAGATTCTTTATTCCCTTGCTGAGTGGCAGCATGTTGTAGACCAGCTGTAACAGCTTTTAGATAATTTGGTGCTGAAACCTGAGAAGATTCTCCAACATATCCAAGACCTGTCTTTATAAGAGGAGAACGTTGTACCTTAATAATCTCATCTAATGTTTCAGATCCTTTAGCAAATCTAAGATTCAGAGTTTTTACTTTCCCAAGTTATTTTCTTAGACTTACTACCTCACACTCTAATTTCTCATTGTGCTTCTCCTTTTCTTCAAGCTGATTTTTCAAAGTTTCTATGATTATTTTGCTTTCTTCTAAGCAAGTCTTGAGTTTAATGTTTTCATCAAGAAAATCACTGTCTGCTAGAGCATCCACAAAAGTATCTTTTTCTTCTCTAGATTCTTTTTCAAATGCCATGAGAAGTCTAAGGTCTTGTTCACATTCTTCCACGCTATCAGATAACCCATCACTATCTTCATGAGTGTAGTAACTCTTTTTAGTGCTAAAACGATTCTTATTCCTTTTTGCTACTTCCTTCCCTTTTTTATGTGTTTCTTTATAAGGACACTTAGTAGCATAATGACCAACTCTTCCACAATCAAAACATTTGAAAGGAAGCTTACCTTTGAAACGTCCTGTGCCAAGTTGAAGTTTCTTTACAAAGTTTATCTCATCTTCTTCTGAGATATATCCTGATCCTTTTGTTTTTTGTACTTCCTTCCCTTTTGTAGAAGTTCTAAAGACTACTTCTTTGACTTCATATGGTCCTCCTCTTCTCATTTCATATGCAGTTAGTATGCCATGAAGTTGCACCATAGTAAGATTTTGAAGATCCTGCTTTTCTTCAAGGGCAGAAACTTTTGACTCAAATTTTGTTGTTAGTGATCTTAAGACTTTCTCAACCAAGGTAGATTCGGTTACTGTTTATCCCAGATTTCTCATACGATTTACAATATCATCAAGTCGTAAAAATAAATTTGCAATGCCTTCTTCATTATCCATTTTTAGATTCTCATATTGAATTCTGAGAGTTTGGAGTTTAGCACTTTTTACCTTTGCATCACCTTCATAACTTAGAATGATTTTGTCCCATATTGTCTTGGTTGTATTCAGCTGCATGACTTTGACAAATTCAGATTCAGTTAGACTTCCCAATAGAGCATTGACCGCCTTTACATTCGTTTCATAGTTCTTTCTTTCTGTCGGATCTGTTGGTACTGCAGCTAGGTATTGATATCCTTGTTCAACAATTTCCCATACCTCTGCTCCCAGAGACTGAAGATAGGATCTCATCCTTGTTTTCCAGAAGATTAAATTGTTTTCATTAAAAAGCAAAGGCCTGATATATGCTATTCCATCTTGATTGCTCATCTTGCTTGATCTTCCTTCTAGCGGCTAAGCCTTTTTTATAAGGACTTGCTCTGATACCAATTGTTAGGAAAAATACTGAGAGGGGGGTGAATCAGTATTTAAGGATGAACACTTTTTCTTTTATTTCTCTTAAAAGCATATGTTACAATACTGCATCCAACAAGTATGACCTGATATCTTATTATGTCTTTTACTTAGAGCATTCCATCAGATAAGAATTAAGCATGAACAGACATAACAGAACAAACCATCAACACATATGAACACCAGGATTTAAGGTGGAAACCAAATTCGAGAGAAAACCACCGCTGCTGTAATCTCAGTTTTCAATATTCATTATAGAGAATACTTCTTACAATATATGCTGGTGCAGACTTATACCAGCACGCAGGAACCCACCTGCAAAAGGCTACAACCTTCTCTCATTTACCAGCTACCACTAGAAGGGAGCTACAACCCCCTTTCTGAAGGCTTCGACCTTCAGCACTACTGTAGACCACGTTTCATCAATTTTCATACTGGATCCACCAGTTTCGATATGACATACATTGCCGGTCACCAGTTTTATTTACTTTCTATATACTCACACAAACCAGAGATTTATCATTGTCAGATCATTCTATCCATGGGTGCATCGTAGTTTCAGATTTATCAGTTAAGACCAGAGCTCGCCCATACAGATATTCCTTTTAGGAATTGCTCATTCACCACCCTTACAATTGCACCACTGTTCTTTATTATTCTTCTCCTTATATAGTTTTCCCTTTATTAAAACCATGGGTTAAAACCACGAACCATTGACAGTATTCCTTTTAGTTTATCCCACAGGGCTTTTGATCTTTTATTTTAATTTTATTTATCAATTTAAAGAAATTGATAAATAAATAATTTAGAATTAAAGTTAACCCTTCACATTTTAACTCCTCCAAATAATATGGTAAACTTTTGACCCCGGGCCCACAAATTTAGTCAATAGCCAATCAAATATGCGCATGGTACCATAGGTAAACTTCGCACAAGTCCAGCGTTCGATCACCGTTAGATTAGCAAACTTCCAGATCAACGACGTATATGCATATTGCTCGACCTCCAATATCGATCGTTAACATGCGATGGCCCACCATACCTGTGTTAATCTCCGCGCACCTTCAACAAATGACGACCGTTCGATGACCCCTTCCCAGATCAACAATGCTCAATGATATCACTGGGCATCCTGGGTCAAAGTATAACGCGTGATGGTGCATGGTGAAAAGTGGTTTTGTGAAGTCGTACAGGGACGTGTGTTGAGCATTCTATGGAATCACTCCTCACCAGGAAATACCACTTGCCCGATGAGAGCAGTGCGATAAAAACTGGAAACCGCCGTTACTATTCCTCTCGCAAGGTTCCACCTTCTTCGCTCAGGGTTCCACTCCCCCTGCTTTATTATTGTAAATTGACTTATTTACTATGACATCGCTTGCACTCTTTATCAACCCATCATTTTTTTTATTGAGGCTTGACACCAATTCGACGCAATCTTCGTAACATCCATAATATATAACACAAGAAATTCACACCAGATTCCTTTGTGACCTTAAATTCGTCGTTTTACCTCTTCATGCTCCATTCTGGTTCCATAAGCACCAATGTACAGTTTCCATACCATGTTTTATTGTTCCAGGAAATTTTCAACATATCTCCTCTTTTGCTTGTTTCTGCTCCTTAACCGATACTTCCTCTGTTATTTTGATCAACCGATACTTCCTCTGTTCTTTTGATCAGATGCTCCTTTGTAGCCAATGCCTTTGCCATAAATGACAATATTCAAACAACAGAATGCAAACAACTATTGGATGATGCCACGGGTGTATGGACTTTAATTCAGAATGACTCGATGGTGCAACAACTGCACAATGAGTTGCGCATCAAAGAGCAGCGCTTTGCAGATATCAGGACAACATTGCCCACCTTAGTCATCGTACAGTGCCTTGCCTGCCTATAGGAGGGTCGGGTTATTCAGACTGAGATCAAGGATCTGTGTCATCGGGAGCTGTTGTTGGAAGCAAGGATGTGGCTGTGGGCCAAGGAGGCTCTGCAGCTGTCTCGGACACTTGATGGTGCGTTGAAGACCTTTCAGCAGACCGAACGAAGCATTGAACTTGCAGCTGATGGATGGACAACAGAGAAGTTGGTGCATGAAGTGCAGGGAGCTGCTGCACAGAGTGTTGAGATGGCCTTTCCACTGAAGACCTTTGTGGCCATGCTCAAAGCAAAAATGGCAGAGCCTAACCCACAATGACTTGAGACAAGTCATGAGTTTGTGTTGGGGGCATGTTGGAGCGGGATCCCCTGGGGTGAATTTTGATCAATTTTTGTATATAATTTTTGTTATGTGTGTTGTTAGGAAAGGTAAAAGGGGCTTTGGGGTGGGTCAAAGTACCTATTTTATGTAAATGGGTTTTAAGGGAAAATTATGGGCCTCAAACCATGGTTTGAGACCATAGTATCTGCGAGCTGAATGGAGATAAATATAGATAGATCGAGTCAAGTAATATAGTAATTAATAATAATCCCATGGTTATGTTGTTGAACATTTTGTAAGGTTTTTAGTCTAAGTCTGTGTTTGGGTAGAAAGGCTCCTGCTAGCTGTGTGCGCGGAAACCTAGTCCTGGCTATGCGTAGACTCCGCTGGCTTTCTACGCGGAAGGGTAATTGTAAGGGAAGTATGAATGTATTGAACTGTTAGATCATTAATACAAAGACTCTTTTGGCGGAACCAATTGTATTATGTGTTTGATATATGATTTATCTTATTACTGTGAATCTGATTCTATTATTTCTAAGATCGCAATTAGTTCTGTGAATGCACTTTACTCTGTTTATGATCAAATGGATCTGCACAAATAGATCTTATATTTCATGCATGAATATCAGTTGATGGTTAAGTATATGATAGATGAATAGATTTTCTTAAAGTATATATGTTATTGCACACATCTATACATACTTTGTGTTGAAAGACTCTCCAAATATCTGTGATTCTGTTATCTGTTATGTGCAATTATCTGTATTTGCGATGGAGCTAATCTGATAGTTTTTAATATATTTATGCACACATATGTTTATAATCTACAATAAGTTCTATTATAGATCTATTTAGGGCCACCACATCAATTTCTTCCTCAGGGTACGGAAACCTGGTTCCAACACCCCCCCATACTTCTTTGAGTAAGACTTTGATCTGCGAAAGCAGGTCATTGCCGAAAGGGCTAGTATTTGGAGGGTTTTTTGGTTGTGCAATAAATCCAAACCTAGGCCAGAACACCTCAAGACAACACATGGTGAATCCTACCAAATTTCATTGGAAGGCAGCAAAGCATGTGTTGGGGTACCTTAGAGGCACAATTGAGTATGGTTTATGGTACAGGAGGATAAAGGGAGTGAATCCAAGGCTTCATCGATGCAGATTGGGTAGGGATTCCATCAGACATGAAAAGTACTTCAGGGTTATCTTCAATGTTGGCTCTGCAACTATTTGCTGGTATAGGAGGAAACATAGGTCTGCGGCACTTAGCTCAGCATAGGCTAAATACATGGTTGCAAGTAAAGCAGCATGTGAAGTCATATGGATGAGGAAAATACTTGTGGGTATTTTCAGTCATGAGATGGATCCAATAGTGATTTATTGTGAGAAACAAAGTTGTATTAAAATCTTTCATAATATAGTATTTCATGAAAGTTCCAAGCACATTGATATCAGGTACCATCACTTGCGGGATTGTGTGAAAAGGATAATTATGATGCTACAGTACATTCCAACTGAGGAGCAAGATGCAGATATATTAACAAAGTTATTTTCAAGAGGAAATTTCGAATTCCACAAGTAAAGAATAGGGGTGGTGAAAAATCCCTTTCTTGCTAAGAAGGAGTGTTATAAATATAGCAAGAAAGGCTAAATTTGACTTGTGCCTTAGTCAAATTTAGTAATTTGATTTTCCACATCAGCAAGATGAATTGGATTGCAGTTAACTTGTGTGACATGGATTTTGTCTACTAGTTTACTCATTAAATTTAATTTATAGGCTAAAAGTAAAGTTGTGTATGTAGTGATTGCTAAATCTAGCAATCTAGCCTAGTTATTTTCAGTTTGACTCGGTTAATTGAGATTAAGTACCTAGTTGACTCAGTTGAAGGTCAGTTGAGTAGTATAACTGTTGTTAACTCAGTGATCTCTCAATTAAACTAGTCAATCAACTAAAAATAGCCTAGACATGCATGTGATTCGAATTTCCTAGCCGGAGTGGAGGAAAAGGCACATTTTAATTATCAATTGTATACTAGTTGAGTGTATAGGATTGGTGTTAAGAAGCTGAATCGTTCCTTGGGAATTATGTAAGAAAATAGGAGAAAATTATTATCTTTTAGGAGCTAATTTCCTTCAGAATTTTGTAAGGAAACAGGATCTAGCTAGGGCCTTCAATTGGCTAATGGTTGGCCATATCAGGACAGTTAGCAGGAGAACGGGTTTACAGTGCAGGGAGTGTTTCATATCTAAATCAAGTCATTGTAATATTTCTCATTCTCATCTCATTAATGAAAAAAAGCAAAAGGATTTTTCCCAATTGGGTTCCCCTGTAAATCATTGTGTTCTCTTGGTGTTTTAATGGTTGCATGTCATTGCATGTGTTTCTAAATTGTGATTTCCATTCCGTAGAACTGTAGAAGAAATTTTTAATCTCTTGATTTCATTAGTAGTATCAAATTTCTATTAATTTCTACACTAATATTTTTTACTAGCACCAACCAGAAGGAGACACCAACCCCTTGAGAAATATAGGCACCAACCCAAAAATGCTTAATTGAATCCTTTTTTTATGTCTTTAGCATTATTTTGTTCTACATCCTACTCTGTGTTCTATATCCTCAACTCAACTACACTGGAATCCTTTGAACTTATCCTTCAACCTCTTCTATGATCACACTTCCTCTAATGAGTTCATGCCATAGACTTATTTTTCACTTTCAACACCGCAAAATCTCAACACAAAAAGAAACCACTTCTAACACCCTCAAGAAAAATCCTTCACACGACTTCCAAACATCTTTGGATTATTTATATTAGATTATATTCGTAATTCATGGAAGAACCAACATTCCATGGAGGATGATCCAAAAAAAACTAGATTATTCATTTTATTTTCTCAACTGGAAATCCGGTCTGGGGATTCATATCATAATTATTCAATCGCTCCTTGGATCCTAAGAGTCTTAACTTTAATTTCATGAAACCACATGATATAACCCCGATCAAACAAACATTTCATTAAATCTGGATCCGTGTACACCTACTTATAACAAATTACTCAACACTTAGATCATTTTCTGCCTATATTCTCTTTTTAACTATAGCTTCAAGGGCTTCAACATCATCCCATGTTATTAAGTGTGTAACTATGGTCATAAACCATGAGCTCTAGATAATTGGGAACACACTTTCTTAATGCTCGGATTAAACAAAATCCAAATATATTTTTTATTACTTCTATACATAACCATGTTGTATCATAACTTTGACCTAATTCTTCATCTTCACTCAAATTTTGATTTAAGCTTCCATTTAACCGGAAGCATTTCTTTCCCCCATATATCTAGATGGATTTTTACATTAACCAAGATCCTTCTTCATTGTATCTAGATATAGTCCTTTTGTTGGTGCCAATACATGCAGACCCCTAGATGTTGAATAAGTTTAATAACTTATGGAACTTTGACCAGACTCTTATTCATTGCATCCAGATCCAACAGTTTTTCAATTAAATTTTGCTGCATACACCCATGGGTCATAGGATGGGAGGATATCTTATAATTTGGTATTTTCATGATTTTTGGGAAATTTTCCTTATTTATCACCATTTTTTCCAAAAAATTAAATACACAAAAATTTCACCAAACCAATCCCTAGTGTCAATCCTGATACTTCAGGAGATGCCACATCAAAATTGCAAGAAACAATCATAACTTTTCACATGGATATTTTTCCACATCATATATTCCATTTCATTTGAAAAATCATCACACTTCCATGTGTAATTCTCATTTATTTCCATGTATACGGGTCCCTACCACATGTCATCTACCACTTATCCAATTGGCCACCTAAAATTGTTGAAAATGAGTGCCATAGGTCATCACCTCCATTTTCCACGTGGACAAATTCTATCACCTGGTGCCACCTACCATCCCACTTGTACTACCATGTTAGCTAGGCTCCACTTTCTAGCTAAGGAAGAAATCTATAAACCCATTGTTTTCCATTAATAAAAAAAAAATTGCACCCCTTGAATACCCAGATGTAAAGAAACTTATTAGGATGTATATGTTATCTATTTTTTAAGCTAATGACTCTTTTCGAAAAGGGCTTGAATTCCTAGATATGATAAAGAGGCCCATATACATTAATGAAACCCAGATATGACTATAATGTGACTATTTCACTTTAAATTCACTTTCCTTTTGATTCTTGAGGAGTTAAGAGAAGTTCCATATACTATTGGAAATATCTCAAAATAGGTTATTCAACCATACAAAATTCATTCTAATTTGGACTAGGGAATAGAGAAAAAATTCCTTCAAAGATATGTTATCCAAACTAGAACTTTGACAACATGCTATACATAATGATATAACACATTCAATAGTCTCCCATGCTACTTGGAATTGACATCAATGACACTACAGTTGACATCAATGAAAACATATGCACAACATCACATCATTAACATGAGCTCCATGTCAAAACTACAAGAACCAATCATAAATTTCCTCATGGCTATTTTTCCATTACTACCACATCATCTACCAAGTCAACACACTACCATGTGTCATTCTCAACTATTACCACGTATCTAGGTACATGCCACCTATCATGTGTCACCTATCCAATTTACCACCTAAAAGTGTTGAAAATGAGTGTCATGTGTGGTCGCCTCTAGCTACCACATTGACAACTTCTCTCACCTAGTTCCACCTACCATCCCACCTATACTTCCATGTCATTTGGGTTCCACTTGTTATCTAAGGAATAAATCCATAAATTATATGTTTTTCATTAAGAAATTCTTTATTGCACCCCCTGGATACCCGGATGTAGATAAAAATATCAGAATGTTTCTAGTATCCAATTATTAAGGTAATGAATCTTACGTAAATGGGCCTGGATATGCATATATACTGAAGAGACAACGATATATTGATGAAACTTTGATATGAAAATAATATGTATGCTTCACTTCAACTTAATTTTCCTCCTAATTCATGTGGAGTTAGGAGAAGTGCCATATATTGTTGGAAATATCTCAAAATAGGTTATTCAACTATACAACATTCATTCGCATTTGGACTAGGGATTAGAGAATAAATTCCTTCAAATATATGTTATCTAAATTGTAACTTTAGCAACATTATATTCATAATGACAACAGACATTCAGCAATATCCCATTCTACTGGTATTTGACATCGATGACATTGCAATTGACATCAATGACAACATATGCACAACAATCTCCCCATTTGGAATTCATGGAAACACTACCACACATCTACTTAATAATTAATGATCTTGGGATAGACTCCCCTTATCTAAATGCTGAAAATACTCCTCCTATCTGCTTGTTGACTATTGAATGATTAGATATTGATGTATTATTATTATCCCCCTTTGACATCAATTAAAAATGGCCTATACTCCACATGTGTTGGTGCATACTATTTTCTTAAACTCCCCTTGTCCCCAACATGCTTCTTAGTTGGAATTAGTGATTCGTTCCTCATTGTGAGGAAGAAATTGCTCCCATATTTTATCTAAGATATTCAAAACTTTCTTTGGGTAAAGGTTTAGTAAATATGTTTGCAATTTTTTATTTTGTTGGAATGTATTCCAATATGATTGTTTGATCAACAACTTGTTCTCAAAGAAAATGGTACTTTATAGGATTGTGTTTTATTTAGAATGAATAACAAGGTTTTTTGAGATATTCATAACATTAGTATTGTCACACATAATAGGTATAGGTTGATCACCATTTTCTTTAATATCCTTGAGATTTTACTCCATCCATAAGACTTGAGTAAAACATGATGTTTCTGCCATATATCCTACTTTAGTTGTGCATAGAGAAAGGGAATTTTGTTTCTTGTTGAGCCAGGAGACAAGACAACTACCTAAAATGAAGGCTCTTCCATTTTTTCTCTTTTTATCATCAACACTTCTATTTGAATCTACATCTATATAAGATCTAAGAGTAATATCAATTCCCCTTGGATACCATAAGCCAAAATATTTCATGCCCTTTAGATATTTAAATATCATTTTGACTATACTCACATGAGATTCCTTTGTTCTTGATTTAAATCTTCCCACTAGAACTATTGCTTGCATAGTATATTATATTTATCCTATTAAGTAAATAAATTTTCCAATAATGGACCTGCACTTGGTCTAATTCACTTCTGGAGACTCATTATCCTTACTAAGCTTACACCATATTAACATGCGAGTGCTCACAGGTGAAAAAATTTCCATACCAAACTTATTTAATATTATTTTGAGGTACTTGTTTTGAGAGATAAATATGTCTTGTACTAACTTATGAACCTACAAACCAATAAATAAATATAGTTCTCCCAACATAGACATTTGAAACTCCTTTTTCACATTAGTTGCAAAACTTTTGCTCATATAACCAACATCACTTCCAAAAATTATGTCATCCACATAGAAAACAATGATTAGCAATTTATCTTTTTCAATATTGATGCAAAGGTTCTAGTCATTTCTCCTCTCTTGAAGCCTTGGTATTGAATATGTTTATCCAATCTAGGATATTAGGCCCTAGGTACCTGTTTTAAACCATACTTAGCTTTCTTCAATCTTCACACATAATCCTTGTCTTATGATAGATGAAATCCTTCCGGCTTCTCAACATAAACTTCTTATTGTAGCCCTCCATTTAAAAATGTTGATTTTACATCCATTTGATAAACTTTAAACCCCTTATATCTGTTGAAATCCAAGAAAATATTGATTGCTTCAAGTATAGCTACTGGAGCAAATGTTTCTTTGATGTCCACACCTATGAATTGCGCATATCCTTTACATACAATTCTTGATTTATTTATCACAACTTATCCATCTTCATTAAGCTTATTTTTGTACACCCACTTGGTTCCAATTACATTTTTGTCCTTATTTTTTAGTACATACTCTCATGTCTCATTCTTCTCAATATGACATATTTATTTATTCATGTCCTTAACCCATTGTTCATCTTGACTAGAAAGAGAAAAAATTTCAAGCTCCATTAGGGATATCTAGGTCGTTATCATGGTTGGATGTGCTAACAAGCTTCCTTCATGTTTGAACTCGTGATTCCTTATCTCCAATAATTTGGCTATCTAGATGATTTTTTTGGACATACTTGTATGGGGTTTTTGAATAAAATGGTTCACCTTCTTCTCTTTGTTCATCATCATGCTCCTCATCCTTATTTTCATCTTCCTATGCTTCTTGGTAGATAATTAGTTATGGTTTGGTTTAAGGAAACATTTCATCTAATATTACATCAATGCATTCAACAATATTTCGAGTCCTTTTTTTATAACATTTTTATCCCTCACTTCAATATGCATATATAATAAAATTTCCTTCATCAAATCTAAAATCAAATTTCTCTAAATCATCTTCATTTACCTTAATATAGCATTTGTTTCTAAACACTCTAAGATTTTTTACAGTGGTGGGTATACCTTTCCATACTTCATAGGGAATTTTAGTATCAATTACCCTTATTTGAGCTCTATTCAAGATATAGATTTTTGTGTACACTACTTCTCCCCAAAATATATCTGGTAACTAAGAAAGACAATGGATTTGGCCATCACTTGTACTATTCAATTTTTTCTTTCATCCACTCCTTTATGTTGTGGAGTTCTTGCAATAGTAAATTTTCCTGTAATTCCAAGATGTTCACAAATATCGTTAAATTAATTTTAAGTGAACTCTCCTCCTCTATCAGGAGTCTCAGTAATATTATTTTTGGACTTGTTTTATATTCAACTAAAGCCTTGAAATCTTTAAATTTCTCTAAAGCCTCTTATTTTTCTCCAAGGAAAGTTTCCCATTTAATTATTATATAAAAATCAATGAACATCATAACATACCTTTCACCTTTGAATGTTTGAACCTTGGATGGCCCACAGAGGTCTATGTAAATGATTTCCAAAAGCTTGGATGTAGAATATTCTTTTGTTTTAAAGAAGACTCTAGTTTATTTTCTAAACTAGTGTATGACGAACCAATATTATCATGTTGACTATCTCCCTAGATTCAGAAACTAATTCTAGAAATAAATAGACAAACACTTGAAAGCATTCCCTAATTTATCATTAAGTCATAGATGTAAGTGGGATGTATAGCTCATACATTTTTCCAAAATGCTTGATGATCATCCTTGTTGTTTTATTTTGTAGCTTCAGTCCCGTCCTCAATGCTCCAAGAAGAGACCTACATAGACATAAACAAACAAATGATAAAAATATATAATACATCAACGACTCAACTATAAACTATGTAAGTTATCAAGGAATCTTACAATAAACATCACGACAAATTATTATGGGAAAGTAACACATATTTGTATTAAGAATGAAGAAAAGGAGAATTACAACCAAGCCTTGATAGCCTCCTTCCAACAATCCTCCATCGAAACCCTTGTAATCAAAAGGTCTCCAATGGATACTTGGACATCATGTAAGTATAGTTCAAAACTAAAAAATGGAAACCCAATTCCCTTTGAAAGCATTGTACTTATAGGGAAATACTGGAAGTTGATATCCATTAAGGAAGGGGTAAGATACACAATGGAGGGAATGAGATCCATAATGAAAGGGAATAAATCTAGGATAGGAAGAGATCATGCCAAATATCCATCTCTTTGGAATAGATACCATTCTCAAGGCTTCTAGAATGGAAGCTTCTTTTACCCTTTTTTATTTTTACTCACGTAAGAATATTGTCACACCTTTAACAATGGAAAATCACGATCACATCGCTCTATGTTTAATTTTCAACATGCGACATTGCAGGTTTTGAATTGGGGACCTGTGATGATCTCCAAAATTAGGGTTTTTTAAGTATTTAATCTAGGATTCTTATACTTAATGGAGAGGTATTTCTTCCATATTTCTTGGGGATTCATGACAACAGTTCATTGAATAGCGAAAGGTATGGATTTAGCATAATTTACATGGATGTGATAAATTGATGTGTAACACTTAGCATACATACAGATGACATTGTGTGGTTTTGATATCTTTTGCATGTCCTTTACATCCTATTCTTTTGCAACCTTACTAGATTATCAAAATTAATATGTCCCAATATTTTTTGTCATAGCCAACTATCCTCTATTTTTTCCATACAAAATTTTTCACTTTATTCTTCATCAATAATGTATACATTACCTGAACTTTTTTTAGCCTTTTCCACCATTTTACTATATCAACGTTCATGATTTCACATTTTTTTGGAATTTAATGTGAGATCATACTCTTGATTACACATTTAACTGACACTCAAGAGATTATATTTCAACACTTCGACATACAAAACATTTTGAGCTTTAGTTCTTCCATTATTTATGTCTATTATGTATTTCCCAACTATTCTAGAAAATTCATTATTACCAATAATTACCTTGCCTCCATCCCATTCCTCAAGTTTAATGAATTTACTATGATCTCCTATTGTACATCTTGAACATCCACTATCAACATAACATTTTTTTTTTTTTTGGGGAAATATTTCATGAGATTTCACTCTTCATACTTCTCTAGATTTTCCATATTGTTGGATTTCTAAGGGGACATTCTTCCTTTCCATGTTTTTTAGACCTATTTAGACTAATTTTGCAATCCTGTGCATTGTGCCCATAATTGTTGCATATGTAGCATTCAACGTAATTCACCAGTGGAGAAAAATAATTGCCTCTTTTAATTCCATTTTCATATGTACCTTTATATTTGATGCTTAAATATATTTTCATTGGAGCTTTAATAAATTTTCCCATTCCATAATTTTTTCTTTCATAGGCACGACTGTCAACTACGTCATAACCAAAATTATTACATGAGTAAAAGTGTCCATAAAAGAAATTTGGGTACCTGGATGAATATTTCTTGTTGAAAGGAATATCTTTGTTGAATCCACTTTGTATGCTTTCTTTTCTACAATATTGATGATTCATAGCTATATTGGTTCCTTTTAGCATGTTTGCATCATTGTCATATTCTTATTTTTCCGATTGCTTTGAATCTCCCTCAAATTTCACTAAATGAATCAACCCTATTTTGATGAAAGAAAAATCATGACTTTTCTTCACTTTTAAATTCTTATTGAGTGCATCAGCATAGATGATGGGTTTTTTGCATCCATTTTATGTTGTTGTTAAGATTAACTCTCCCTTGGTGTTCTTTGGATTCTCTTCATAACCAAGACTCGTCTTTATTAATGGAGATATCTGATACCTAAGGATGTGAACTAATGACTCAGAACCTTTTATTAGCCTCAAATTTTGATTGAGATTATCTAAGACCTTTTCTAATTCTTTTCTTGAAAGTACAATTTCTTCTTTGATATTTTCATGATGTTCTTCCTTTTCTTTCAACTACTTTGAAAAAATCTCCTTTATCCTTTCGATTTCTTCTAATTCATTTTTCAAAAGAATGACTGAGTATGCATCACATTCTTTATCCTTATATTACTACATCTATTGTTCTAATTCATTAACTTTTTTCATTAGTGGTCTTAAATATTCTAGGGAAATTATGATTTCTCCTTCAAAATCCACTTCCACTTCAATCTATTCTTCAAAATTTTGATCATTCATCGCTTTGAATAATATTTATCCTCTCTAATCATCAGACATACTTTCATCACTTACAAAACAACTATATTATTTGGAGTACAAAATTTTCTTTTTGATGTTTTGTCCTCTTTTATGATCATGAGATTTGAATTTTAATTCATTATAAATATCATTCAATTTTGCATAAGGATATTTAGATTCATAGTGACCTATTCTACCACATTCAAAAAACTTGAATGGAAGCTTACCTTTAAACGTTTTAGTTCCCCTTTTCAACTTTCTTACAAATTGGGCTTTCTCTTCCTTTCATTCATGACTAGAGTCTTCATGGACCTTATGTTTGTTCATTTATTTGGTTTCTTTAAATACGAATTCTCTTGATCCTGAATTCTCCTTCTCTTTTATCAATTCATATGCAGTGAGAGTTCCATGAAGAGTGCCCATATTTATATTTTGAAGGTTTGATAACTCCTTAATAGCTAAGACTTTTGGATTAAACCTTGAGGAAAGGGATGTTAATATTTTTTTAACAATATCAAATTCCTTAATTTTCTCACCAAGACCTCTAATAATGTTGACTATCCCATCTACATGAAGAAATAATGATGCAAAATTTTCATCTTCATCCATTTTCAAACTTTTGAACTAACTTCTATAAGTTTGCAGCTTAGGCTCCTTCACTTTGCAATCTCCTTCATAATAGCTTTCAATCTTGTCCCAACGTTATTTGGTTGATTTGCAATGCATTACTTTGACAAATTATGTTTCTAATAGACTACTCAATATGACATTTTTTTTTCATAGTGTTATTTGTACAAAGTACTTTACCAATTCCATCAGTTGGAGGAGTTGCGGGTAAATGATGACCATTTTCAAGAGTCATTTAGACATCAGTACCTAAGGACATAATGTAGGTACTCATTCTTATTTTCCAAAAGGAAAAATTTGATCCATTAAACAGTGGAGCCTTGATTGAAGAGGATCGCATATGATTGGCCATGTTACTTTGTGATCTACCTTCTAATGATTAACTATTCCTTATGAAACCTACTTTGATACCAATTTTTTGAAATATAATTATATAGATAAGGGGGGTGAATCAATATAATGACCAATATTAACCAATGAAAACACTTTTAATACACATGTGAAATAAATCACATTAATAATAAGAGATATAACAAATATATGTAAGAAACTTCTTTTATTAATAAATGATGTTGTAGGCACCAACCTAATGCAACATTGATTTTTTTGCACTATCCAGAAGGAAGAGCCAACCCCATAAATTTTTTTACTGGCACCAACAAGAAAGAGGAACCAATCCCTTGAAAATTTTTATTAGCACCAACCACCTAAGATATTTTGCTGGCACCAAATAGAAGGAGGCATCACCCTGAAAATGCGTAATTAAATCATTTTTTATGTCTTTAACTCTATTTATTGCTCCTCTATTCTTCACATTACTCCCTATTTGCTATCCTCGACTCAATTTCACAGGCATACTCTAAACTTACCCTCTAACCCCTTCTAGGATCACACATCCTCTACGAACTTCATGCCATAGACTTATTTTGCACTTTTCATACCACATAACCATAACACCCATGAAAAACCACATCTAACACCTTTAGGAAAAATCCTTCACACAACTTCCAAATAGATTTGACTTATTTATATTGGATTATATCCACAATTCATGGCAGGGCGACATTCCATGGAGGAAAATTCAAAAAAATGGATTATTCATTTTATTTTCTCAACTAGAAATCCAGTCTGTAGGAGCGATATAAAACGTATGTCAATCACTCCTTGGCTCATCAAGGGCTTAACTTTAATTTCATGAAACCACATAATATAACCCCATTTAAATAGAAATTCCATTAAATATGGATTTGGGTCCACTTTCTTGTAAAACATATTCGACACTTCGATTATTTTTTAGCCTATATATTCTTTTGAAATTGAGCTCTAGGGGCTTTAAGATTATCGCATGCGACTGAGTGCAGGACCACAACCTTAAACCATGGGCTCCAAATATCTCATAATTTGGGTATTTTCTTGTGTTGTACATTTTCTTAAGGCCCAAATGAACTGGAAGCCAGATTTTTTTTTATGACTTCTACACGAAACCATTTTGGACCAAAACTTTGACCTGATTATTCATCTTCACTCAAATCTAGATGGGCTTACCTTTAAGTATAAATCATTTCTTTCCCTTGGATACCCAGATGTTTTTTAGACTAACCAAGCTCCTTCCTCATTGTATCAAGATTTGGTCCTTTGTTGGGATCAATACATTCACGCCCCTGGATGTAGGATAAGTTGCATAGCTCATGGAACTTTGATTGGAATATTATTCATTGTATCTGGATCTAGCCCTTTGTCAATTAAATTTTATATGTACACTCTTCGATTATGACATGGTCGAATAGCCTAGAATTAGGAATTTTCAATGTTTTGGAGCAATTTTCCTTATTTATCACCATTTTTTCCAAAAGTTAAATACACATGAAACCTTTGTAGGAATATACAGGGTAGGTTCCTTAGATCAAACACCAAAGGTCACCACTTACAAACATATCACAAATCAGTACACCAGTATTTGACATGGTTAAAACCCTTGAAGAGGGAAACATTACACGACATAATCCAACACGACCACTTTAGGCAATTTATTAATATGAAGAAATAAAAATTACATAAGCTTCTCTCATAAACGGTTACCGGAAAAATTACCCTCCATGATCTTTAAATAGAGATCATGGACCAATCAATTATTAAGCCACGGATCAAGTGTCGGTAATACCGAGGAGAGAGTGAACTGTCGGATCACTACATATCATGACTATCGGATTATAAGTTACAAGGGTACATAGTAAAGAAACACATTTTACCTAACTCTACACTAGACCAAGTTATACTTAACAATTTCCTATGTGTTGGAATATCCTAACATCCCCCATTAAGAACAACTTGGGATAGGATTGAAGGATTTACAAAGGTGACACAAAAGGAGACTATTTCCTATGTGTCGAAATATCCTAACATCCCCCCTTAAGAACCACTTAGGATAGGATTGAAGGATTTACAAAGGTGACATAATAGGAGAAGGAAGAAAGCATTAGAGGCTATACCCCCTTAATGATAACTTTCTTGAACTCCAAGCATAGATCAAATTTTGGTAAACTCTGCTTCTGTGAGAGCCTTTGTAAAGATATTGGAAAATTTATCATTGGTTGAAGAATACTGTACTTCAAGGACACGATCATGAATGAGCTTTTTGATGAATTGTATGTGAATCTCAATGTGTTTCCTATGATGATGTTGAACTGGATCTTTGCATAGCTGAATGGCACTCTGATTATCACACCAAAGTGTAGTTGGATGTTGTTGATGAAGACCAAATTTGGTCAAGATCTGACGAAGCCACAGGGCTTCCTTGCTGACTTCAACTACACCACGATACATTGCTTCTGCCGAATAAAGAGAGATGGAACTTCATTTCTTACAATGCCAAGTAATAGGTCCTGAACCAAGAGTGAATACATAACCTACAGTAGAATTTGGATCATCAGGGTCACCAGCCCAATCAGAATCAGTGAAACCAATTAACAATAGAGATGTTCCTATAATATAATGAATCCTGAACTGAACTATACCTCAAATGTATCGAAGAATTATTTTAGCTGCTTTCCAGGAATTTCATGAGGCTCATGCATAAACTAAGCAACAAGACCAATGGAAAAGGAAAGGTCAGGAAAGGTATGGGTTAGATACAGCATTTTACCAACAAGTTGACGGTATAAGGTAGCACCAACTTCAGGGGTATTACAAGTGACTGAAAGCTTGACTTCGGACCGAAAGGGAGAAGGGGATGGATTACAGTCTTCCATGTGAAATTGGCGTAGAAGATCATAGGCATACTTGGACTGAGAAAGGGTAATACCTTCTTTGGATTGCAAGACTTGTAGACCAAGGAAATAATGAAAGTGTCCTAAGTCTGTCATTTCAAACTTCTTTTTGAGGCTAGACTTCACCTGATGGTTGGGATCACTACCAGTAAGGATAAGATCATCAACATAAAGAAAAAGGATGATGAAGGACTTACCCACTTTCTTGGTGTAGACGGTGTTGTCAGAATGACACATAGAAAAACCATTATCTAAGACAAATATATCCATTTTGGCATACCAAGCATGAGAAGATTGTTTGAGACCATAGAGAGACTTCCCAAGGTGACAAACAAGGCTAGAGTCGCTTTTTATAAAGCCAAGGGGTTGTTCCATGTAGATTTATTAATGCAAATCTCCATGTAAGAAGGTGGATTTAACATCCATCTGATGAACTTCCCATTTAAAGGAGGCAACAATGGAAAGAACAAGGAAGATAGAATTCGTTTTGGCAACTAGGGAGAAGTTTTCAATATAGTCAATGCCTTCAACTTGTGAATATCCTTTAGCAACAAGACGAGCTTTACTTTTTTCCACTTTTCCATTTGGTCCAAACTTTTTTTTGTAAACCCATTTGCATCTGAAAAGTTTTCTTCCCTTTGGAAGAGGAACAAGATCCCAAGTATCGTTTTCAAATAAGGAACGATATTCTTCATTCATAGCTTCATCCCAATCTGGATGACCTGAAGCTTCTTCAAAGGTTTCTGGATTAGGATTTTCCAAAACTTGAGCTAATAAGGAAGAGGCTCTTTCGAACTGAGAACGTTTATGACATTGATCTGTAGGGTCACCTGCAAGAGAACCCATTGCATCCTGAGTAGAGAGGACCCATCGTGGAAGATGTGGAGCTGAAGGAATATCTTGAGGAGGTGGAGGAGGATTTTTATCCTCGCAGTCATCATCCAAACTATAAGGAATGCTGTCAAAAATAGAAGAGATAAAGAGAGGTGGCACATATGTCGAATCGGGATCGTAGGCCAAAGATGGCACACCCGCCGAACTAGGCTCGCAGACTGATATATTTTCATCAAATTTCACATCTCTTCTAATGATTACATTTTTGGATTTTGGTTGAAGAATTCTATATCTTTTGACATCTTCAAAATATCCAAAAAAAATGCATTTTTCACTCTTAATTTCTAAGACTTTATGTTTCTCATCTGGAATATGGACCCAAGCTTCTCTTCCAAAAACACAAAAGTGATTTACATCTGGTTTGATTGAGCTCCAGGCTTCTTCCGGAGTTATATTCCTTAAAACCTTAGTAGGAGTACGATTTACTATGTAATTTTCAGAGTTAATTGCTTCCACCCAAAAATTAAGACAAAGTCCTTTAGATTGAAGCATACAGTTAGCCGTTTTTTTTAGAGTGTGATTCTTCCTTTCAACTACACCATTTTGTTGTGGAGTATATGGAACAGTATGTTGCAATTGAATGCCATGCTCAATGAAAAAGTGGATAAAATTGTTGTTAACATATTATCTTCCATTGTCAGTTCTTAACTTAATAATGTGAGGTCCATATTGTTTCTCAAAAAAGGCCTTAAAGGCCAAGAACATGTTAAAAACTTAACTCTTGATTTTTAAGAAGTATATCCAAGTGCGTCTAGAAAAATCATTAATGAAAGTTAAGAAGTACTTGCAGCGAGAGAAAGGAACAATAGGAAGTGGACCACATAAATCACTGTGCACAAGCTGAAAAGGGGCTGAAGCATGCCAAGAAGCATGTTTGTCAAAATTATCATGATGATTTTTTTCGAGTACACATCCAGAAAAAACACCATCTCAACAAGACACCATAGGAAGACATGTCACCATATTTTCTTTACATTGAGTTTGAAGAGAGCGATAGTTTGAGTGACCAAATCACTCATGCCAAAGTTTTCTCACTTCATCATTATGAGCAACAAAAATGGAGGGAAGACATGATGACCCAAATTTGTCAAACTTATACAACCTTGTGTAATCATCAGCAATGCCAGTAGCTAAAATATGTCTAGGATCTTTGAGGTCCTTAAATACAACATCATGAGGTGAGAATTCTATTTTTTTCACTTCACCTGAATGAGTTATCTAATAAATAGATAGAAGGTTGCAAGACAAGGTAGGAACACATAATACATCATTAAATTGGCCATTATCTAGATGAATGGTTCCAGACCCTACAACACTAAGAGATCTATCATCACCAACATAAATATTTTTGGTGTTACAATCATTTAAAGAAGAAAACATGGCTTTATTTTTGGCCATGTGGTAAGAGGATCCAGAATCAATGAACCACTCATGAGAATGAGAAGAAGAATATACATTCAAATCATAACTAGATCTTGATGCTTGACAACCACAAGCAGAAAGTACCATTCCCGAAGAGGAAGTTGAAGAGTGCTCCAAATTGATGTTGTGCTTCTTCATTGTTGCTTCAAAGGTTTCCATCTTCTTAAAACATTTTGACTCTACATGGCCATCATACAAAATTTGCAACGTTTATATGTCTTCTTCCCTTTGTTTTTATATACCTTATCATTTTGTTGAGTTTCTTTTTCATTTTGCAGCTAAAATTTCTTAAGACCCTTGTTTGGTTTAGGACCATTATTTTTAGGATTATGCTTCTTAGGATTCTATTGGTATGGTTGTTGTTGGGCCACTAAGGATTTATTAGAAGATTTTCCAACATTAATAAGACCAAGGTGTAAGAGTTTTTCTTGTTCTCTTATCAAAGAATTGCAAAAGGCATCAAAAGAGGGGGGGCTTGTATGTTGTTCCTTGAGAAATGAGGGCTTCTCTAGTGGAATGGAAGGTGGAAACAAATATAGAGTATGCAAGGCCAAGAATAGAAAGAATGGAATAAATGAGGCTACCATCTTCCTTTTTGACCTTAAAAACTTTTAAAAGAAGTCTAAGGGTCTTGAATTTGGACAAAAAATCTTCAATGGAGGAGAAATTATTGGGGTCCAAATTAAGCAACTCATTTTCAAGCTGATGAGCTATGATTTCATTTTTAATGCCAAAAACAATATTTATCTTTTTCATAGCTTCATTAGGGGAGTCAATGTCTTGGATATGAAATCGAATATCTTGAGCAATGGACATTCCTATCAACCCGCATGCTTGATATTGTTTTTTTTCCCATTTAGTAGCTTTATCTCCATTGATATGTTTAGTTTCTTGTCCTATGGCTATTCTATAAATCCATTTACTTCTAAGTAAGTCTACCATGTAGTATATCCATTGGAAATAATTAGTGCCGTTAAGAATAACCGGGCATGCACTTTCCATTTTTTTTAACTGAAGTTGAAAAGGCTGAAACCAACTACTCCAATGGAAAGATCTCGAAAAATTAGGCCGGTTAAAAAAAAAGCGGCTCTGAAATCGGCTTCCAGATGAAGAAGTTATGCATTTTTGAAAAAAAATTGTAGTAGATGTTGAATAGTTATGTGAGAGGTTGAAAGTTGATGATGAAGATGTAATTTAAAAAAAAAATTCCCCACCCTTTTCCGAACTTAATACAATAAGCTCACTTTAAAAAAAAACTACTTTATGTGACCCACTTGATAAATAAGTGAGAGTCACTTTTACAATGTGCTTTATAAATAAAAAATAAAACCGCCAACTTGCCAAAATGTTTTTTTAAGAAAAAGTAACTTAACAAAAATCTTTTTATAAAAATAAGCTTGACAAGAGACTTGAACCCAAGACCTCTATTCTAATAAAGTAATTTTACACCAAGTGAGCTAGTAAAAGGATAATGTAATTGTTTGAAAGGAGGAAGCTTTGTTTTTTTTTTTTTTGCTCTTTGATGTGCGTGCTTTTTCCTACAAAAAACACAAAATCCGTGCAAAAAAAAAAAAATACAACCCTTACAACAACACTTTACATTTCTGGTTAGTCTTCCGAAAACTATCCTTTTTTCACTATTTTGAATTTCCTGAGATAACACAAAGGCACGGGGAAAGAGCATACGTAGCAGAAAAAAAAATCTCGTCTTCTTGTTTCTGATTTGTCGAGATCGCACACAGCACAGAGAAAAGAGAATAAACATAGAAGAGGGTATAGATCCAGAAAAAAAAAAAAAAAAAACAACAACAACAACAACAACTCTAAACCTAAATTAACAGAGGGAATTGAAATAAGCATAAGGATTAATAAATATAACTACACAAAAGATACTTTATACCTCGAGATCTAAAATGACGTAACTTGGGCAACCAGAAACCTTTTTGCATGAAACGAAAGGGGTTCCTCACTGTGAAATATGCTCCGGACACAACAGATAAATTATCCTAGCTCAAAAGTGGTCAAAAATAGTAGATCTAGAAAACGGCAGTCGGATGCAGTCAAACAAGCTTCGGATTTGGATCAACAACAAATGTGGCCCTCAAAATGGATATGATACCAAGTATGAATCTATAGGTTAAGTTCCTTATATCAAACACCAAAGGTCACCACTCACAAACATATCACAAATTAGTACACTAGTATTTGACGTGGTTACAACCCTCGAAGAGGGAAACAATCCACGGTCTGAGCCAACGCGGCCACTTCAGGAAATTTATAAATATAAAGAAAGAAAATTTACATAAGCTTCTCTCATAAACAGTTACCAGAAAAATTACCCTCCATGCTCTTTAAATAGAGATCATGGACCATTCAGGTGTTAAGCCACGGATCAAGTGTCAGTAATACCAAGGAGAGAGTGAACCTTCAGATCACTACATATCGTGACCTTTAGATTATAAGTGAAAAATTTATATAGTAAAGAAACACACTTTACCTAACTCTACGCTAGACCAAGTTATACTTAACTATTTCCTATGTGTCGAAATATCCTAACATCCCCCCTTAAGAAAAACTTGGGATAGGATTGAATGATTTACAAAGGTGACACAAAATGAGACTATTTCCTATGTGTCAAAATATCCTAACAACCTTCATCAAACTATTCCATATTACAAATCCCGAGATTTTAGGGGCTTCCACATAAAAACTCCAAGAACCAATCAGAACTTTTCACATGGATATTTTTCCACATCATCTCTTGCATGTCATTTCCACATCATTTGGCAAGTCAGTACATTACCATGTGTCATTCTCAATTATTTCCATGTGTCTAGGTACGTGCCACATGTCATATTCCATCTGTCCAATTGGCCACCTAAATGTGCTAGAAATGAGTGCCACATGTCGTCACCTCTGCCAACCACATCGACAACTTATGTCACTTGGTACTACATACCATCCCACCATTACTGCCATGCAAGTTGGGGTCCACTTGCTATATAAGGAAGAAATTTGAAAATTTGATGTTTCAATTAAGAAGTTCTTTATTTCACACCTTGGATGCTTGGATGCAAAGAAACTTATTCACATGTATCTGGTATCCAAATATTAACATAATTACTCTTGAGGAAAAAGGCACAGATACCTAGATGTGTTGAAGAGGCCCAAATACATTGGTAAAACCCAAATATGAATATAATACAATATATTCACTTCAAAATTTTCCTTTTGACTCCTTCAGAACAAGTTATTCAACCATACAACATTCATTTTCATTGGGAGTAGGGACTAAAAAAGAAATGCCTTCAAAGAGATGTTATCCAAAATCAAATTTTAAAAACATGTTATTTATAATGACATCACACATTCAATAGTCTCCCATGTTGTTGGGCTTTGACATCAAGGAAAACATATGCATAATAGTCTCTCAATATATATAAGCTTAGGAACATAGATGATTCATTATCTTTAGTCCATAAAATAAGTGCATCATAATTATGAGCCTTGGTCTTGACATTGATGTCCTTATCAAACATTTAAATGCTTACATTCAAATAATTTCCATGTTAGGGATGCGCATCATGATTACTCCCTTGTGGAGGTATGTGGTTAGGATTTATAATAAACATTTGTTAGCCTTGACGAGGAAAAGGATTAGTGGGGGCAATAGGTTTTTATTGGGCATCTTATTTCACTAACATTCTTTGAGCTTCCTCCATAATGGAGCACTAATGAGTTAAGTGATTTTCTTTACAAAACTTGCAAGGAAATTCTACTTTATTTATTTTTTTGTTTACCCATACTAATATATATTTGTTTCATTATTCATCATCAGCTCCTATTTAGGTTTTATGTTGGTTCCTTTTTTATTTATCCTACATTGTTGGTTTCTCTTCATCTTATAGGCATAAACTAAGAGGACATAAGAGGATTATGAAAGGCTCAAGTTGTACATAGTGTTGTATGAAACTACTAATGCACTTGAATATAAGGACATATATCCCATTCAAATTGTCACTTAAATATTCATGACTTTTCCCATAGAACCAATTCCATCATCAACATGAGGTCCCAATTTTCGTTTGGTGGGTTCATTTCCACTCTTGGTGCATATGGAAAAATCTCATATAAAAGCCTAGATTGTGAATAAATCAAATTGAGATGTTCAAATTTCATGATTACACCTTCCATGATTTATTATATTAATAGGGAAATATATTTGGTAATAAAAGGCACTAAATATTTCAAAATTATCATCTAATAATTGTTCAATGATATCTTCTTTCATCATTCAACATCTCCTCTTCCACTGATCAATGTGATCAAAGATATGAGTGGATGCAATTTGTAAAATGTTAACATTCATATTCCCATATCATAAATATTTTGCAGTTGTAAATGCATTAATAAGGCCATTTTCAAGTGCGAAAATGTATTATGTGAGCCCCATAGTAACTAAATATACCACTCAGTTATAATCCCTATCAAGGTTCAGTTGAATGGTATCAATTTAATATTGTCATCCATTAAGGAGTATGAGGAAAACTAAAAATGGAGAGTCACAATGTGTTCAATGGATATTCTTGAGATGTACGTTTAAGTTTAGGAATTTTAGAAGGTATTTGGTCATGAATGAGGCAATTTGGGATTATAAGGCATTGGTTTCTTAGTTAACTTATGAAAAATTTGGAATATTTAAAATTGTAATGAATAGTAACCTAATAGTACCAACTGACCTAGGATTCCTAGAGAACTAATTTGGATTCATGATACCAATCATAAAAATACCCTTTAGTATATTTCCATAATAGGGGGAAAGCATGGTGGAATCAAATAATTATGGTGTGGGGAGTAAAATCCACCTAAAGGGTTTCTCATATTATTCATGATTGTGTTCCCTATTGGAAAGACAAAATAAGGGATGAACCTGGTCCTAATTGAGAGTACAGATCCAGGGATGTGTTCACCCATGAAATAAAACACTAAAAATGGGGCAACATTTCTCCCTACTATCATGACAAAAGGTGGGAAATTCCTATTAAAAGGTGGCAAACTTTTGTTCAATATTGATAGCTTGGTACTAAAAGGTGGCATATTTGTGCTAAAATTTGACATCTTAAAAGAGACATTAGCACTAGTATAAGGGATAAAGTAGGAGTACCACTTCCATTATATGGTGTTAACATGAAGAAACAAACGTTTCCAATTGTGACATTGGAGATAAGAGGAGGAAGTCCACCCTGAATTTGATGTATTAGCGGTGTTATCCATCCCATAAAATGATATATAGGATTATCATAAAAATAAATAGATGGGTCTCTATGTGGGATTTCACAAACATGGATGAAAAGAGGACTTTGAGTGATGATTTAAAATTGGATACAAATGGGTCACCAAGATTTTTCAACCTGAATATTATCCTAAGGAGGAGGGAATCATTCCCTTCTTGCTATATTAATATGGCCATGTATGCCTCTTAAGAATCCATTAGTATATAACTCATCAATTTAGGATCATCTTCTAAATATTCTTCCATTTTAGGGTTATTCAATGTTGTATGATTTTCATCTTATGACTCACTAGGTGGAGGAGAAATACCAATTGATATCCACCTAGTAGCAAGTAGTTGTTCAACTTTGAGGGCGGATACCTGTAACACTCTCTTCCCACATCTACCCAAGTAACTGGCCAACAGGGGTAAACATGTGACGAGAGGCTACTAATATGAGATTAAACCTCCTAGATGACCTTAAGGAAGTGAAACCGACGGAAACACCAAAAACATACCATACACTGCATCATTGATATCCCCAAGAGGTAACCCAACCTCCCAGAGCCCTGTTCCCTGAGGGGGAACTGATTATTAGCACCTTTGAGGCTAATTCATGGGAATGTAAGGGCAAGGGAGTGGTTCTAGGTTCTAGAGCCATGGGCTATCCTTGTCAAGGTAGCGGCTCGGGCTCAAACAAGAGATTTTTTTCCACGGCTCTGAGATTTGTGCCACAATTTCAACCCCTGAGACTAGGTCACTGCCCAGAACTTCCTGTAACTTTAGGAAGGGGTAAATAAAATTAAAAAAAACATAAAGAAGCAATATTATCAACTGAAACTCATTCGACTCCACCCATCCATGACAGGCATTTCGTCAAACATGTCACAAACATAGCATCTACGAGCATAAAAAACAGATTGAAACCAAGGGGTGTCTTTCTTATCTGAGAATGGGTAAGAAGCATTTGTCCCCTACATCATAAGCTATGTTACAATCAATTTCAACATAGATACATGAGATAATAATTTACAGGAAAAAACATGAATATAGTTGTTATCACTCAGAAAAAGTGAAACATCATTTGACATAGTCTTAGAGGTTCATGTGTCAAAGGTATGGCCATAGAGTTTATTTGTCATTAGTTGGTAAAGGAAAAATTTAAATTTTTTCTTATTAGCCTATCCTAAGGTCCAAACCCACCCTCATTCAAATATTTTCATGTCACATCAGTCATTATATCCTGACACATTCCATTTCCCAAGCTTATAAATCTGAAAAGGTCATCTTAGCTAGAATTTCTTACTTTCGTAGCGAATTGCACAACAAAAACACAGTTTTTGCTACGAAACTGTTGATACTTTCGTAGCGATACTACCAGGAAATACATTAAGTATGCTACGAAAAGAGGTATTCTTCTCTGTCTTTTCAAATCATGTGGTAGGTGTCAGTCAATGATTGAAAGGGTGAGGGTAGATGCCATTTGAGTCAGTTAGGGTTAAATCAAGGTACAATGGTCATGGTTGAAGTCATTATTACTATTTTAAGCATGTATGAGTCATGATTATGCCATTGGTTGTCATTGAAACTTTAAAATATTACCAAATTGAGTCATTTTTCATTCTTCTCTCCATATTCGCATGCTACTGAGCTCTGGAGAGCTATTTCAGAAAGCCCAAGTTGTGGCTGGAATTTTCAAAGGTTTGCAAGTATTACTCATCAAGCAAGGCAGAGAAGACATAAAAGCACCATTGCTGCAAAGAGGAAGACCAACAAAGGTGGCCATTGCCTCATATATGAGCAATCAGACATGAACTTGATTAATTAAGACCCAACAGCTTCAGAAGTTTTCAAAAGTACAGGGTATTTGTAGTTGTTCCAAATACTACAAGGATGCCATGTGCAGGTTTCTAAGGATTTTGCCATCAATTTCAATGGGACAACTTCAAATGTGGGGATGTTGAACCTCACTATAATTCCAAATACCATTTCAGCAGCAATAGGAATTCCAAGAGGAGGAGAAAAATGGTTCAAAGGTTTCAAATTCACCCTGCAGGACTGTAAGGAATTTATCAAGTCAGAACATAGTGATATTGACCTTACAAATGCCATTCCAAGGAGCTACATGAAATATAACTTCTCAAAGCTGTTGCTTATCATTCAGAAGTACTTCACCTGTGAAGGGAGGTATCATATGGCTTATTCTTACCACTTTAGGCTTCTACTACATTTTTTTGGTAATAAATTTCTTGATATACCTTTTTACTTATATAGAAGCTTAGCAAAAATGGCAGATAAACTTCAAGCTAAATCTGAAGGAAATGAAACCTCACTCTGTCATCATGGTTTAATCAAGTTGCTGGTTTTAGAGGAGTTAAAAATATTAAGCAGAGACTGGTCTTCTTTTCTGTTTTTCAGTGGTTTTGAAGCAGATTCCATCACTCCTAAAATAAATCCTAAACCTAGAGGTACACCATCACCTTCAATGGAAAATAAAATTGAGCATTTAGTAGCAAGCAAAGTGAACCAGTAATCATGGAAACAGATACATTGTAGAAAGTCGATACACCTGTTGTTTCACCTAAAAAACAAGAGCCAACTGTGAGAAAACATGGCAGCAAAAGGACTACAAGAAACCAAACAGTGGCTAAGGGAAACTTAGAAGACATTCTACATGCTATTGATATTGAGGAAACTCCCATAGTCCAAGCTGAAGATATAGATGAGGGAGGAAAGAAGCTTAAGAAAGTCAAAATAGCTAAGAAGTTGGAGTTTGAAGGTGAGGATGTAGGATTCATGTTTCAAGCTAGTAAACCAATGACAAGACATGCCAAAAAGGTCTTGGAAAGCAGTAAAGAAGTTCATAAAGTCACTAAAACTGTCTAGCCACCACTAAGCATCATTGACCTCTCATCACCTACAAAAGAAGATCTAGTCAGCAAGAAAAAAAAAAGGAAAGGAGGAAATCATTGAAAAAACAGAGATTGAGGTCCTTAAGGAGTAGTTGAAGTTAGAAAATCATGAAATAGCAGTCTTGAAGAAAGAGGCAAGGAAACATAATGTTCAGAAGGTGCAGTTTGATAAAATGAAAGAAGTTTGGGAAGAGCAGGTTAATAGTGTATCAAAGACCTTAGATAACACACAACAATTGATCAAATGGACTCAGCCATTGAGAGGAGAAGTGAAGCATATCAGAAAAATGAACTTGCACTTGAAATCTAGAAACAGAAAACTGAAGGACCAAGTCAAAGACCTCCAAGAGAAGTTAGAATTGATCCATGAGGAGTTGGAGAAGAAGGGCCTAAAGATGACTATGGTTGAAGAGCCCATAGCTCAACTCATCATTAATGAAGAGGAAACACCTCAAGAGCCTTAAGTTGAGTTTGTTTATGTTTTATAAGGATTATGGAATGTTGAAGACCAAGTTTCTACAGATGGAGGTTACCTTTTTTAGACAAGGTTAAAATCTGGAAATTTCATAGTTTTTCACAGTTTCGTAGTGTTTCCTCGGCTTAAAGCCAGGAAAACACTACGAAAATTTCTGTAGCTGTCTTTTTGCTTCTAAATCCAATTTTTGCAGCTTTCAAGGAGGGAAAATGGTGGTGATGATGTGTCATGTCATTATGGACACCATGGAATAGCAAAGAAGAATAAATTTTGAGTGCAAAGACCATTTTTTGGACGCTACGAAAGCTCGCTATGAAACTACCCTGTTTTCGTAGTGAGATGTTTTTGAAGGTTTCTAAGCAGTTTAAAAGCAGTTTTGGATAGGGGGACACATCCAACAGGTCAAGGGACCTTACCACTAGACATTTATGACTTGAAGACAATGCAGTAAAGACAAATCATCAACTAAAGTTTTCGTTGAAGATAAGGATCATGTTTTCTTGAAAAATAGGGTTTGGTTCCATATGTTTAGGAGGGTCTTTAATATGTCAAGTAGTGATGAATCAGGTCATAGCCTATTTGAACATGTGATGTTTAATATTAACTGATATGTAATTGTTTTAAAGATAAGATAGAATGATGTAATAAATAGGAGTTTGAGTCCTATTAGGAAAAGGTCATCTTTAGAGTGTCGTTGTCATTTTCTTATTAAAAGATGTGTTTTTCTGTTATATGAGGTGTCATAGGAAGAGTTCAATGAATCTAGGCAAGAGGCAGATCATCTCTACTGTAAGAATGTCTATTTAAAGGAAAATTATCAAAGTTGTAAAGGGTTGGAGATTTTTTTCACCATATTGTTGCTTTATGTAATTTGACTGATTCAGTAATACAGAGGAATTTTTCTTGACAGACCTGAGATTCTCATGGAGTTTTTAATGTCTTTCTGATCTATATCTTTATGTGTACTACTTGCAGTAGATTTCATCTTTATTACTCAGAATTCATATGTGTATGCTCTGACTTCCTTTATTGATGAAATGACTGTGTTTCACTATGTACTATATGTGATTTTCCTTTGTTAAAGACTCTTATCTGTCTCAGCTTCCATGTCAAGAAACCTTTCCACTGAATTTACTTATTTGTTTACTCCATAAGCCTGATGGTTGCAAGCCTGAATTATTTTCAACCTACATACAAAAAAATCAATTTAATTTTCAAATAGAGTTAGCCATCTAGTCCTATCATTATCTAATATCATAAACCCCTTTGGGAGAGCCCTCTCAAACTGAAGAGGCTAAGCTTCAGTCAAAAGCTTGTTTGAAACAGTTACATAGAGTTGTCTGATTAGCAGCCAATCAAGTACAAATTTTTGATAACAAGAGCCAGACATCATCATTGATCGAATACATTCTCATAACCAACATATTAATAATAGAAATACAATGGATAAAATAGCAATAAAATCCATACATAAACTAGTATATTTTCACACCGAATACCATAGAAATTAGCTCTTTAATATTGACTGTAAAACCAACTGGAGATGGGACTTCCATGTTCCACCTGACCATAGATTGGTTGAGCCAAATCTACTTCATCCAATCATCCCCATGCCATATTACAAACATGAATGTGGGACTCATAACCAACCTAAAAATAACCAAACAAGCATGGATGCTACCGGAGTTCTCCGCCTACATCGTGAGGAATTTGAGTGCCTCCTAGTCTCCTAGGATTTACAATAAGCCATTGTCTAATCCAGGGATCACTAGGCCCTACATTGAGACCATATCTCCATTCTTTATCTTACATCCCATCCCGGGAAAACTAGACCCAATCAAGAGAAATAAACCTCTTGGCTTTACCGTATATCCCGCCATTCACCGGCAAGGATTCCTAGGCCCACCGAGGAACACAATTTGGCTTTACCACAACCCACAGTCTGGCTCAGGGGTTACTAGGCCAATGGATTTACCGCAATCCATATTCTAGTTCAGGGACCACTAAGCCATGTGTTTTTAATTTCGGAGATCCACCCCACTCACCTTTGAATCCAATCCGACCATCTAGCTCAACTGAAGTATGAGAACCCATCTCATCAAGGCTATACTAAAACGGACAGGCTAGGTTAAAAACATTGGAACACCTGGAAAAACCCATGCCAAGACAACAAAGAACCACACGTAATACCATGCATGCCAAATATAGCAAGGAAAATATACATGCAAACTAATACCTACCAAAAATCCTATTGTAGTTGCTTGATTCCTGCTCCTCCTTTTTCCTGCTTTCCTACCTTTCTTGCTCAAATGCCATAGTGCTCCAAAAACTCTAAGTGTCCAAGAGTGTGAGAGAGAGAGAGAGAGTATTGAGAGAGCTCCAAAACTGAACTAACAAAAGGTACCAAATGATCCTCAGAAGCCTTTGTATAGAATAGGCCTCTATTTTCTTCATTTTCCATTGTTTTCCTTCAATTTCCTCCTCACATGCAAACTATGACCTGTTACCTCCCTTTTCTCCTAATTTCCATTATTTTCATAAATAAATGTGCCAAAAATACTTTTTGCATCTTTAATTCATTAGCCATAGTCTTTTCCAATTTCCTTAGCCATAATAAACCAAATCAACACCCCTTAGGATTTTTTTCCCAACAATTAGCTTGGAATAAGTTTCCCATCAACCGTGATTATTAATTTTAACATTTATTACATGGAATTTTCACCAGGGTTGTTACGGAACCCTCCCCCTTGGGGTACACCATCCTCGGTGTTCAACTGCACATATACCTCATCAAAACTGCTGAAAAACAACCATACTGCCCATGGAGATCTATAACATAGCACGTTGTAGTATTTACAATGATCACCCTGCTGAAAAGAAAACCAACATGACATCATATCCACATGACAACTCAAATGACATGACACCATACCGCTTATTGGAGACTTTATAACTTAGCTCATGGAGGTATATGTGTGTGTGTGTGTGTGTGTGTGTGTGTGTGTGTGTGTGTGTGTGTGTGTGTACATACATCCAAACATCACATCAAAACACATATGAAAACATCACCAAAACATATACCAACAAAACCAACATCACACCAAAATTGCTTTGCCTCAACCCACAAACAAGGAAGGATACATGGCCCGCATCTGATCCACCATCTCCCATGCAGCTTCATCGGGCCCAAAGTGCTTCCACTGCACTTTAAATTTCTCTATTTCTTGGTTCCATAGCATGAGCACCTTTTTTTGCAATATACACCGAGGCTCCAGAAGGAATTCGCCATCTAGTTCCACATGTAATACAGACCAGTCAATCACATGATAAACATCTTTAATATACTTTTTAAGCAATGATATATGAAAAAAATCATGGACTTTCACTGTGGAAGGTAGTGCAAGTCAATAGGCCACTAATCTGATCCTTTTAATGATCCTCAAGGATCCACAAAACTGTGGTGCCAACTTGGCACAACATCCAATCCGCAATGAGCTCTTCCTGGGCTTGATGTGCAAGTACACCTGATCCCCAACCTTAAATTCCTTGAAAAACATGTTCTTATCTTCATAACTCTTCTTCCTATCATGTGTTTCCTTCAAGTTCTTCTTGATCACCGACATTTCCTGTTCCATCTCTGCTAACATATCTAGTCCAATTAGTGCCATGTTAACCGGATCACTCCAACTAATAGGAGTGTTGAAACTCTGCATGTACATAGCCTCAAATGGACTCATCCTCAATGACTCCTGATACCCATTGTTGTAAGCGAAATTTACCAGTGGAAGATACTCTTCCCACTTGCATTGTTAATGCATCACATACATCCTCAACATATTCTCTAGTATCCTGTTGACCCTCTCATTTTATCCATCTATCTGTGGATGATATGTTGTGACAAAGGAAAACTCGGTGCCCAAACCTGCAAACAACTCCTTCCAAAACTTGGAAGTGAAATTTTCATTCTTGTCGGACACAATATTCTTTGGAACACCATGCAATCTTACTATGTCTCGGATAAAATCCTGTGCTGCATCACTAGCTGATTATGTAGTCTTCATCGGTATGAAATGTGCAACCTTTGTAAACTTTTCCACAACAACCATAACAGAATCATGTTGCCTAGCTGTCTTAGGAAAACCTATGATGAATTCCATGGAAATGACCTCCAATTTCCACTCTAGAATCGCAATTGGTTGTAGCAACCCACCTGGATGTTTGCACTCTACCTTAACCATCTGACAATATAAATGTATGGATACAAACTCTACCACATCCCTCTTTAGATTCAGCCAATAATAGAATCTCTACAGTCAAATTCTTCTGGTAGCATGGGTGACTTGAATATGGTTTCTCGGGAACTCCCTCAAGATCACCTTCTTGAGCTCACGTTTGTCCGATACATATATTCTATCTCGAAATCTTACTAATCCATCTATAGTAAGGCGATATCCAAATCCTATACACGTGTACTTGTACATGTACCACCTGTACCTTTACTTGTACCTTTACCAACACTTGTACTTGTACCAATGCTTGTGGTTGTACCTGTACCAAAAATGTACTTGTACCCATACATGTACCCTGTTGCAACCTGTGCACAATATCCATATACCTATGATCCTACTGACCTGCCTGTAAGATCCTATATTGTAATTTTGTCCCATAGGAGCTCATCGTTTCTAATTGATTTACTTGTACTTGCCTACTAAGAGCATCTGAGACATTTTTCCCCTTTCCCTTTATGTACCTAATCTCAAATTCAAGCTCACTAATTGTGGCCAACCATCTAGCCTGTCTAGCATTTAGATTCGACTGGTCAAACAAGTACCTCAACCCAATGTGATCACTCATAAGTACAAACCTCCATCCAAGAAGATAGTTCCTCCACATCTTTAGTGCATGAATGATCATTGCTAGCTCAAGACCATGTGCTGAGTAGTTTTTCTCATGTTCATTTAGCTTACGTGACTCATAGCATACCACCTGTCCACCTTGCATAAGGACTTCACCAATCCTCCCTTGCAAGCATCTGTACACACTACAAACTCCTTGTTTGGATCTGCAATCTTTAACATTGGAGCATATGTAAACAACTACTTAAGCTGCTCAAAACTAGCCTCACACTCCTTTGTCTAGTCAAATTACTTACCTTTCCTCTGCAGTGATGTAATAGGATAAGAAATCTATGAGAAGTTCTTGATGAACCTCCGATATTAACCTGCCAATCCCATGAATGATCTCACCTCATATACATTCTTATGAGCTACCCACTCCACGAACAATACCAGTGCACCCCATGGCGATACACTTGGCTTATTGTACCCTTTGTCCAACATTTCTTTCAACTACAATTTTAACTCTACCAACTCTGGTGTGCTCATCTTGTAAGGTGCTTTGGATGCTGGAGATGCCCATGGTACCAACTCAATAGATAATTCTACTTCCCTGTGAGGTGGAAACTCTGAAATATATGCTAGAAATACATCCTGAAACTGTTGCAAAATGGGATTACTGTTCAACACATCTGCATCCTCAACTTCCTTAACTTTGCCACTAGAGATATGAACTGTGTCACACAGCCTTTCCTATAACTGTGCTTGGCCTACATAGTTGTCACCATCATAATTGATGTGGCTTTCTTATTTCCATGCAATACTCTTGGTTCCCCATTATCATCAAAGCATTCAATATCTTTGTCATAGAAATCTACCTTGGTCCTATGAAGATATAACCAATCCATACCCAATAGCATACTCTAGGAACCCAATGGCAATATATTCAAGTGTGTTGTTGTAGGCATGCCATTTAACTCAAATGTGCAAGCTCTTACCCAATGGTGAACTCTTTTCTTCATACATGTGGCCAACTGCACCAACGAAGATTATGCATGCATTTTCTTAAGCTTGGTGATCTGCTTGTCTTTTTTCCACTGTTGCATTAATGTGAGGAATGATCTAGACAACATCCCCAACTGTCTGCGCCTCCAGTGCACTATATATATTAGGCCTACCACCCTGGTGCTGTGGGAAATCTCTCCTAAGGTGCTCCTCACCACATGTCCATCACTCCAACCGTCTTGTTCCATTACCTCCATGTTGTTGTTTTGGCTTGTGTCTTTGTCCACCTGCGTTAAAATTCTTTTGTGGTGCTACTTTTTCTTTCCCATCTGCATTCTGAGGCCTTGCTCTCTTAGGCTGCCATTGACCTTTACCTTGGTCTTTCCCTTTCCATCCTTTTTGAGACTCATTCTTTCACCTTGACTATTCATAGTAATGCTTCAGTTTCCCAATGACTTCCTCAAGTGACCGAGGCTCATCATACTCAATCTGGTCTCTAAATTTTAATGGAAAAACACTGAAAAAGCACTGAATTTTAGCATTTTCGTCCTTCATATATGGCACATACCTCAGTAGCTTTAGGAACCTGGTTGTGTACTCTTCATCTGTCATTAACCCAATCTTTAACTCATAAAATTGTTTGGCCTTATTTTCATAATACCTCTATGACAATTACTTCTTCCTAAAAATCCTCTTGAACTCATGCCAGCTCAAGTCCTTTGTTATGATGTCATTGACCCGCTTCACATCTTCCCACCATATGTTTGCTTTACCTTTCAAAATTAAGATAGAAATTATGGCCTTCATGTTATCAGTGTACTCATGCAACTCAAAGGACTTTTTCATGACCAATTATCCAAGATTTTGTATCTTCTGGTTTCTTCAAGTCTCCATCAAAGGTAGGTGGTTTGGATTTATTAAATTCATCTGGAAAGTATCCCCTGTCACTCCTCCTATAGGGGTGATATCGATAACGATCATGATGCCTATCCAAACTAGAACTTGAATGATACATGTACTTATCACTCCTATCCGGAGTTCTAGAAACCTACCATTTCTCACTGCATCAGCCCTATTTGACCTGTGTCTACTAGGAGACCTGTTGCCATATGCCCCATTAGTTTTTTCCTCCTGGACATGGGATCCAAAGTGTACCTTTCCACTGCAAATTTGACAATCTCTAAAGAAGCATCACATTCACCTCTATTTATTTCTCTTGTAGTTATATGATCTTGTCATTATCTTCCTTACAACTCTTTATTTCTTCCTTTGGTATTCTCGATGTGTCTGCCAAATCAGAAGAGTGCTCACCATGCTTCTCATATGACTCATAAGGAGAGTCCTTGTAGTCTATTGACTTTCTATCCATGTTAATATGTCTTCCCACTACAAGGAAAAGACCCTCTAGCGGAGGTTATAAAGGCGGTTTTTAGTGTTATAAAATTGGCCAAAATTGTCAAAAAAACATTTGCTACAACATTTTTTTTTTGGTAATGGAGGTTTTGATGGAGTTGCTAATGGAACTTCAAAACAAATAAACAAAACTGGGCGGCCGGAGGTTTTTACAGATGTTTTTCTTATCGGTGTGTGCTTCATGTGTGAACACACCTGTGTGTTTTAAATGGTACACATCGGTTCTGTAAACATACCAAGCATCGGGATGGAAAACAAATTTCTGAAGCCCCAGGGTGTTTACATACACAACGTATCGGTGCATGTCACCAAAAAATACGCACTGGGTCAATAGAAGGTGCATGCAACGATGTTATTTGGATTATAGTTGTAAAGCATTAAGGCATTTAAGTCAAACAATATTGGTGTGTTACAAATACAAATGCATCGGTACGTTGAGGAAAAATAACATCGGTGTATGCACCTTCTATCCTCCTAGTGCGTATGGGTTGTGTACACACCTCGGGCCGTTAAGGTGTAAAAATGCACCGGCGCGTTAAAGGAAAACCATACAGGTGCATGCAATGCCTATCGGCCCGGGTTGTAGTCGTCAATAAAGTGCACTGGGTGTTCTAATTGGTATTGGTATTTGGTGCGGTGCTCATAGGTCATAGCAACGCACCGATGTGCAGTATCATACACACGTATCGACTTTCCTTTTCTATTTTTTTGAAACATCGACCTGTGAGATTGCAATTATTATGATTTTTTAAAATTCATTATTCATCAAAAGTGGACACATATCTTATAATAGTATTCATATTAATTGAAGTTCTATTAGTGCATTTGAATGTAATGTTTGGATGAATTTTTTATATCATCATATTTTGCATATCTTCATTATAATATTTAATCATCCATATATTTAATCAATGGTGTAACATTTCCCAACGACAATGGAGAACACAAAATGGGACAATTATTGGTAACCCTTTGTCTTTCAATTGGGACACTATGTCCATTACATTAAAAAAAATGCCTGACTTCACAGACAAATATTTCAAAAAATACAATGCCTTGCTTTGATATCCAAACATATTGATCATCATTCTTCGCTGGAACTATTGTCACTTCTTGAGCTACTTACATGAGTTGATTTATTTCGAGGAATTTTTTTTCATTGTGTTGATTGTTTTCTTCTTCTTCAAGTTCCATCTACAAACTTAAAAATAAAGTGTAATGAGTGTATCTACATTGGTGGGAATAATTAAAAGTGAAATATTAAATAATATACATAAATGTAAATCGAAAAGAAATGTACCATAACAAGAATTAACTCGTGAACTATACACATTCTTTCAAAACCAAATTTCATGCCTTCTTTCAATAATTATTTTTTTGGCGCAGTTCCATACTTTGTTTCTTGCAAGTTTTATACCCCATAACAAATCATAGATTTAATATAAAAGATTTTATTGTCCTATTAATTATAGACGGAGCTAATTAAAACAAGACAGATACTTACAAATTCCACAATTAATTTCTGATATGCCAACATATACTGACAACCCATATTTAACCCAATGTCAATTAATTCTTCTGATGGTTCTTCTTTATATGTTAGCACCTGTTTGAAGACATTCAATTATGATTGATGTAAAACAACTTAAAATATACAAAAATGAAATATATTTAAGTTGTTATAAGGAAGTAACAATTACTCACAAACTTAGATAGCAACCCTTTTCTTCCTTGTCATCATGTTTTATGTGTTGAATGGGTTCCATTTTCTTTTCTTTTTTGTAAGAAAATACTTGAAAATTAATATTTAATGTTAAATTATTTATTTATTGTACCTAATCGAAAAATTCAATGATTACATATTAAATTTGAAGCACGATGTTATTGAGATGGCTCCTCATTCGGTGAAATTATGTACATTTCTTTGACCATCTCCTTTGTCAGACCAGGATTATCAAATTCTTGAAAATACTTTGCATGTGTGAATCTATCCAAGTGATCAAGTTGTCACTCAACAACATTGTCAGTCTTCGAAGATTCAAGGAATATGACATCTCTTGCTACTACAAACTTCTTATTGACTTCATCATAGAGACAATATCCTTTGGAGGTATTGGAATACCCCAAGAAGATACATTTTCGCCTTCTAGCACCAAGTTTATTCCTTCGTACCTTAGGTATCAAAGCATAACAGGTGGAACCAAAGACCCTTAAATGCTTTACCGAAGGAATGTTTTCATGCCACATTTCATAAGTAGTTTTGTTTCTGATTGAATTTGAAGGACACCTATTCTTTATGTATACAAAACATAGAACCACATCAGCCCAAAACATCAATTTTACATTCTTAAAAAACATCATGGAGCGAACCATATTTAAAATTGTCCTGTTCATTCTTTCAGCTACACCATTCTGTTGGGGATTATTGGGCACAGTTGTTTGATGTTTGATCCCATGTTGACAAAGATAATTTTCAAATTCGTTTGAAGTGTATTCTTTTCCATTATCAGTGCGCAAAGAGCCAATATGAGTTTGTGCATCATTTTCTATCCATGTATGAAAATCCTTGAATGTTTGAAAAGCATCAGATTTGTTTTTCAATAAGTAAACCCAACACATTCTGGTGTAATCATCAATAAATGTCGTCATATATTTATTTCCATTTTCAGAAGCAACAGGCATAGGGCCACATAAATCTGAATGAATAAGCTCAAGTTTTCTATGTTCTCTAGAACATGAATCATGAAATGGATGTTTGCTATGCTTTCCTAGAATACAAGCACCACATTGCTTAAGTTTCCTAGGAATTGTAGGCAGTCCATTAACACCATTTTTCTTCAACGATATAATGTTGCCATAGTTTAAGTGTCTAAATCTAGCATGCCATAAAATAATTGATGGGAATGTACCTTCATCATGATGTGAACTGAATGCAAAGTTTTGTGCATGAGGAGAGGAACCTTTTAGCTTCAAGAGTCTTCCTTATTTTATTCCCTCCATGACAAGTGAGTGATCTGATGCTTTTCTGACCTCAACCTTTCCATCAAAGATGTGAATGGAGTGTCCTTGCTGGCGGATGTGGACCAAGGATAGCAAGTTTCTCCTCAACACAGGGAGGTATAGAACCTCATGTAGAAGATGATCTGGAAGACCAGGAAACTTAAGGCTGATTGTGCCAAGCCCTGATGGCTTGAGTTTGGATTTATCTATGAATTATACTGCTCCATCAACTTTGTTAGTAAATTATTCAAAAAAATATTTTCTAAATGTCATGTGACATGTTGCTCCTGAATCTAGCAACCAATAATTTCTCCAAGAAGTAAATGAAACATCAAACAAGTCTTCAGTTACTCCATTGTTACAATGTGCTACAACATAATGAGCGGATTCAGGTGCTTTACCTTTGTCTCTGTCATGAGTTTTACCTTTTTCTTGATTTCTTTGCTGCTTAATTTTATCCCAAGGCAGCTTACATGTAGATGCCTCATGCCAATCTTTATTGCAGCGTATTCTTTGAAGATCATATTTTTCAGTTTGAGTTTGTCTGCCCCCCCTTCCGCTAAAATTTATTCTTCCTCTTCCTCTTCAGCCACCTCTTCCTCTAGAAGAATATTGAGCATGACTCTTTTCTCTATGTGCAAAGTATACAGCCTCTTCAAAAGATAGAGGGGTTGTCATCTTTCCAAAAGCCTTCTCTCTTTCTGCAAAATTTTTCTCAAGGGAATCAAAGGTGATTTTCATGAGATTTCTACTTGCTTGCAATGACTCAAGATAATGTGAGTAAGTGGGATACAATGCCTTAACATATGCTATGAGAGGTATGTCAACTTCTACACCAGTGCTCTTAATGTCCTGCATGATAGATCTTACTTCTGAAGCTAAAGCAATAGGGTCATCATTTTCAATTCAAGACTGAACAACTTAATCATTAATTGAACAATTTCAAGTTCTGAATGTGATTCATAGAGTTATTTTAGCTTGCTCAAGGCTTCATAGGCATTTGAAAATGGTGTAATATGACGTCTCACCTCTTCATTTACAGAATATGTAATCAAGGCATAGGCCTTGCATTTCTTGTTTTCCCAAATGGCAATCTCCTTGTTTGAAGTGGGCTTTGCTGGTGGATGGTCTCCTTATCCTTCACAAATTCCTCTCCACAACTCATTAAAAATGAGAGTGTGCTTGATTTTCTGAGATCATTCAGGATATTTCTCTTTTCCGAAGAGAACAATTCCTACAATAGATATGAGAGAATGCATTATTTTGAAGAAAAAAAATACTTTGTTGTCACGGTAAAAACTCAATTCTGGTTTTAAATTCTGCAAAAAAATTTTTTGTAAAAAAAGAAATTGGGGAAAAACAGAGGTATTATCTAAGGGAGGGATTATTTAGAGGAGGTATTTTCTAGGGGAGGTGTTTCCTGGGGAAATTTTTTACCAGGGGAGGTATTTTATGGGAAAGTTATTTACCAGGGGAGGGGGAGGCATTTTCTAGGGTGGGTATTTGTTGTAATAAAAAATTTAAAAATAAAAATAAATCTGGAAGGGGTCATACATGCTGAGGGATGGAACAGGAAGGGAAGGTCGAGGGAGGTCGATGGCTGGAAGGTGAGGTGGATGGAGGGGAAGGATGGGGGAGGCGAATGGGAGGGGACACGAGGAAGGTGGACGGCTAGAGGGTGAGGGAGATGGGAGGGGAGGGATGGGGGAGGGGGAGGGGAGTGGATGTGAGGGGAGGGGGAGGGGAGTGGACGCGAGGGAGGTCAATGGCTAGAGAGTGAGGTGGATGGGAGGGGAGGGATGGGGGAGCGGGAGGGGAGTGGGCGTGAGGGGAGGGTGAGGGGAATGGAGAAGGTCGAGGGTGATGGAGAGGGCTGAGGGTGAGGGAGAGCGGTTGGGGAGTACTGAGAGGGGGTTGGGGAATGGGGAGGGTCGAGGGTGATGAAAAGGGTCGAGGGTGAGGGAGAGCGATTGGGGAGTGCCGAGAGGGGGTTGGGGTGTGGACAGAGACTATGTAGGGAGATCCGAGAGAGGGTTTGGGAATGGATAGTGACTATGTGGGGAGAGTCAAGAGGGGGTTTGGGAATGGACAACGACTGTGTGGGTGGAGCAGCACAAGGGCCGAGGGAGGTGAGGTGAGTGTGGAGAGTTAAGAGGGTGTAAAATGAGTTAAATTTGCACAGTAAAAAAGAACTGAATTTGCATAGTGGTGTGCAGAAAAAATTGAGCTAAGATTGCACAGTGATGTGCAGAAAAATTGAGGTGGAATTTGCCAAAAACCAGAATGCAGAATTATTCCAGAATTACAAAATGCCAGGAGCAGTAAAAAAACTAAATGCACAATGACAGTCTACGAAAATGCAGAATAGGAGGGAGTTACACCAAGGGCATGAATGCCAAAAAAGGGACTGGCTCTAATACCATGTCAGACCAGGAGGTAACTCCGCAAAACTAAAGATGCATTAGATGGAGATTGTGTGTGTACTTAAACATGGAGGTGAGACTATTGGGATTCACTTCCCAATGTCTCTTGGCCTTCCTTATTTACTAAATTACAATAATATAAATCTCACCCAATCCCTTAGGATTAGGTGTCAACATCCTTGTACACCTTTTTGGACATTCCTACTGGCATATTTATGATATCAACTCGTTCATCCTTTGAGATTTTCATAATCTTCGTGAAAAAAGTAACATAACAATAAACTACTTAATTTTCATATTGATATATGAAAACTAAATATAAAAAAAGTGATATTTATAAATGATTGCTTTGTAGTAATATATACATATAATTCTAGAAAAACATTTAAAGGAATAATAGTTTTTCAATGCTCATATTTTTTTGTTGTACGTTTTTGCTATGAAAAGTTTGACATGTCTCATTGACCAATTCTCTGGAAACTCTTCCTGTAGTTTAAATAAAATTTGGTTCTTGGAATCATTGGATTGATTTTTGTATTGTAAGTGGAAAGAACGTCTATACATTAGTTCCACTAGATCCCTCAAAGTTTTGTAAAAAAAATTCCCCCTTTCGTTAACTTCCAACACCACTCCAGATGAGCTAAGGAGAAATTAATTTTCATTTGCATGTTCTATTTTTTTTCTTTTCTTAGAACAACATTCCTTTCCTTTGATGTTGGTCCCTGTATAACATTAAACATATTTGAATTAATAGATTTTTTGAAACATGTTATCTAATATTTTTAAGTATATTATTAATGAAAATTCAAAAAAGAAACTCATATTGGATCGATATTATTTTTTCATTCACCTGATTCATCCTTCTACAATTTTTTCGTCAAGCTTTTATGCTCTTCTGGTCTTAGATCAGAAATAATATTATCGAGCTTTTTCATTTTGTGGCTCTGCATGACACACACTAAACAATACATATTAGTTAAACTTACATATAGTTCAAAAAAAAATTTAAAGATTTTACAAAGAACTTGCCTTTTTTGCTTTTTTGGATGTGCTATCAGTATTTTTATTACTTGAACTCCTGTTAGCCATTATTTTTATCAATATAAAACATGTACCATTCATTAATATATTTTATAAGTAAATCACATACTTTTCAAGTAAAAAAAAAATCAAGAAAACGGTGCGTCTATCTAAATTAAACGCCCAGTGCATTTATAGTTTTAACCGCACTAGTGCGACTTTCGCCACTTAAGGACAGACAACAGAAAAAAAAAAATTTTAAAAATAATTGTGCAATATGTTATTATAAACGCACCGCAACTATAGTAGAAACATTGTACGGTGCTCTTTGTCAATAGGAGACCCGGTGCGTTATATTAATACAGGAGCACCGATTAACATAAACATAAATTAATATAAAATTGTTCTTATGAAACAACGATTTTTTTCAATACACGCCTAGTGCATTATACTAAAAGCATGCACCGATGCGCTAGATTAAACAGGGTGCACCGATTAACAAAAGCTTTGTTTTAAAAAATCGTGAAAGGGCCGACAGGGATTAGGATCTGACTTTGCAATTGGTCCCCCGGGTTAGATGTCAAATGCTTATATATATAGTAATACAAACCCTATAAATCTAAAATGAAAAGCCCTAATTTTGAATTTGTGTAGTCACATAAACAAGAAGATGCAAGGGTTTAACATAAGAATGGATTTTTTTGTTTTTTTTTTTTTTCTGAATTTTAATTAAATTTAAATAGGAATAGAGATTGTAAATGATTTTATTAGTAAAATGCACAGTAAAATTTAAAATTTTTACCATGCATGTATTAAATCTAATAGAAACTGTAAAAAAAACAATTATTACAATAAAATTTAAATTTTGTATTATACTACAGTGTTTTTGTGTGAATCACCAGATGTTTCAAAATTTGATTCTCTGAATAGTGTTATTGTTCGAAAGTATTTTGCTACTCTGCAGTGATCTTTTGCTCTAGGTATGTATCTCGTGCAAATCCCTCTCTAAAAAATTTGGAAAAATAATAAAATAATGAATAGATTTTACTATTTAAATAACTTTTTATGAAATTAGATTTCCGAAAATCATTTTCCGCTCATTTTTCAATTTACAGTTTTTTTTTCCCAATATTTGGTGTGTTTGTTAACTAATCACACTGGTGCGTCTGGTAATAAAACTACACCGGTGCGTTTAACAGTACATTAGCATTTTTAACAATAACTCCTTTTTTAACGCACTGAAATTACTTTTAGGTATGTACACCAAAATGTATTGTTGATTTTTCTCAAATGCAGGGAAAAAATATCATAATTATATAAAATGGAAAATTTTTCAAAATCTAGCTCGTTCCATAATATTTCTCAAAGTCCATCACAGAGTTATCCCTATCCATCTCCAAGCGTAATTACTTCTAATTTTATTTATATTTTCATTATCTAATTGAATTTATGTTTTTTATCCATGTCAATTAGCTGAATTAAATTAATGTATACAAATTTTCAAGTTCATGTAGATTTAGAATCGAGTTTAGAAGCACAAAATATTCAAACAGTTCCAAAACTTCGAAAGCTATTATCAGGAGCGGCATACCGCAAGACATGGTTGGTAGATGAAAATGGACAGCGGCTTCACCCTACCAATTGTAACATGTCATCTTCTAGCCACAACCCTGAGACAATGATGGTAATAATTTTTTGGTATAATGTAATTATTTCAACTTCAAACCAATTAATCATGCATTGACTTGCTTACTAATTGATATCATCGATATTGTACTAATCATGTTCAAATATATTTTTTAAAATTATTAGGATTCTAGTGATGATGAGCGACCTACCTACCATCTTCCATTGCACCCCACAACAATGTCAAATTGAGAGAAGGTTGAATTAAGAGAAAAATGCAAAGAGGAAAGATACCAAGAATGGTTGAATCAACCAGCTATTCAATTCCCACTACGTCCAGACTCACCAATTGGGAATGGCTACAGCAATAGTAGTTCTTCACAAGCTATAAATGGATGCAATCAAATAGAGGTTGGTATGGATGATTTCTTAAGGGATATGACTTCCATGGATACAATGTTTTTATATGCATTCCAGAACGATGATCAAATAGGGGATGATTCTCATATCACTGATACCTTTTTCGAAAGCCTTAAATTTTCTTCCACCACCCCTCTCTTTGGACCTGGAGGTCAGTCAAAGTCTACCCAGTTGGGAACAACAATGTTACTGTACAACTTGAAAGCAAACTTTGGCTTGTCGAATGCATGTTTCTCAGAAATTTTGAGGTAATTGACCATCAAGTCCCTTATATTTTGATAAATCTTGTCACACAGTCAACATTACAAATGGTAAATTTTATGAACGCTAATAATTATTGGCATTTTACATTTAATATTATCCACCAACTACATGTTATTTAAATATAAGGTTCTTCCGAGTGATAATGTATTGCTTGGTAGTTGCGAAGAGGCAGAGCAATTGTTGAAAATGTTAGGTGTTGAGTACAGATCATATTATGCATGTCCAAATGAGTGTATTCTATATAGAGGAGAATAAGCAGATAAAGAGATATGTCCGAAATGTGGGCATGATAGGTATGATAAATAAAAAAATAAGGGTAAATCGCGTGGTCCTTCTCTTAAGATATTGAAGCACATGCCTATAATCCCAAGGATTCAAAGTCTCTTTCGTTGCAAAGAATTAGCTATGTTGCAGGGATGGTATGCCTCACACAGAAGTGAGTTGGGAGTAATGTGAATCCAAACATATTCAATAGCCATGAAACAAATAGAGGATACATGGCCCAAAAAATTCAAGGATGAAGTACGAAGTCTATGACTCAGCAGAGCCATGGATGGCGTCAACCCATATTCCCTCCAGAACACCAACTATTCTTTTTTTCCTATAGTATTGATCAATAACAATATCCCCCCATGGTTTTCCATGAATGTAATATCCCAAAATGGAAAATACAGGAATATAGAACATAAACTGGAAAATGCAGTAATACATCAGTACATAGAAATGAGAGTAGATCATGTATCCATTCTATTTAACAGTATAGAAGAAAATCAGGGAAAATTTTAAGGATGGAAAATTATCTTGAAGTTTAAAAACATTGGCGAATCTCACTAGTCCCTAATATGAAAACTATAAAATTTCTATTGATATTTTTGTAAAATTATTCAAATTTACAATGATTTTATATATAGTCTTTGTATAATATTGGTGATTTTTAAGGTAAAATAATTTTATATTGTAAAATTTGGGTGAATCATTTTTAGAAAAAATGGAAATTGGCGAATATTTTTTTTGGGAAAATCATGGATAATTTTCCCACCTACGAATATTAGCCATTAAAATTTTCCATGCAGCAAATGTATACAAGATCTTGAGGAAAAATACACTCAAGTTAGGCAAAACAAGCCTCTAGAGACCTAGTACATAAAATATGAAGCACAACTGCTATACAAGAATGTCGAAGGCTAAGACTGTGGAGTTTCTGTTGGGGTTAACTGATTCTAGAAAATGTAAATACATGGATCTGTTGATACAGTGATTAGAAAATTTTGGGATCAGAGAACTAGGATTTATAACACTATTCCGAAACAACCCAGAAAGGGTTTCTGGAAATACACAAAATGCAGAATGTGTCAAGTGTGGCCCTAGGGCTGAATAATTCTCTGCAATTGGATCACTAGTGGGAGGTGGCTGATCTGATATGACAATGGTTGATATCCCTCCTCACAAAATTTCTAGATGAAGGGTTGCCCCCCTCACTAGAAAACGGGGTCAAGAACTTGGGTACTTGACCTCCCACTGCAACTGCACTATAAAATAACAGAATTTCTAGAGGAGACTACGTTGTGGGTGAATGTTTCTTCTTGGCCTGATCCCTGATGGTGGAATAAATATCAAGGAACTCCCTTGCTAGCCTCTCGGATGAAGGGCTACTCCCTCACTGGAAAGCAAGCTCAAAATTTGGGTTTATCAACCCTCCACTGTTGTTGCCCTACAAAACAACACAATCCTGAAGGATACTACATTGTGAATGATGGATGAAGCTTTTCCTGATGTTGGATAGTGGAAATGATTCTCAATGAACCTCTCATGAGTAGGCACTCAAAGTTCCCTGAGGATGAGGGTGGGATTTCTACTCGGAAACACCCTTGTTCTAAACAGCACAGTAGACCTAGCTAAACAACTAAAGTGTGCAAAAATTCATAAAAGACTAATAAAATATCAATATTTGGAATGCCTTCTATGGCTACCATCCTCTTCCTTATATTCTTGGTGGGCTTCCTCACCCTAGGTCCCACTCATTAAATAAGCTATTCTCATGCATACACTCCTGCTCTATGACTGCGTTATCCTCCATTAACACTCCACTACCTCCATAGCAGCATTGTTGATTTGGTCAAATTTGACCTTGTCCACATGCTTTAGCCCTTGTTCACACCTCAAGGTGCTTTATACAGTTGATACAATGATTCACATTCACATGAGAAATGGTTTTATTCCTACTAAAGAGATTTATGGGTCTCTCTACCCACTTATTCACCTATCTTATTATCAAAAGAAAAAATTAATATTCCAACTAGCTGAAAGCTAATTAGGAGTATTATATTGAAGAATGAACATCTTATGTTGGCTTTCATAGTCCCTAGTAGAAGAAAAGTGAAGAATATGGATGTCTACTTACAACCACTCGTAGATGAATTGTAGGAATTATGGGATGGGATAAATGTATAGGGTGTATCAAGACCCATCGCAATAGAGAGGAGTTTTACGTTGTATGGCATATGTGCTTGCACCAATCATGATTATCCAGGCTTAGGAGTTTTCTCCAGTAAATTATATGTTTATTGATTTTTTTATATACGTAACAATAATCTTTCGCATATTAATTTAATTCATTGTAATTATTCTGATCTTCATTGTATTCTTTAACGTGCCATGCATATTGTATACAATAATTTCGCAGGTCTTGTAACAAAAGGGTATTATGGATGTAAATGTTGTGTACCTTCTCTGAAAGCTAGATGGTCCAATGACCTACGAAAGCTAGTGTATGACTGCTCTAGGGTATTCCTCCCAGAAGAACACCCTTACAGAAGAGCAACATTCTCTTTCAATGGTAAACGAGAGAGAACCCAAAGGCCTGCAATAACGACACCAGCTGAATGGCTTAGAGCATATTAGAGAGATAAGGAGAAGGATTTCATATAAATTTTCAATTCAAATGCGGAGCCTATGTTCGATGATCCATAATTATTCTACACATATGTTGAGAAATTGACCATTGGGATAAAAAGGAAATATATCTTTTATAACCTCCCATATTGGGAGCATATTAAGATTACCCACTTACTAGATCCCATGCATATATTTAAAAATGTTTCATCTTCTTTATGGAGGCACATATCATCGAAAAAAAGTGACACATTGGCTTTTAGGAAAGATCTTCTTACTTCAAAAACTAAAAAGAAACATTGGCCAAGACAATTAGAAAGTACAAGAGAGGTTGGTCCCTCTAATTGGCATTTCAAAGAAGGTGATGTACCATGGATTTTAAAAAAACATGATCTTTCTTTGGCAAAGGAAGTTATAATGGGTGTGAGGGTGCCATCTTTATATGGGTCTTCACTACAACACTGCTTCACCGTGGAAGACCATTTTCCGGGGTTGAAATCGCATGACCATTTGAATCTTCTAAGAGTACGTATAATGTCAAAAGCATGATTTTATTATTTTTTATACTTATAATTTTTATCCCATGGGATCATAAAACATAACTAATTGTGTATGCATGTGTTTATAACTTTGCAGTGTCATTATCCTTTGTTCGTGCGTGGGCGTTTGAAACATGACTTCCCCCAATACCAAGGACATGCCATATCTAAATTATCTGCATTTGTATGTTGGATCACGTCAAAGGATATTCATGTGGCTAGCATTCCACGATGGCGTCAAGAGATAGTTGAGATTGTTTGTATGTTTGAGAAGGAACTGTCGATGAGTTTCATGGACTTGTAGGTCCATATTCTAATCCACCTAGTAGATGAGGTTGAATTATTTGGGGTGGTTTCTTGTCATTGGATGTTCTTCTTAGAGAGGTACATGAAGAAATTGAAAGGTTTTGTTCGACAAAGGGAAAAACCCAAGGGGTATATGGCATAAGGGTACATATCGTATGAGTCTTTCTATTATGCCAGTTAGTACATCAAGAAGATCAACAACACACCAAGTGCAGTGATTTGGGACGATGAAAGAGATGAAGACAAAAGAGAAGGGGAGATTCTCCAAACGAATGGAAAAAGGCGCTTGATAAAGAGTATGCGACTTATAATTTGTCAAATTTACATAAAGTAAATATTCATGTTGAACTTTGATATAATGTATATTTTTATCTCATATGTACTATATGTCAATTTTTTTTCATCAACGAATGTGGAAATTTAAGCAATCAATAAATTCGTTCTTTACAATTCCGATCAGTGAAACAACCACGGGTTGCATTGTACGAACAAAAGAGGATGAAATGGGATCGTGACAGGAAATAATTCAGACAGTTGAATGGTAGAAGTGTGCCTTATCCTGATCATTTAAAATAAAATATGCCAATTATATGCCCCAACAACTGGGTTGTTGCCCAAGTCAAAGAGAAATACGGTGCAACCAGTCGTTACCTACATGCTGAAGAGGATGCGCTAAACATAGGGATTGGGTGCAACAACTGGGTAATAATATAATTATGTACATTTTAAACTTAATAATGCACCTTTGAAATGTAACATCTAAATTTTATATTTTAACAGTTGGGTTATTAGACACATGACACTATGATTTTTTAACTTTTATAAGTGCATTTGTTCCCATCAATGTGGGCATATGGACACCATTTTCGCACAGAAAATTTCGATGATGGACACATGACACAAGAATTTGGAGTGGAAGTCGAGTTCGATCAATCTATTCAAGCTATCCACTATGATCAAAACCTAGTATGAGGGGAGTTAGGTTATGTCCGAAAGATATAAGAGATCATTAAAGTGGACTTCTCTTCTTTCCATTGTGTTATTTTTAGGTGAAAGTGGTGGGACACCTTTGATCGGAATAATGTAAAGGAATATTGTGATAGTAGGCTGATATGTATCAACTCTAGAAATATGTGGGATGAAGCTAAGGAGCCTTATGTTTTCCCAAAACACTGCAACCAGGTGTTTTTTTACCCAAATCTATTGGATAGGGATTGGTGGTTCATAATAAGACATGACCCTAGATCAAAACATATTTTTGAGAACAATAGTGTTATCATGCCAATTGAGCTAGAAGATAATGAGGATGATGAGAACAAAGGGTGATATGGTACATGTGTTATTTCATCATTTATACTATTTAATATGGGTTTTTATAAAGAAGAGGACTTAACCTTATAACTAAGACTATTTTTTCCAAACATTATAATATGTATTTTGAATTAATTGGTTTGCATTGTGTTAATGTTAAAATCATTTCACTTGATAATTTTCAAATATGTTGATCTCGCAAGAAATGTGTTGTATCAAGTTGTTTTTTTAATGCCAATTCCTAAATTAATACAACTACTTGATTGCTTTAAATGGTTTTTCATTGTATCATTGTTAAATAAATGCACCATATATATATATATATATATATATATATATATATATATATATATATATATATATATATATATCTTCAAAATTTAAAAAAATGTATTATTGTATACTGTTATTTTTGGTATATAAGATCATGATAAAATAATGATCATTCTAAACATGAATTTATTTGCATTATTTTGTAAACTTTGTTATGTTACAAAAATTCATATTATTCTAGATTGATTATTTTACAACTATTTATGTTCTTAAAATTTTACAATTTTACAATTATAGTAATTTAACAATATGTACGGTATACATTTTTCAATTTTACGATGATTCAATTTTACAGTAGTTATGGTTCAAATTTGACAATTAATTTAAAATTTTACAATCACAATTTTACTATTTTACATACAATTACAATTATAATTTTACAATTTTACATACAATTACAATCACGATACATACAATTACAATTACAATGTCACAATTACCAACACATAATATTTAATAAATATAATGATTTAATATTGGAAATAAACATCACGATCATGATAACCATCGTATAAACATCATATTCTAAAATACACATTCAAATTCGCTAACATCATCTAATCGTCGTGATCATGATCATCTAACAAAATATAAGCATTGTATAACATCGTCACAACACAAACATCAAATATAAATCTCATTTCAAATACCGGCTATAACATACATATATATCTGCAAGCACATTAAATTAACATTTCTAACATGACCTAACAATATACACATCATGATGAACACCAACATGTAAATTAAGTACATCAACATGAAACATAAAATACATACACCATATATATATATATATATATATATATATATATATATATATATACAGTGTCAAAAAAATACAACTGTAATAGAACTGCATATAAATATATACTATAACTAGTCGAGGCCTACTCAGTCGATGGTGCCTGCTCAAATGGTGCCTGCTCAGATGGTGTCTACTTAAGAGGTGCCTGATTAGATGGTGCTTTCTCAAGATGCCTGCTCAGGACTAGATGTTGTATTCTCATCTACGTGAGGTGAAGGAGGAGGAGGTGGAGTACTAGAATGATCACTCCCCTCACGATCATCATTTGATTTGTTGTGTGGTGCATCTCCATGGTGCCTATCCCTCCATGCTGCCAGTAGCCTGGAAGCTCTAACTATATGACGCATAAGGCTCATCATATCGCGTTATGTCCCTCCAGAGCTCCGTGAGTGTACAATCTACCTAGATGTCTTTGATCGTCGCAGGGTGGACTCCCTCATCAACCAAGAGTCTACTTATTCAGTCGCGCAATTCCATCCTGAATCAAATGTCAGCCCTACACCGCATGCCTGCGAGTATCTGCACCTAAGGAGGTCTCTCACACTCTGTGGCCTCTGCCATCTCCTCATCATCTATAGGATCATTCGGTGGGGGTGGAGGCGTGTCCCCAACGAACGTGCCAATATCTAAAAAATATATAGTACACAAAAATAATTAGATAATTTCATTAAACAAGTTAATAAAACAAGTTAAATAACTTGTTAGAAAAAACGTTATTCTAATTAATAAAGACAATAAAATGAAACAATATTAATTTAAATAAAACACTAATATTACCTCTATCATTGGGTGGCTCATCCTGTGTGAAGAGGATGTTGGCACACCCTTTCCAATCCAACCCTGCGTAAAAGGACATGGCACCATCACGAACATGTGGTCATCCTCACTGGCTAGTAGCTCCAGTGCATCACTAGAAATCCTGGCCGGATACTTTGACTGACCCCTCTTGGGCATCATCTCACCCCACATCCGCATTTGTACCTCCATCATCAGCCTACGAGGCTGATGGAAAAAATTAGACCTCATCTCCATAAACCTCTCAAAAAATAAACAAAACAACTCTAAAGAAAAAGGGAAGGTCAATCTCCCATGTGCCTAAGAACGACATCTATCTAAGGCTATACAAAATTTCCGCAAAATAATGGTAGACGATCTAACAAGTCGTGGCCTCTGGAATAGATAATCAACATAAAATAAAATAGGGAAACTAATGTGATTCCCATCACTGGTATAATGTGTAATGGTGGTTAGTAATAGTGAGAGGCATCTAACCTCCTCTAGACCAAAAGAAGCAATTCGTAGTTGTCAACCAGACACCTGAAAATTTGTTGGAGAAAGTATGACATCCCTAATTTATCTCTGAGATTACACCAACTGACTCCATGCTACATAAATGAAGGGGAAATTAGGGAACTGAGGCAATCCTCCCCTCTCCTAGATAGGCCAATGATAAAATACATGTCCTCCTCAGTGGGCTGGTACCCCTGGTCAGGACCGACACAAAAATCCTATCGGTGGGCATCCCACCTGTAGATCATTTGTACTAATTATCCATTATGCCCCTTCAGGGTTGTAGCCTCCTCATAGAAGTTAAGGAGGCCTACCTCCCTTAAGAGAAACTGGGTGGGTAGCGTAAAAGGGTGAGGGTACAAAAGTCTCTCCCTCTCCCTTGCCTCATACTGATGTATCGTGTTATAATTGTCATCCCTCTGCTCTTGTTGTTGCCTCTCCTCTCTCTGTTTACATCGCTGGATGATTCACATATTAAATATATCAGCCTCCCTCATACATAAAACATAATTTTTTTTATTAAATGACAAATGTATTTACAAATATATAAATATAACTTTTATTGAAGAAACAAAAAAAAACATTCGGTGCACCACAAAAAGCAGTCACGTGCTGCCAATGGTGTGTACTTGTATATCACGCACCATTCACGGTGCGCATAAAAACAATCACGCACCGCGACAGAAAAAAATATTAATTAAATAAATATTATAGGCGGTGTGTTGACAAACCATATCCACCCCAGGGCGTTTGTTATAGCTCAACGCACTGCCCATTTTCAATATTTTATCATTGGTGGTGACGTACCAAAAACAAAATGCCCCGGTGTGGTAGGTTTAATCGACGCACTGAACATTAGGTGTGTTCTCGTAATATAGATGCACCAGGCCATTATGTTTATTTTTACATAATTCCCAGTGCATTCTGGTAAACTAACGCACCGTTGATTATAAAATAAATTGTTATTTTCAAAATATTACAAATTGTCGGTGCGGTCGGAAACCGACATGCACTGCACAGTATTATTGTTATTGCGGTGTGCTTTTGTCGGTAGTGCATCGAGATGTCACTTTAACCTCCCGGTGTGGTTTCCATTAACACTGTTCACGGCGTGACCTATAAATTTATAGGGAGCACCGGGAGCGATGCAAGCCGAATGGCTCAAACGCACCGCGCAGGAAAAAAAGATAAAAAAAAATAATGAATTCTAAGTCAATTCTCAAAATTAATCCGTTAAAAGCTTGATTTGGTGAGAAACATATACATTACCTGCACATTTGTGCGTCGAGGAGGCATGTTTCCAACGGAGTACTAAAAACCAAATTTGCCCACATTTTTGCAAAATTCGAAGTCCACGCACTAAGAAATGGATGGAAGCAATGCGGGCAATGGGAGAACCGATGGCAGGGCACCTAAGAGAAGCAAAGGTCACACTAGTGCTTGAGAGCTCTATAGCAGTGTAAATAGTAAAAATGAATTTTTACGGCCAATATTTTTTTTTAAATTAACCCTTTTTCGGTGCAATCCAGTATGAGATGCACCGAGCGGTTGTATTAATGGTGCACCGCACTTCTTTAAGTTAAAAAAAAAAATATTGGTTGGTATGTTAGGGAACATTAACTACACTGGGGTTTCATCGCTAGAGTATAGCATCGAACTTGGTAGAAATCATGTTTTTAACCTCACCCTTTTACAATGCGCTATATTACTGAGATGCACCGGGCCGATTTGTACGGAGCGCATAGTGCTTCCTTTGAATAAAAACCCTATGTCGGTGCATCGTTTTACCTAAACTGCACCGGGTCGTGGACGTTAGTAAATAGCACCGAAATGCTGAAAATATTTTTTTAAATAAAACCCTCGTGCGGTGCTCTCAATTAATGCAATGCACCGGCCTGGAAATATACGAGCAACATCGGGCGTGTTATATAAAAAGCACCATATATTTTCATTAAATAAATGCCCTGTGTTGGGGCATCATATCACCATAAACACATCAGGCATTTTTGTTAAAGTGTAGCACCGCAATGGTGAAATATGTTTTTTTTATTAACCAATTGGTCAGGGCACTCGATTAATTCTAAGCACCGGGAAGGTTATATAGTGAGTGTCTCGATGTCCCATTTGATCGTATGCACCAGTGTGATTTATATAAATTGCACCGTCTTTTTTTTGAAAACCATGTCATGGTGACCATCAACTTGTACGCACCGGTGTGTTGTAAGGGAGGAACCACTAATTAGACGCCTCGGTGCGTCGTATGTATGAAGTGCACCATTGTTTTCGTAGTACTTAAAAATAACTCTGTAGTGGTTCTTTATCTTCTACTATGCACCGGTGTGTCACATATCTATTAAGTGCACTGGTGTGTGTTATGATTATAAACGCACCGCGAAAAACATCCGCAAAAACATCCACCCCCCAACCTCCTCTAGTGACCTTCGCTACAAATGGATATCTAGGCTATTTTTATACGGGCTTCCTCAAAAACATCCATTAGAGGGTATTTTCCTTGTAGTGTCCTTCCAAGCATAACATGTCAAATAAACCAAATAAAAATAATCCAGCGTACCTTAGTGTAATTTGGGGAGGATACTTCCTGCAAGATCAATCAATCAGTGTAGTACATGTATAGATATAATCATGACAATGTGTAAACATATAATTTCTAGGCATATAAACATTTAAATGTAATTCTTATTGGATTCCATTCATCCATGCATGACCATATCAAATTCACACCAATGAAAACTTGACCATACACAATTACAAGCATGAACAATTCATGAACATAAGAAACATGTAACCCAAAATGTCTGACTAGTGCATATTCAGGTTATGCCACTACACAAGAAAGCATACACATACAATGCACAAGCACGAATCATACATGACCTAACATAGAAAAACAATGCACATACAATATGTAAACAAGTATGCACAGACAATAAATGAACAAGAAAAACACACCATCAATCACACAATCATGACAACATATTGACAGTAACATCATCAGCGCTTCCATGGCAACATTACTGCCACCATGGACAACACAATGCAGATGCAACAACCACATACAACATAAATATGAAAACACATAAGAAACCAACATGCCACCCATCGGTCCGAGAGTTGAAACATGCTCTGATACCACTCAGTAACACCCTCTTTCCACATCTACCCAAGTAACTGGCCAATCGAGCTAAACATGTGACGAGAGGCTACTAATATGAGATTCAACCTCCTAGGTAACCTTAAGGAATTGGAATCGATAGAAACACCAAAAACACACCCTACACTGCATCATTAACATCCCCAAGAGGTAACCCAACCTCCCAGGCCCATGTTCCCTAAGGGGGAACTAATTTTTAGCCCCTTTGAGGTTGAGCCATGGGCATGTAAGGGAAAGGGAACGATTCTAGGTTCTAGAGCTGCAGGCTAGCCTTGTCAAGGTAGCGGCTCAGGATCAAACAAGATATTTCTGTGCCCGACTCGAGGATTTGTGGCACATTTTCAGCCCCTGATCCCAGGTCACTACCCAGAAGTTCCTATAACTTCGGGAAGGGGTAAATAACATTAAAAAAATACATAAGGAAGTAATCACATCAACCAAAACTCATCTGAATCCACCCAGACATGACAGGAATTTCGTCAAACATGTCACAAACATAGCATTTACAGGCATAAACAACAGATTTAAACCAAGGGGTCTCTTTCTTATCTAAGAATGGAAAAGAAGCACTCCTCCCCTACATCATAAGCTATATTACAATCAATTTCAACATAGATACAAGGGATAATCATTTACAAGAAAAAACATGAATAGAGCCATACATCATCATTGATCGAATACATGCTCATAACCAGCATATTAATAACCCAATTTTCTCTGGATACAATAGCAATAAAATCCATGCATTAACTAGTATATTTACATACCAAATACTGGAGAAATGAGCTCTTCAATATTGACTGTAAAACCAACTAGAGATGAGACTTCCAAGTTCCACCCGACCATAGATTGGATGAGCCAAATCTACTTCGGCCAATCACCCTTGTGCCATATGCCAAGCGTGAATGTGGGACTCATAACCAATCGAAAAAGAACCAAAAAAGCATGAATGCTACTAGAGTTCTATGCCGACACAGTGAGGAATTTGAGTACCTCCTAGTCTCTCAGGCTTTACCATAACCCACAGTCTGATCCAGGGGTCACTAGGCCTAAACTGAGGCCATATCTCTGGGCTTTATCATACATCCCATCCCGAGACTACTAGACCCAACGGAGAGAAATTGTAATATTCCAAAATAGGAAAAGAAACAATATTGAACATAAAACTAGAAATAGCAGTGAATATCAATACATCAAAACATGATACAATCATAGAGCCATTCCATTATGTTTAATAGCATAAAATAAGTAAAAATCCTTGAGGAAAATGTCACTCAAGCTAGGCAAACAAGCCTCCCATGATCCAATACATCAAAATATGAAATGTTGCTAATACACAAAATGTCGGAATGCTATGATTGCGCTATCTATGAGGGAATAGTTGTAGCTAGAAAATAGAAATTTATAGATATGCTAGTATAATGCTCCAAAAGTGTCGGGAATGGAGATCCAATCTCCTAAGCACAATCCCAAGACAACCCGAAATGGTATCCAGAAATACACACTATGAAAAATGCAGCCCTAGGGCTGAAATAATGCTCTACAACTCCATGACTGCAAGGAGGTGGCTGATACAACAAGAAAATAGTTGAAAATCCTCCCAATAGATCCTCCTAATGAAAGGTTGCTCCCTCCACTAGGAAAATATCTCACAAAATGGGTCTCTCAATCCTCCACTACAACTACCCTGCAAATAAAGCAGTTTCTAAAGAATATTGCGTTGTGGCATATGGTTGAAGCTTGGCCTAATGCTGGATGGTGGAATGAAGCTCAATGTACCTCTCCTGAGTGGGCACTAAAATTCCCCCGAGGATGAGGGTGGTATTTCCGCCCGGAAACACCCTTGTGCTAAACAACACAACAGACTCCACTAAACAGTTGAAGTGTGCAAGAAGTCATAAAATACCAAGACATAAACAATATTTAGAATGCCTTCGATGGATTCCATCCCCTTCCTTATATGCTTGGTGATATTCCTCACCCTTGTCCCCACTCATTAAAGATGCTACTTCCATGCAAACACTCCTCCACCATAACTGCGTTGTCATCCACTAGCTCCACTATCTCTATGGGAGCGTTGTTGATTTGGTCAACCTTGACCCCATCCACATGCATTGACCCCATTCACACTAAGGGTTGATTTGTTTTATCTAGCTACACTGATCCACCTTCACACTAGAAGTGGTTTTATTCCTACTAAAGAGATTTAAGGGTCTCTCTACCCATATTCATCTAAGTTATGAATGAAAGAAAATTTTAATATTCCAACTAGTTAAAAGCTAATTAGGAATATTACAATCCTCCCCTCCCAAATGTTGCTTTTCCTCAAGCAACTGCATAGACGGGTGCTGCAAAATATTCTCTCCTTCCCAAGTGGAATACTCATCTGGTATATTCCTCCATCGAATCATATATTCTCTAATCACCCTACTCCTTAGTTGCCTCTCCCGAGTGTCTAAGATAGCTTCGAGTTGTAAAACCAAATGGCCCTCATCATCAATAGGTGGGAGATCCATGGTGGCAACCACATGTTGTCCAATGGCCTTCTTGAGGCATGAGACATGAAAAATGTTGTGGATCTTACTCCTGATGGGGAGCTCCAACTCATATGCTACCTCTCCAACACGGCATATCACCATGTATGGCCCATAGAACCCGGGCTTAAGCTTTTCAGTCCCCTTCTACTTTAGTGTAGACTGTCTGTAAGGCTGAAGAAGAAGATAGACTAAGTCATCAACCTCAAACTGGCTCTCTATCCGACCACGGTTTGCATACAACTTATGTTGGTTCTTGGCTATAGGAATGTTGTCTTTGAGAGCACGGAGTATATCCTGACTCTCTTGGATATACTCCTTAGCTCTAGGAGCCTTGCTTGATCCAAACATCACATCAACAAATGATAGAGCATCATATCCATAAAGAGCCCGAAATGGAGACATGCCGATGGACATGTGAAAAGTTGTGTTGTAGCAATACTCCCCCAAATGGAGCCAGTTCAGCGATGCTCTTTGCTGCCCCAAAACATAGTTTTGAAAGTAGCCTTCTAGCCACTTGTTTACTATCTCTGTCTGTCCATTGGTCTGAGGGTGATAACTAGCACTCGGTGCCAACTTGATATCGACTAATCGAAAGAGCTCCTCCCAAAAGCCACCCATGAAGCGGTTATCCCGATCACTGACTATCGTCTTTGGAAAACCATGGAGTCTAAAGACATCTATAAAGAAGAGCTTGACCACCTATGAAGTAGTATATCGTGCAGAAATAGAAAAATGTGAATACTTTGTTAGTCGATCAAAAAATACAAAGATACAATCCTTACCTTGTACTGTAGGTAGACCGGTGATGAAGTCCATGGAAATACTCTCTCGTTTTCCTTCCGGAATAGGGAGTGGCTGCAACAATCCTGCAGTATGGTTGTTCTCTCCTTTTTTCTGCTGGAAAACTACGCACGCTCTGATGTGTTGGAGCGCATCCTCCTTAAGAACCTTCCATGAGAGTCTCTCCTAAATGGCCCAATATGTCTTAGTGAATCCCTAATGACCGAAAAGTGGTGAATCATGTGCTACATGCAAAATCTTCTCCTTGAGTCTAGAATCTCTAGTCAAGAAGATTTGATCCTAGTAATAGATGACCTCATACATCACTCTAAACCTCTCATCGGTCACCTGTCCATCTAGTATCTCACATGCATAGCGGTCTTTGGAATACTCTACCAACAACTGGTGTAATATTCCTAAATTTTCACATGATATTTGGAATATTAGAGTTCTTAGTTTCCATAATTAATTAAGTAAATAAGAGGGTGGATGGACCCACAAACCCCAAAGATAAATAAAATCCACTTTTTATGTGTGTATGTGGATATTTCAGATCTATATGTACATAATGGAGTAGTAGAGCAGCTACTTAATGTGAAAGGAGTGGAGATCATGTCTCATTAATGAGAAAGATCATGGAGTTTGAAGTAGTGAACTAAGATCTTGGAAGGAATCAAATTCAAGATCATAGAGAATTCATGATGAGATGATGGAGTAGTAGTGTATTTAATGCACACATGATGGAGAGGGTGATCATTACATTCACACATGATGGAGATCATGGAGAGACAGCGCAGTCAACATGGAGACCCATGTCCACATGTACAGCGCAATTATGAGGTGAGCCAAGGCATGAGAAGGTTCACAAACTATATAATGAAGATGAAGGAAACATATAAGGCATGTTTTAGATTATTATTGATGTATGATCTATTTATATCTGGAGTTTTCATTTGAAATTCCATGCAATATTATGTTGTTTAGCTAAGTTGCAGTGTTTTTTAGCACAGGGTGTTCCCGAGCGGGAATCCCACCTCTTTCCTTGAGTGATCTCTAAGGAAGAGGGTTGTACTTCATTCATCGTCAATCATTGGTGCCATATTGTTCCTACTTTCTGCAAAACATCCATATCTAGAAATTGCACATTTCTGAAGATCAGTTTGATAGGAGGAGGTTGTCCTTCAATATTTCAATTGAGGAATCGGTGAAGGATTCATCCTATCACCTTGAGCTTAAATATCAGCCTTCCAGTGCTTCAGATCTATATCAGGCATCAAGCCATCTATTATTCATCTCCTAGCAGTATCATTTCCATCAGGAATTGCGCAGTCCATTCTTGTAGATCCAAGGGAGAAGGGAAGTTGCTAGCATTTCAGCTAGTAATCCAATGGAGGACCATTCCTTCACATTGTATACATTATTTCCATCAGTCTTGAGATTCATAGCCATATTTTGCAGTAGGATAGTGAGCCTCCTTCCCTTATAGCACATTTTCCATGAGCAGTTATGTAGCAGCAACTGAAATCTTCATAGGAGGATTGAGGAGCTAGATCTCAGAGCTTCCAACTTGAGGATCTAGTGAAGGGATCATCCCTTCAAGCTTAGATCTGATCTTGTGACATATTTCTGCCATCTATTTGTCAGATCTAGCTTCATATTTTCATACACAGCAGTTTTATAGTGAAACCCCAAGAGGGTGATTTTCTTAGATTGACATGTCTGAGAAATCCTTTTTGGGTTATCTTGGGTTACCATCATAGAACCCAGATCTAGAATATTGGCATCACCTGAGCTCTAGATTTCCGTAGATCGAAATTTCCCTTTTCAGCCTGCAGTCATATATTCATTATTTTTTTAAGGGACATCGCATTATTTACTTCCAGTATCTCATCAGTTACGCAGTGTCTACTTTGGCATCTTTTCAAGGTCATTGTAGGCCATGTCTTTGGCTAGATTACCTCATATTTTTTACACTGTTGTAACTGTCTTCGCCTATGAATAAAATGGATCAGCTATTTTGTCTATATTTGTGTTGATCATAAATTTACATGTACATTTTCTGTGTTACAAATATTATGTTTGTGTATCAATGCATTATTCCATTTGGGATATTACAGTGGTATCAGAGCATGATCTTTGGCTCAGCTTGTGGAAATTTTGACAACATAAGAAAAGCAGATAGTAGAGATCTACTATGGGTGGATTAAGTTTTGCCTCATCTTTTTCTAGATCTATGAAGGATATCTCTAAGGAAATTAATGAAATGAGAAGAGAAAGGCAAAGAGAAACCTCAAGAAGGTTTCAAGATGAAGAAGGTCCCAGTACTTCTTTTCAGCAACAAAGAAGACCGGAGAAGAAAAAAGCTTCACATTATTCCACTAGATCCACTTTATTTGATGAGAAAGAGGACTGGTATGAATATGTGGAAGGCTTGGGGCATGAGACCCTAAGTGAATATATGTCTGAATACAAGTCACAGCCTAGAGCATTGAAGGAGAATCTCTCTCTCCAACAGTTTCTGCAACTCAAAGAAGAGAAGAGATCTAGAAGCAGCAATAGAAGAAAGAGGCATAGTTTCTTCTTGCCTACATTTGATGGATCTTCCATAAGCACATTTAGGGCTTGGAGGGAAGAATTACTCACATTATTTCTCAAATATCCTATATCAGAAAGAGAGGTTGTGTATTTTGCAGTGCTGCACCTTGAAGGTGAAGCAAGAGTTTGGTGGTTCAGTCACTTGTCACACATGAAAGTGTCTGCTTATGCAAATTTTATGAAAATACTGAATAAAAGATATGGTAGGAAGAAACCACATACATCCCACATAGTGAAATCTCTCATCACCAAGGAGACAGTTCATGAAGATTCAAGAGAATATGTTCTCATTATCACTCAAGAGGAGGAGCCTCTACCACCACCAGCTGCAGATGTGCCTACATCAAGAGGAGGATCGCTTGCACCTTTGAAAAATTGTCTTGAGTTCTTGAGATTTGGAGCCCCATGCAGGATTGATAAGATGCATGATGAGGAGGAGACAGATACCAGCGTTGGTATACTTGTAAAAGTGCAACCATCACTCTTACCAGAAGTTGGAGAGACCATTGCACCGGGGGAGGAAACTCTTGTGATCTTGCAAGATGTTTCTAAGTATCATTTGATCCAAGGTATGTAACCACTTTCATCTCATATTGTTTCAGTACCTCTTATTGAAACTTATGGGTGAATTCCATCAAGGCTAATGCATGACCAAGGGTTAGAAAAAAATGTTGATCTAAAGCAGCACCATATCACTGCACAGAGGACCCTTGATTTAATCAAGGAAGAGATGAAAAGCTATGATCCCAATTCATTATTGTTGGGCTACATTCAACCCTTTGAGTTGAAATGTAGAGTTTTATAATATGGGATGATTATGATCCTATATACAATGGTTGGCTATGAGTTCATCATTGTGCCTTGCTTTGAGACAGCACATGCTTTACCTTGCAGATCTACAGCGTTGTTAATGAGCAACAGTGAGAAGAAGAGGACCCATTCCTTAGGGGAGCAATCAAATGGTAGCTTCATTCATGAAGAAATGGAGAAAAAGATGATAGGTGGTATAAATTTTGAGATGAGGAACACTTTCTCCTTTCAAGATGACTCTTTCTCAATGAGCATCTCATAGCTCAAAGAGAAACTTCTACCTGTAGCGGATCCAGAACCTTATTGGTTTTGGAGGGCCATTGATGAAAAGAAGTTCTCATTGGAGGTGCACTTCAACATATCATGGAGTGAAAATTTCTTCAACGGTTTTGGGTGGATGGTATTCTACAATGGGAGGATACCATGTTTTTGGATAATGAGATCCATCATCCTCATTGGGATGAATGGTTGATGATGTGGAGCAAGGGGTTGCCAAACCACTTGCATATCTATGATACAAGGCAGCAAGAACCATGGTTGCGCTGGTTGCTCTTGGGTGAGTATGGTTACCACCTAATGGGTCATATTTTTCTGATTCATGCCTTACACATCACTAGAAGAATGTAGAAGAAAAAGGCATGGTTACTTTGGTTGTTGATGAGAGAGTGTGGACATCATATGGTATATCTTATGTCCTTGTATTTACTCTTGTTTGGGATATGTCTCATGTCTTTACATGTATTTCTGTTTGGGATGTATCTCATGTTCATGTATGTACTTGGGTTTGGGAGAAAGTATAACTCTCACATGATGTGGCATAAGGGAGCTTGTTTGTATTATGTTGATGAGACATTTCACATGTCTATTACTATATTGTTGCTCCATGACTTGCATCATGATGATGTAAGGTGGCAGCAAGAATCCTTGTTTTTATGGTTACTATTGGGAGAGTATGGACTGATTTATTCCCATGCATTGCATGACATTGTTGGAGGATGGAAATAGGAGGCCTTACAGTGTTGGATTCTGTTGGGGGATTATGATCATTTTACACGGTATGATGATGATATGATGGGGTAGCAAGATGCCTTTTTAAGGTGTCTTCTCTTGAGAGAATATGGCCACTACATTTGGTACAATGATGATATGGTATGGCAGCAAGAGGCATTTTTGCGGTGGTTTCTGTTCAGAGAGTGTGGCTCTCACATTTATATTGATGCAGATTTGGCATGGCAACAAAAAGAATTGTTGCGATGGCTTCTTTTGAGAGAGTATGGCTCTCTTCTTTTCTTTCCTGATGAACTAGCATGGTAGCAGAAGGCTTTGTTGCGTTGGTTGTTATTGGGAGAATATGTTTTGACATTGTTTATGTTTTCCCATATGTCTCTACTTCTTGTTTTTCACTATGATGATGTGATGTTTGATTCCTACATGGCCAACGGGGCTAATGATGAGGGCATTGATAGATGTAATCTACTCTATCTATCATGGGTTGGAGAGATATTTCATAAGTTGGGACTTTCCACTTTGGGAATGAACCACTTCATCTTATGTATCTCATGTGTAGAGAAGATCTTTGGTCATCATATGGTTGCCACTTGGAGATTCATTGATGAGGAAGGGTATCTAGCTTTTTAGTTGGAGGCCATTCTAGACATTCTAGAGAGGCAGCTTTGGAGCTAGACATGCATGACACATTGTGATAGATGGGAAGGCCTTCCACATGAGGATGCCATTTGGAGGGAGGATGTTTGTTGTAGAATCCACTTTTGCAGTTGCTTGAGGACAAGAAACATTTTGTCGGTGAGGACTGTAATATTCCTAAATTTTCACATGATATTTGGAATATTAGAGTTCTTAATTTCCATAATTAATTAAGTAAATAAGAGGGTGGAGAGAACCACAAACCCCAAAGATAAATAAAATCCACTTTTGATGTGTGTATGTGGATATTTCAGATCTAGATCTGCATAATGGAGAAGTGGAGAAACTACTTAATGTGAAAGGAGTGGATATCATGTCTCATTAATGAGAAAGATCATGGAGGTTGAAGCAGTCAACTAAGATCTTGGAAGGAATCAAATGCAATATCATAGAGCATTCATGATGAGATGATGGAGGAGTAGTGCATTTAATGCAAACATGATGGAGAGGGTGATCATTACATTCACACATGATGGAGATCATGGAGAGACAGCGTAGTCAACATGGAGACCCATGTCCACATGTACAACGCAGTTATGAGGTGGGCCAAGGCATTAGAAGGTTCAAAAAATATATAATGAAGATGAAGGCAACATAAAAGGCATGTTTTAGATTATTATTGATGTATGATCTATTTAGATCTGGATTTTTCATTTGACATTCCATGCAATCTTATTTTTTTTAGCTAAGTTGCAGTGTTGTTTAGCACAGGGTGTTCCCGAGCGGGAATCCCACCTATTTCCTTGAGTGATCTCTAAGGAAGATGGTTGTACTTCATTCATCATCAGGAATTGGTGCCATATTGTTCCTACTTTCTACAGAACATCCATATTCAGAAATTGCACATTTCTGAAGATCAGTTTTAGAGGAGGAGGTTGTCCTTCAATATTTCAGTTGAGGAACCAGTGAAGGATTCATCCTATCACCTTGAGCTTCAAGATCATCCTTCCATTGCTTCAAATCTATATCAGGCATTAGGCCATCTAGTATTCATCTCCCAGTAGCAGCATTTCCATCCAGAATTGCGCAGTCCATTCTTGTAGATCCAAGGGAGAAGGGAAGCTGCTAGCATTTTAGCTAGTAATCCAGTGGAGGACCATTCCTTCACATTGTGTACATTATTTCCATCATCCTTGAGCTTCATAGCCATATTTTTCATCAGGCTAGTGAGCCTCCTTTCCTTACAGTGTATTTTCCACGAGCAGTTGTGTAGCAGCAACTGTAATCTTCAGAGGAGGATTGAGGAGCTAGATATTGAGATTCCAGCTTGAGGATATAGTGAAGGGATCAAACCTTCAAGCTTAGATCTGATCTTGTGAAATATTTCAGCCATCTATTTTTCAGATCTAGCTTCAGATCTGCATACCCAATAGTTGCATAATGAAACCCAAAGAGGGTGATTTTCTTAGATTGACAAATCCGAGAAATCATTTCTGGGTTATCTTGGGTTACCATCAAAGAGCCCAAATCTAGAATCTTGGCATCATCAGAGCTCCAGATTTCCATAGATATTCATTTCCCTTTTCAGCCTACAGTCATATATTCATTATCTATTGAAGGGACAGTGCAGTATTTTCTTCCAGCAGCTCATCAGTTACGTAGTGCCTACTTTGGCATCTTTTCAGGGTCATTCTAGGCCATCTCTTTGGCTAGATTACCTCATATTTTGTACACTGTTGTAACTGAATATTCTCCTATGAATAAAATGGCTAAGTTATTATGTCTATATTTTTGTTGATCATAAACTTACATGTACTTTTTCTGTGTTACAAATATTATGTTTTTGTATCAATGCATTATTCCATTTGGGATATTACAATTGGGCCTTCCAATCTGTATCCACACTCATCAATGACATCACTTCTGCTCTCCGTGGTAGGGAATCCACTACTACATTGATCTTCCCTTTGACATATTCAATGTTGAATTCATATGCTTGGATCTTGATCACCCATTTCTGTTACCTCTTCTGCAGTTGCTTCTGCTCAAGGAAGAACCGAAGACTATTGTGATCAGTCTTCACTCAAAATCTGTTGCCCACCAAATATTGCCGAAATTTGGCTAATGCATGCATGATAGCCAACATATCCTTATCATATATAGATTACAACCTCTCATGAGGTAGAAAATTCTGACTCTCAAAAGCTATGGGGTGACCCCCTTCCATCAAGACTGCTCCAATGCCCTCCCTTGAAGCATCACATTCCAGCATAAATGGCTGGCTAAAATCTGGTAAGAGCAACACCGGGAAGCTTCTCATCACCTCCTTGAGCCTATCAAATACCTTCTGCATTGTGGATGTCCAACCAAAGGCTCCCTTCTTGGTCAAATATGTAAGTGGTGCTGCTAGTTGAGATAACCCTTTGACAAGGTTCTGGTAGTAGGTATAGATGCGTACAAACCCCTGAAGTTCTGTGACATTCTTTGGCTCAGGCTAATATCTAATAGCAAGAATATTCTTTTTATGAACCCTCACTCCATCTACTCCAATGATGTGGCCCAAATAGAGCATCTTTGTGAGTCCAAACTCATACTTGGAAATCTTAGCATAGAATTGTTGCTCTTCAAGAATGCGCAATATTGTCTCAATATATTGCAAATAATCTTCCCATGTGTGGCTGTAAATAAAAATTTCATCAAAGAATACCAACACAAAATTCCTCCGTTGACCACAAAAAATTTGGTTCATGCAAGACTGAAAAGTTACCAGAGCATTGGTTAACCCAAAGGGCATCACCAAGAACTCAAAATGACCATAGTGGCATCTAAATGCAGTCTTGGGGATATATTGATCCCTCACTCTGATTTGATGGTACCTTGACCTCAAATCAATCTTTGAAAAGTATTTGGATCCCCTGCTCATCAATCCTGGGGATTGGGTACCTGTTCTTCATTATTTTCTTGTTCAAAGTTCTACAGTCAATGCAGATCCTCAATGTGCCATCCTTCTCCTTTACCAGGACCACAAAATAAGCAAAAGGACTGGTGCTGGGTCAGATATGTCCTAAAGCCAAGAGCTCCTGAATGGCTTTTTCAATCTCATCCCTATAGGCTTTTGGATTCCTATAGCATGTAGCGATCACTACTTGGATCCCTTGCTCCAACTCAATAATGTGCTCAAATCCTCGGTCAGGTGGCTTCCCTGGTGGTATATCTCCAAATATTGTAGAATAATGGTCTAGAATAGACTACACATCTGGGTGTACTGGTGCACCCTTTCCTCCTGCCTCTGACATATATAGTTTCACTGCCCACTCTATGTCTCCTCTGCGCAAATCAGCCTCCATCCTGTGTGTTGAGATAATCGGGGGTGGATATATATGCATGCTCCTGATATTTTGGTGCTTACCACTCCCCTTGTATTTCCATTCCATCTCCAAGGTCTCCCAATTCGTGGTGACCTTCCCCAAGGTGATTAACCACTGAACACCCAATATCACATTGGTGTCTGCAATATCAATAAAAAAGAAGTGGTATGTCAATGTGTAAGTCCCCAAAGTGATAGTCAGTTTCGAAACATACTTGACACACTGCATGGTTCTAGCTCTTGTAACAAAGACTGAGAAGCCCTCAAAATCATCCATGGGGATGCCTCTCCTTCGCACGAACTGAGTATCAATAAAGTTGTGGGTAGCCCCACTGTCTATCAACACTGACACTCTCTGCCCCTGAATATTTCCTCTAACCCTCAATGTTAGATACTTTGGAACTCACCGCAAAGTTGCAAGATTCCCTCTAGTTGGAGGAAATGCTCCCTCCACACCTCCTGATGGTGGTGCAACCCCTCCTAATGCTACAGTACTGGTATCCTCCCCCAAGTCTTCTGCTTCCTCCTCATCATCATCAAAGAACACCTCAATATATTGTGCATTCCCGGCAGCACACCGGTGCCCTGGTGTCCATGGCTCTTGGTAAGTGAAGCATTTTTTTCTCCTCCTTAGATCTACTTGGACATCATCATCAAGAGATACCCTCTCATGGTTCTCCTTTGAGGGAGGAAACTTCACATCTTTTCAATTTTCTTGAGAAGAGAACTTCTGCTAGAATGGGGATTTTTTCCCTTGGCAAAGTTGCAAATATCTAGCCCTATCAATAGCCTCTTGGAGCGTAGTTGGTCTAGTGGATTTTACCAACCCATGCAAAGGTTATGCTAGCCCATAAATAAACATATATACTCTCCTATTTTTAGATAGATAGGACACCATAACTGAGAGTTTTAGAAATTCAAAGATATAAATCTTTGGATCTCTTATTTGCTTAAGCTTGGCTAGATCAACAAAATGTGCTTCTAGATTCCAACGGTCAAATTTTTCCACCAACCTCTAGTTAAATTCTGCATAAGAAGTGACACTAGCATGCCCTAGTGTAGGTAGACCATGCAACCACCACTCATGTGCTTCACCTTCAAGGTGCAGCGTTGTTATCTTAATGGCCTCCATCTCTAAAACTCTGTTCAACTGAAAATAAGTATCCAACTTCTCTACCCAAGCCTTGGTTGTGCACTTGGGTGACCCATCAAAAGAGGGCAAAAATAATCTACCCACAATATGTTGCAGATCATTGTTTTCCATGTACCCTCCTCCTTTATTGTGATTATTGGGTCTTCTATTCTCCTTGATCCGAAAAAACTCTTGGAAGTTTAGGTGCTTCTTGAACCTCTGAGATTGAGATTCATATTCCAAGAAATAATCACCAAAATTTTCCTCTCTTTGTGGCCCTACCACCTCATTTCCTACTGCTAGGAATGTGGGCATGGTGGAGCGTTGTGAAGAAATATATGATGTTGGTTTCTCACACCAAGTATGTGAGGTGTCAGAGCTCTCCCCATGTTGAAACCCTCTAGGGGATTCCTTCTGTCTTTCTAACCTCATCTCCTTGGTTTCTTTAGAAATATTCTGCATGGTTTGGAGAATAATTTTTTGAATCTCTCTTTCCTCCATTGCTATAGATGCAGTGCCCGTGGGCTGAGCCAAGATTATGCTCTGATACCACTATAATATTCCAAAACAGGAAAAGCAGCAATATTGAACATAAAACTAGAAATAGAAGTGAATATCAATACATCAAAACATGAGATGATCATAGAGCCATTCCATTATGTTTAATAGCAGAAAATAAGTACAAAGCCTTGAGGAAAAGGTCACTCAAGCTAGGAAAACAAACCTCCCATGATCCAATATATCAAAATATGAAATGTTGCTAATACATAAAATGCCAGAATGCTATGATTGTGCAGTCTATGATGGAATAGTTATAGCTAGAAAATATAAATATACAGATATGTCGATATAATGCTCCAAAAGTGTTGGGAATGGAGATCCAAGCTCCCAAGCACAATCCCAAGATAACCCAGAAAGGGTATCCGAAAATACACACTATGAAAAATGCATCCCTAGGGCTGAAATAATGATTTGCACCTCCATTACTGCAAGGAGGTGGATGATACAACAATAAAATATCTGAAACTCCTCCCAATAGATCCTCCTAATGAAAGGTTTCTCTGTCCACTAAGAAACTATCTCACAAAATGGGTCTCTCAACCCTCCACTACAATTGCCCTGCAAATAACATGGTTTCTGAAGGAGACTGCGTTGTGGTAGATGGTTGAAGCTTGGCCTGATGCCGGATGGTGGAATGAAGCTCAATGTACCTCTCCTGAGTGGACACTCGAAGTCCCCCGAGGATGAGGGTGGTATTTCTGCCCGAAAACACCCTTGTGCTAAACAACACAGTAGACTCCACTAAACAGCTGAAGTGTGCGAGAAGTCATAAAATACCAAGACATAAAAAATATTCAGAATGCCTTCTATGGCTTTCATCCCCTTCCTTATATGCTTGGTGAGATTCCCCACCCTTGGCCCCACTCATTAAAGATCCTACTTCCATGCAAACATTCCTCCACCATAACTGTGTTATCCTCCACTAGCTCCACTATCTCTATGGCAGCGCTATTGATTTGGTCAACCTTGACCCCATCCACATGCATTTACCCCATTCACACTAATGTTTTCTTTGTTTTAGCTAGCTACACTGATCCACCTTCACGTTGGAAGTGGTTTTATTCCTACTAAAGAGATTTAAGGGTCTCTCTACCCACTTATTCATCTAAGTTATGAATGAAATAAAATTTTAATATTCCAACTAGCTAAAAGCTAATTAGGAATATTATAGAAATCCATCTCTTGGCTTTACCGTATATCCTGCCATTCACCGGCAAGGATTCCTAGGCCCACTGGGGTACACGATCTGGCTTTACCGCAACCTCTGGCTCAAGGGTTACTAGGCTAGTGGCTTTACCATGATCCACAATCTAGTTCAAGGACAACTAGGCCATGTGTTTGTCATTTTGGATATCCACCCCAGTTAGCTTCAAATCCAATCCGACCATACAACTCAACCGAATTATTAGAACCCATCTCATCAAGGCTATATGGAAATGGAAATGCTAGGCTAAAAACATTGTCACACTTGGCAAAACCCATGCCAAGATAGAAAAGAACCACATGCAATACCATGCAAGCCAAATCTAGTAAGGAAAATACACATGAAAACCAATACCTGCCAAGAATCCTGTTGTAGTTGCTTGATTCTTGCTCCTCCTTTCTTACTTCCTCCTTTTTCCTATTTTCCTGCCTTTCTTGTTCAAATGTCAAAGTGCTCCAAAAACTATAAGTGTTCAAGAGTGAGAGAGAGAGAGAGAATAGTGAGAGAGCTCCAAAATTGAACTGATAAAAGGTACCAACTGATCCTCAGAATCCTTTTATAGAATATGCCTCTATTTTCTTCATTTTCCATTATTCTCCTTCAATTTCCTCCTCACATGCAACATGTGACCTTTTACCTCCCTTTTCTCCTAATTTCCATTAGTTTCATAAATAAATGTTCCAAAAATACATTTTGCCTCTTTAATGCCTTAGCCATAGTCTTTGCTAATGTCCTTAGCAATAATAAACCAAATCAACACCCCCTAGGATGTTTTTCTCAACGTTTAGCTTGGAATAAGTGTCTAATCAACTGTCGTTATTATTTTTAACATTTATTACATGGAATTTTCACTAGGGCTGTTACAATACCTTTGATACTCTGAGACTAAGGAGTTGGTTTATTGACCACCTTAGGGATTATATAATACAAAATATCTAAGTTTTCTCTTGTTAACGTCACCAAGCACTCCATTAAAATTTTCTAAAAAGTAATCAACAAGGAAACAACTCCCCCAAATATCAATCTAGGGTGGTTGGGCCTTGAGTCTAATTGGTGAAGAGAAGAAAAAATGGTCTCCCAAAATTCATCCTAGAATTATAAGGGCCCAAGTCCAACTAGAAAATGTGCAAGAAATAATTACTATAACCTTGAAACAACAATCACCCAAGGCACAAGTAGCCTAATGAATATAAGAACCCTCTGAAGGAGTTGAGGTAGATTTTATGTGTATGTATCATGTATTACAAGCACTTCCCATTTACATCACTAAGGTGAAAAACTTAGGAATGGACATCAAGGTTACCCATTCACAAAAAGTATAAGGGAAAAATAGACATGGATCAAGTCTCTATGTATGGGAAAATAACACAATATAATTTTATCCTATGCCCAAAACTCTTAGAGAAATGGAATCACCTCAAGGACTTTATAGTCCTACAAAAGCTCAAAAAAACCTGTAGTCCACTAATAAGAAATAGGAGATAATATTTATACTGGTTCAAGATAGCCTTGTGTTTAACATTGGTGTGAGGCATGATTTCATAACTAGTGTCTTTTTTATTATTAAAATTTTAGTATTATCTAGTGGTTCTAGTTTTGTTTTTAAAACCTTAGAGAATGTACTCTCTAATGATATGAAGGTGATAAAGCAAGACTATATGTATTTTATAAAGCTAATTTTAGGTGGTAATCGTTACTTCTAAGGCTATTTTTTACGCAAAAGAAAAATCGAAATGAAACTCATCATGTTTAAATATTTTAAAGATGATAGAAAATTCAAAACATTGATAAACATTCAAAAGTATCTTTTTTTAATTATTCAATGAAGCTAAACACTCTTTAAAATGTTGAAATGAAAATAACCAAGAGATCAACTTCATTATGTGTGAAATGCAACTTTCATTTATGATTTAATAAATATATCATACAAATAAAAACAACTAGAAATGAAACTAAAAAGACTATGAAAATGCCTAGAACATAAAGAAATACATTTTTGAATCTCTTTCTTGTTTCCAATTATCAATGAATAAAACAGTGAAAGCAGTGTCAAATCCTTGATACGTAAATCCCAAAACCCAAATTTTACACAAAAAAAAAAATCGAAATCTAAGAATTAAAATTCTAATAATGTAGTGATTTTATCTTCAATATACAAGAGATGCCCATAGGGTTGCTTTGCAACAACCTACATGTGCTTATGTTTTACTAGGAAATTCATGGGCATCAATATCTACAAGTAATGATAGGAATATGCACATGTTTAGAAATGTTCACTAAAAGCTAAAAAATGTGATTTTTGGTCCTATAGCAACAACAAAAGAAAAATGGAAAAGGTAAGGTTCAAACCAAACTTCAAAATGCTAGAAAAAACAGAGGATTGAAATCTTGGGAAGAAAATCTAGCAAAATTCTCTCTGCTGCTCACTAATTATATCTTAGGGAAAATCATCAATTATTTATGGTGGATCGTTAAGAGAGAAAGGGGAACATAATGACAAATTAGAACCACTTTGTTGCAAAATATAACTACGAGGGGTAAGGGGAAGGAAAAAAAATCATGATGTGATAATTTACTCTATATTATTTGTTTCTGATTATGATGTTTTCTTCAAATTACACACAACATAAAGAACCAACCTTCCTCAAATCCAAATAGGCATACAATTATGAATCGTGAAAAATATATGAAATGAGAACATGAATCCACAATAAACTAATTCTAAAAAATTATCAAGAAACAAATCATTAAACATGTTTTCAATATGATTTGAGAGAGGAAGATAACATAAATCTTCATAAATTTATTAAACATGAAAAATAAATACATATAATATGTGATAATTGTTGTTGGAATCTTCATCACCTAAGTATGGGTTTTCCTCTTGTTTGGACCACTTATTTTCTTGCACTCTTCTTATGTTCTATAACCTCATTATGGGTGGGAATACCTTTAATATTTATTAACTTAACAAAAAACTACAAAAATATTTATAACTAAGGGGCTCTAAATAGGGGAATGTAATATAAATCCAAGATTACTCCTCTATGAATTGCTCTAGCACATCATTGATTTAAATGGACTTTGGCTCTTTCTGTGAACCAATAACAAGCAAATTTATTTAAGGCAATTGGGGGTGGAAGTTAGGCTTACATAAGAGTATAGATTCCATAGCTTCCATTTAGGAGAATTCATGCGCAATTACTATTTTTTAGCTTTTTAAAAGGATCCCATAAGTTTCCTTAAGGAATACACAAGAAACTGACATGTTTATTGAAGACAACTCATGAGCATGTCATAAATGAAGGAATAATTATATGAATATAAAGGTTAATCAATGGTAATTAAATGACCAAATACAACTATAACATTGAGATTCTATCTTCTTCATTCTATGTTGTTTTCTTGTTTGTTCGTATTTCATCTTGCTTTGGTTTTTTTATTTCCTTTTTCGGTCTTGCATAATGTTTCATTTCATTTTTCCACTAGGATACTTGCCTTAAAAATATATATATATATATATATATATATATATATATATATATATATATATATATATATATATATATATATATATATGATAGGATTTGATCAAGGTCCAACAAGACACCTTTCTACTTGGTTTGGAAAGCTTAATTGACACATCATTTTCTGGATTTAAATCACTTAAGCTTAACCTAATAATTGGCTTTAGATCATTTATTTTGGCCTTTATTTTACTTTCACTTTGGACTATTAACTTATACTTCAACCTCAATTGCACTTTATCTTCTGCTTAGACTCAATTAATTGACTTTGTCATTGATTTTGACTTGACTTAAACTCTTTAACTCAACAAATTCTCATGCAAAAACTTGATCATGAATTTTAATTTGGGTATTGGGTAATAATTAAATGGCCATGCACCCTGAACTTCTCATTTTCAATGAGTTTTACAACCATTGGTATAGTTTGAAACTTGTGACCATATCTTGACTAACTTAGTTTTAACCTACATGATCTCAAAAATCTCTTGTGACAAGACATATGTTCAATTTTGATGAATCCCCTAGTAGGAACTAGTGCCAACAAACATTGTGCACAAACATCATAGGACTATGTTTTTCAGTATTAAACTTTTTAAATTTACAACCAATTGAAATTTTGCAAACTATAATTTATTGGAAATAGGAAGCACATGGAAACATTAAAAAATAAGCCCCTTATTTTGTTTTGGGCTTCCTTACCAACACAAAATTACTAAATTGATTCTTATAGCATCATTATTCTCCAACAATATACACTCGGTAGATTTGATACCAATTGTTCTATTTAAGTTATAGAAACATTTATATTAAATTCTATATCCCATGAAAGGGGGATTCTATTCCATCAACATATTCTTGTGTGCATTTTTATTCTATAAAAGGTCCCTTTATATAGAGTATGTGACCATAACAATATGTCATAATATGCTATTCATTTCAACCATATTTACAACTATCTCCAATAATATATTTGAAAATATCTCAATTTATTATATGAGATCCTCATCCCTAACTTTTCTATTTTGTACTCATTATTGCTTCATATTTTGAATTTTATGCATATTCTACTTCATTAAAATATTTCAATGTATCCATTAAATATCACAAGTGGAACTTAATCTTTCATGGAATATATGATAAAGCTGAGTTTGTCCACATATTAATTCAATCCTTAATGAGGTTGGACTATAACCTCCTTCACATCAAAAGTATTTTTTGGGTGCCACAAATAGGTTCTTGTAGATGCAATGGATTGTAGATTTATTCCTCTTAACCTATGTTAAACATAACCACTTGTCCAACAACATGCAATAGATGCATTTTCAACAAATATTAAAATTATGATAAATTTGTGTGTTTGATGCATTTTAATTTTACTTTTGAATCATTTAAAAATATTCAATTTTTTAAGAGATCGTTTGTGTGTTGTTGGACTACATGTGAAAAAACTACTACATGGTAATAACTACTTATATTCATTTGATTACAAATAAGTATAGCATGGAGTGTCAATGTTCATATAAAGGGCTCATGAGCATAATGTGATCTAATAGGAGTGGAAGCCTACTTGGATATGGTCTAGACGAATACAAGTATTACAACTTGGGCTTATTTTGGATAAGTTCCCCCCATAGGATTAGCTCTTAGGAAAGCTTCATCCATAGGAGGCTAGGAAATTATGGACACCAACAAGTGATCTAACTAACCAATTTTCCCACTTTAATATACACATCACAAAAAAATGTGTTTGGGAACCTTTGATATAGATCACGATTTTATGCTCTTTGCATACTTTCAAGACTGATTCCGTTCCAAGGTTTGTGGTATGAGTTTTCCCATACTCAAGTAACTACATAAAAAAATCTAAATGGAATCTTTTTCCATTTCCATATTTAAAAATCTCTCCTCTTGAATCAACTTGTATATTTTCATAAGTTGATTCTTTGTTTTCCACCAAGGTTGATCTTTGCCTCAGTTCATCATCATATTTGCACCTTATGCTAATATACATGTAATATAATGAATATTTTCCCTGAAAAATGTAGAATATTGGATTTAATTAATAACATAATGTACACTCTACCCCAAATTGGGTGACAAGTTGTTGTGAACTTTGCACCTTAAAAATGATAAGAAACCAATAATTAAAATCCACTCCGAGGGGGAAACCTCCTTTTATAATGAATATAATGTACATTACATAATTTTACGATCCTAAGACTAGGTCTCCCCAATGTATATAAGAGACACTGGGTATAATTATAATGAAATGTTACAATGAAAGGTTATATCTAACTTAATAATAGAAAAATGGAAATGTAATAACACAATATATAGGGATCAATAAGAAGGTTTAGGGTTAACATGGGGCTTATATAGGGCTTAGCATGTCCCTCCCCTTCAAACAAGTATTGTCCTCAACACTGGACTAATTGTGTGTGTTTTTACATGAATAAATCATCTTCCAATGTCGCCTCTTCCACTAGTAGGTTCATTGATTTTATGAGGTACTCAATAATTTTTCAATTTCTTAGTTGTTGAATCCTTGTTTCTATTTCTAGTATGATTTTAGTTTCTTTGTTAATATTTGATAAAATTGTTTGGATTGGGATCTTTTCATTGATTACCTTCTTTAAGCAAGAAACATGGAAGATTGCATGTACATGTGAAGATGGAGGCAACTACAATTTGTAAGTCGTAGTTTCAATCCTTTACAACACCTTATAGGGGCCATAATACCTTGTTGCTAATTTATTGTCCCTTTTATGTTGCTTGAGGCACATTTGTTTATATGGTTGTAGTCTCACAAATACCCAATTCCCCACTTCAAATTCTCTTTCACCTTGATGTTGAAATTCTTGTTGTTTCATCTTATTTTGTGTTATAATCAAGTTGTCCTTAAATAGTTTGAGAACCTTGTGTTGGTGCCCTATCTGGTCCTACAATGTTTGAGCCTTTATATTCGCTTTCAAGGGTGATGTAATGGATGGAGGATGATATCCATAAAGTGCATAAATGGGAATACTTTTGATGAAGTACGGAAGGATGTGTTGTATATACATTCTACCAAGGAAATTGCTTGACCCCTTATGTCTATTTATTACATGAAAAGAAACATGGATATTCTTCTAAACATTTATTCACAATCTAAGTTTTCTTATTGGATTAAGGATGGTTAGATGAGTTGTGAGCCAATTGAGTACCAAAACAAGAAAATGATTAAGTCCAAAAATTTATAGTGAAAATTGGATATTTGTCACTTTCAATAATATTTGATATTCCATGTATTTTTTGAATTACTTCAATGAATTCTTCTACCATTTTACTTGCTTTAAAATAGTGAGAAATAGAGAAAAAATGAGCATACTTTGTCATTTAATCTACCACTACCATAATGAAAGTATTTCCTTTAATTTAGATAAACTTGTAATAAAATCCATTGAAACTTCTTCCCAACACTAGTCTAGCATGGCTAATGGTTGTAGGGGTCTCGAGGCCTTGATTGTATCTCCTTTGTTCTATTGGAACATTGCACATTCAACCATACACTTTTTCATATCTACTTTAAGACCTTCCCCCAAAAAAAGACTTCTTAATCTTATGGTATGTTTTCCAAAACCATGAATGTCCTCATATAGGATAGGTATGTAATTCCAAAAGGACCTTTGGTTTGCGTGGAGAATTCTTACATAATTAGGAGTGATATTGATACCACAAAAAATCACTCTTTCAAAAAAAAAACTTTGGCATTCGAGTCCTCTTGTAGTTGTTAAATGATCTCACATACCTTATCATCTTGCTTCCATTATATCCTTTCTTCTTCCACACAGTAATATTGTGGAATGGAAATAATACATAGTAAACTCTTAGTGTCCTCCTCATTCCTTGAGAGTGCATCTACCACATTGTTTTAGTAGGTAATTTCAAAATCATAACCTAGAATCTTTGTAACCCATTTTTCTTTTTCTTCTGAAGATATTCTTTATTCCAAGAGGTACTTCAAACTATTATGATCTAATTTTACTTTGAAGTGTTTTCCTATTAGGTATAGATGCCATTTCTTAACAGCATGTAATATCAACAACATTTCCTTTTCATTGAAGGGTCTGAGTAAGTTTCTTCCTTTGAGTTTGCTACTTTGAAAGGAAAGGGGTCTTCCTTATTGCATCAAAACTAAACCAATGCCATGGCCTTAGGAATCACACTCCATAATGAAGTTTTTTGTGAAGTTAATTGTGATCAAGATAGGAGTTGTACACATAACCTATTTAAGTTTTTCAAAATATCTGGTTGCTTCTTTAGTCCAATAAAATACTCCCCTCTTCAATAAATTTTTTAAAGGTGTTGATATTTAACCATAAATCTTGATACCTTGTGGTAATATCATGTCAATCCTAATAATTATCTAAGTTATTTCAAGGTCTTAGGGATTGGCCATTCCCTTTTACCATTTATTTTTCTATGGTCCACTATCACACCACCATGGGATAGAATCTAACCCAAATATTCTGCTTCTTGAACCCTAAAGGCACACTTTGAAGGATTTGCATATAGTTATTGATCTTCCAATAGTGTTAAGACCCTATCAATGTGTTGTACATTCCCTTCCCAATATTTTTTGTACATTAGTATGTCATGAAAAAATACTAGAAGGAATTTCTTAAGGAAGAGTTTGAAAATAGGAATCGTCAAGCTTTGAAATGTAACTAAAGGTGTAATAGTAAGTAAAAATGGAATAGCCAACAAATATAATGACCTTCATGTGTTCTAAAGTATTTTTGGGGAATGTCTTCTTTCCGCATTCTAATTTGATGAAATATATAATAGAGATTCAATGTGGAAAAGAAATTTTCTCCATGCAATTCGTCTAATAAATTCATTGATCACATGAATAGGAAACTTATCTGTGATTATTGTTTTGTTGATTTGTTTGTAATCTAAACAGATATTCCATGAACCATGTTTTGTATAACCATTACCACCAGTGAAGATAAAGCACTTTGGATAGGTTGAATAATGCTAACCTCTAACATTTATTTATTCATGCACTTAATCTCACTCTTTTGTGCATATGGATACCTATAAGGCCTGATGTTAAGTGGTACATTTCTAAGTTGAAAATTAATATCATGGACATAATCTTGTGTTGGTGGAAGACCCTGAGGCATCTCTCTAGATACCTTGGAATGATTGTTGATAACCTTTTTGAGATCCACTAGAGCAGAGGGCATAAATTTTTGAACATCAGATGAACACAATTGTGCAATTACACCATGATGTCCCTTTTTTAGAAATTTTATTATGTTATTATAGATTATACCTCTAAGCTCAATTTCCTTTCCTTTCGAGGAAAATATCATGAAAATATATTGAATATTAATGGCCATTATTCCCAATGATTGTAACCATTGGACCCCTAATTACCACCCATTTGGATTGCTATCATGGGAGTATCCATTATAGAGTCCCTAATATTCAACTTAATATTATGGCACTTCCATAAACAATTTATGTTACCTCCTTCTACAATTATTACTTAAAGTTATGGTGTTTGTTGAGATTGCAACAAGATGATGAGCTTAGTGAAAAGAGTCGCCTTCACTAAGTGGGCCCGCAGGCTATTTTTGGCGCACAGTCTATTTTTAGACTATGTCTATTTTTAGACATGTCGATCATATTCTATGAGTTGCAGGATGCTATTTGTGGATGGTTGGTCAAGTTGGAAAAATATATGGACTTCTATTTTTAGACATATTGGGCGGAATCTATTTTTAGATTGCCAGTCTAAAAATAGATATGTCGAATATTATTAGCTCTTAATAATATTTGGACTATAAACATTATATTATTCTCTTGGAGCACTTTAGTTAAGTGCACAGATGTGGCACAGGAGCTGACAGAAGGAATTACGCTATTCCTGAGGGTTAAGTGGAGCTATTGCATGGAGACTTCAGTTAGAACTCATGTGAGAGAGTTTGGTGGAGTTGATTGAGGAAGTTGATGGAGTTGTGTTAAGTTTAACTGAGTTAAACATAGTTGAGCTAGTTGTATCTAGTCTAACTGATTGATACACTAGTGAGAGTGGTGTGAATTAATTATTAATTAATTCACTAATTATTAACTCATTAATCAACTAAATAATACATCAGTTAACTTTAGTGCATGGACAGTTTCAGTGGTGACCAGTGAAGAGGTAGGTGAAAGAACAGTGTGACTATCAGTTGTGACTATACTGGTGCATGAGTTTTCACCACACATTGATGGAGATGCCAATGAGGATTGCGCAGTGCATACCAGGTGGATTCGAGTTCAATCAGAGCCAATATTCAGCAATGATTGCGCAGTAGAGGCAGGCTATCAGGTGGCAGAGATTGGAGCATGTGATTTGCTAGATCTAGCTTGATTAGTGGGTAGAAAATGGAGATTGTAATGAGAGCTTGTGAGGAGCTTTGTATAATTATTGTTACATGATCTCTATGACATATAATATACAGATAGTTGGGGGTTTTAGCTTTAATATTTCTCATGAAATACTATGTTCATATGTGTGAATGTTTATGGTTTTAATGTGTGCATGCGATTGTTTTTTATTTCCGCAATTAATGATCAATGGTAGAAGAGATTATGTATTGTGCATGAAGTTAAAATAGTGTGTGATCAGGAGAATCTTGGTGAATAACATATCATTTATTCAAATTTCTACATGGTATCAGAGCGATATTGATCATTGGAGCAATTGCAAAACATTGAAGCGGTTGAGTTTTGAGCTGGTGGAATTCGAATTTGCAGTAGTGTTCTCTTGGTGTCGAAGTTGAGATGTCTTTCAATGGATTGCGATTGGAGTATGCCCTTGAGGGCAGCTTGAATTATATTGCATGGAAGGACAGGATGGAGATGGTGCTGGATGACAATGGGTTGAAGGATTTCATAGATACAGAAATTCCAAAACCTACTTCTAGTGATGTTGTCGACTTGACGCATGGCAAAAGAAGACAGAAAAGTGTCGAAGAATTATGTTGGAAGGTGTGAAGGATCACATAGTGTCCAGCCTTCATGGTAAGGCTTCTCCATTCTTGATGTGGAAAGAGTTGACATACTTATTCCAAGGAAAGAGAAACCAAAGGAATTTGGCGCTCAAGGATAAACTCAGAAACATAAAAATGAAGAAAGGCGACAGTATGCCCAAGTACTTCACGAAGTTCATCCAATGCAAGGATGAGCTGGGAAGTGTGGGGGTGACTGTAGATGATGAGGACTTGGTGAGCTTATCTCTCCTTGGGCTTCCAAAGAGTCTACATTCCTATCAGGACTCTATCAATGGTCGGGAGAAATTGCCAGGATGGGAGCGACTTTGGTTGGATCTTGTGCAAGAGGAGATAAGGCGGAGTACCAGGGACGGTTCTTCATCAAATAAATCTGATGAAGAAAATTTCACTTTGGCTACCAAAGCAAGGAAAGGGAAGAGCAAGAAGAATTCTTCTCAATCCAGTGCAAAAGGCAAGAAGCAGGACATGTCCAAGGTGAAGTGCTTTCACTGTCACCAACACAGACATTACGCCACTAATTGTCCACAGAAGAAGAAAAATAAGCAAAGCCGGGGCCGGATCTCGGCACTCGGAGAGGCCTTAGCCTCAGCTTGAGCCGGATTTTGTCAACGATGCTTGGTCTCAAGTTTGATGGGTTCAGTTGTGGTTTCATGACAAGTGGTGAGCCCATATGACCGGAGACAAAGATTTGTTTACCGATCCTGATGAGAAAGATCTTGGAGTGCACATCGAGATGGGCGATGATGGTAGATACAGTGCGATCGGTATCGGTACCATTTCCTTTGAGAGGGAGTCTGGTAAACCCTTCGTATTGAAGGAAGTGATGCATGTTCCAGGATTGAAGAATAATCTGATCTCGGTGGCCATGTTAGAATACAAGGGATATGATGTTGTCTTTAGAGAGGGAAAGGATTTCCTGTGCAGTAAGGCAACTGGTGAGACCCAGAGGATAGGGGTTCGAGTTAAGAACCTTTATCAATTGCAGGTATATGGCTACGCATGAACGGCAGGCAAGGCAAAAGGAGTGGTGAGCCAGGATGATGGCGAGCTATGGCACAGGAGATTGGGCCACCTTCACCATGGAGCTTTGAAGATATTGCAGCAGATTTCTACTGGGCTTCCTAAGGGCACTCTTGCGTAGTCAGATCAGTGCAAGGGATGTACCTTGGGAAAATTTGTGAAAGCCACCTTTCACGAGAAGGATAGTTGCGCCACGATGATCCTTGAGAGAATTCACACAGACGTGTGTGGACCTTTCTCAGTAGCTTTGACAGCAAAGAACAAGTACTATGTGATATTTGTTGATGATTTTTCTCGGAAGTGTTGGATCTTCTTCATGTAGAAGAAGAGCGAGACAAGAAGATCGAGACATACTCAAATTTCTGTGAGTTCAAGGCACCGGTTGAGAAAGAATCGGGGAAGGGGGTGAAGGCTCTTAGGAGCGACAATGGTGGTGAATTCATCTCTGGTGAATTCAAGGACTTTTGCAGCGTAGAAGGAATTCGAAGAGAGCTCATAGCACCTCATAACCCACAACAGAATGGGGTTGCCGAGTGAAAGAAACGTAACGACTGCGGGTGGCCGATGGGCGATGTTGCATGATCGTGGCCTTCCCATACACTTGTGGGCTGAGGCATGCAATACCGCAGTATATGTGCAGAACCGTTGTCCTCACAGGATACTTGGCATGAGTACACCCGAGGAGGCGTTTTCTGGTAAGAAGCCTGATATTTCCCATTTGAGGATTTTTGGTTCACCTGTTTACATTCATGTGACGAAGGATGCCAGGAAGAAGCTGGAGCCGACTGCAGAGGTTGGGATATTTTTTGGGTACACTGATACGCCCCACAACTATCGTGTGTATTTTCCAGACAGTCGCAAGACTGTTGTGCGACGGGATATCAAATTTCATGAGGAGAAAGCCATGAAGTGTTCGCTTGAGAGGGAGCCACACTTGCATGCAGATGAGGAGCTATTGGTTCCTAAGGATGAGACTCAGGATGTGGATCAACCACAAGAGGAGGTTCATGGAGTGGAAGAGACCACTCATGCAGCGCCAACCATCAAAGGGCGAAAGCGCACTACAGAAGCTGAGCGACTGGCTCAAGATGCAGAGAAGATTGTAGGAGCACCTACATCACAGAGTAGACAGAGACAGTCACCTGACCAGTACACTAGATACATGGCTCTTATGAGTCAGTGTATCATGACAGAGCCATCCTCTTTCGAGGAAGCTGTGGAGGATCCCGCATGGGTAGATGCCATGGTGGAAAAGTATGATTCGATTGTCAGAAACAGTGCATGGGAGATTTTCCCAAGGCCGAATGGGAAATCAGTGGTGGGTTCAAGATGGATCTAAAAATTGAAGCAAGCAGCTGATGGGAGTGTGGAGAAGTACAAGGCAATATTTTTTGCCCGAGGCTTCTCGCAGATTGAGGGGATCGATTATGAGGAAACCTTTGCACCTGTCGCAAGGTATTCTTCCATGCAGACGATCCTAGCTCTCTCAACGTAGATGGGGTGGCACATTCATCAGATGGATGTGAAGACTGCGTTCCTCAATTGGGTGATTGAGGAGGAGGTGTACATAGAGCAGCCCGAAGGTTTCGAGATCTTCAGCAGCGAGTCGCATGTGTGCAGGCTAAAAAGAGCATTGTATGGGTTGAAACAAGCACCTCGTGCTTGGTACACACAGATTGACAGTTACTTTACCGAACTTGGATTCTCCAAGAGTGAGGCGGATCCGAACCTATACCAGATAGTGGTGGAGGGTAAGTTGTTGATCATTGTACTTTATGTAGATGATTTGATACGGACCGGTGATGAACAGTTGATACTCTCATGCAAGGCTGATCTTGCAAAAGATTTTGAGATGAAGGACTTGGGCTCATTATTTCCTAGGATTGGAAATTTGGCAGCGTAGTGATGGACTGTTTGTTTCTCAAGGCAAGTATGCCTGGGAGATACTGGAGAAGTTAAACATGCATGGCTACAAGCCTATTGATACTCCTCTTCCTGGTGGTTGGAGGAATAAGGATGCTACATCGGTGGATGTAGTGGATGCCACTGTTTACCGATAGTTGGTGGGGTCGCTCATGTATCTGGTCAATACACGACCCGACATATGCTACTCAGTTAAACAGCTTTCACAAGCTATGGTTAAGCCTACCAAGCTCTTTTGGAAGGCGTGGAAGCATGTATTGAGATATCTCAGAGGCACGTCAGGATATGGACTTTGGTACAGACAGTCGGATGAGGTGAAGTTGTGTGGCTTCACGAATGCAGATTGGGCAGGAAGCCCAACAGACAGAAAGAGCACATCTGGAGGGATTTTCAGTATCGGGTCGACAGCATTTTCTTGGTACAGCAGGAAGTAGAAATCCGTGGCACTCATCTCAGCAGAGGCCGAGTATATGGTAGTGAGTTTGGCTGCATGCGAGGCTATATGGATGAGGAAGATCCTGGTCAAGTTGTTCGGTTCACACTTAGATCCTACTGTGATATATTGTGATAATTAGAGTTGCATCAAAATCTTGGTTAATCCAGTATTTCATGATAGATCTAAACACATTGACATCCGGTATCATCATATCAGAGATTGTGTGCAGAAAAAGATCATGTTACTTTCATACATTCCTACGGAGGATCAGGATGCTGATATCTTGACGAAGGCACTCACTAGGAGCAAATTCGAATACCACAGAGGCAGGATAGGGGTGGAAGATAATCCTTATCTTGTTGAGAGGGAGTGTTGAGATTGCAACAAGATGATGAGCTTAGTGAAAAGATTTACCTTCACTAAGTGGGCCCGCAGGCTATTTTTGGCACACAGTCTATTTTTAGACTATGTCTATTTTTAGACATGTAAATCATATTCTATGAGTTGTAGGATGCTATTTGTGGATGGTTGGTCAAGTTGGAAAAATATATGGACTTCTATTTTTAGACATATTGGGCAGAATCTATTTTTATATTTCCAGTCTAAAAATAGATATGTCGAATATTATTAGCTCTTAATAATATTTGGACTCTAAACATTATCTTATTCTCTTGGAGCACTTCAGTTAAGTGCACAGATGTGGCACAGGAGCTGACAGAAGGAATTACGCTATTCCTGAGGGTTAAGTGGAGCTATTGCATGGATACTATAGTTAGAACTCATGTGATAGAGTTTGGTGGAGTTATTGAGGTAGTTGGTGGAGTTGTGTTCAGTTTAACTGAGTTAAACATAGTTGAGCTAGTTGTATCTAGTCTAACTGATTGATACACTAGTGAGAGTGGTGTGAATTAACTATTAATTAATTCACTAATTATTAACTCATTAATCAACTAAATAATACATCAATTAACTTCAGTGCATGGACAGTTTCAGTGGAGACTAGTGAAGAGGTAGGTGAAAGAGCAGTGTGACTATCAGTTGTGACTATACCGGTGCATGAGTTTGCACCACACATTGATGGAGATGCCAATGATGATTGTGTAGTGCATACCAGGGGGATTCGAGTTCAATCAGAGCCAATATTCAGCAGTGATTGCGCAGTAGAGGCAGGCTATCAGGTGGCAGAGATTGGAGCATGTGATTTGCTAGATCTAGCTTGATTAGTGTGTAGTAATTGGATATTGTACTGAGAGCTTGTGAGGAGCTTTGTATAATTATTGTTACATGATCTCTATTACATATAATATACAGATAGTTGGGGGTTTTCAGCTTTAAGCTTTCCCATGAAATATTGTGTTCATATGTGTGAATGTTTATGGTTTTAATGTGCACATGCGATTGTTTTTTATTTCCGCAATTAATGATCAATGGTAGAAGAGATTCTGTATTGTGCATGAAGTTAAAATAGTGTGTGATCAGGAAAATCTCGTTGAATAACATATCAGTTATTCAAATTTCTACATGGTATCAGAGTGATATTGATCATTGGAGCAATTGCAAAACATTGAAGCGGTTGAGTTTTGAGCTGGTGGAATTCGAATTTGCAGTAGTGTTTTCTTGGTGTCGAAGTTGAGATGTCTTTAAACGGATTGTGATTGGATTATGCCCTTAAGGGCAGCTTGAATTATATTGCATGGAAGGATGGGATGGAGGCGGTGCTGGATGACAATGGGTTGAAGGAGTTCATAGATGCAGAAATTCCAAAACCTACTTCTAGCGATGCTGCCGTAATTGACGCATGGCAAAAGAAGATAGAAAAGTGTCGAAGAATTCTATTGGAAGGTGTTAAGGATCACATAGTGTCCAGCCTTCATGGTAAGGCTTCTCCATTCCTGATGTGGAAAGAGTTGACAGACTTATTCCAAAGCAAGAGCGACCAGAGGAAGTTGGCGCTCAAGGATAAACTCAGAAACATAAAAATGGAGAAAGGCGACAGTATGCCCAAGTACCTCACGAAGTTCATCCAATGCAGGGATGAGATGGGAAGTGTGGGGGTGACTGTAGATGATGAGGACTTGGTGAGATTAGCTCTCCTTGGGCTTTCGAAGAGTTGGCATTCCTATCAGGACTCTGTCAATGGTCAGGAGAAATTGCCAGGATGGGAGCGACTTTGGTCGGATCTTGTGCAAGAGGAGATAAGGCGGAGTACCAGGGACGGTTCTTCATCAAAGAAATTTGATGAATAAAATTTCTCTTTGGCTACCAAAGCAAGGAAAGGGAAGAGAAATAATAATGCTTCTCAATCCGGTGCGAAAGGCAAGAAGTAGGACATGTCCAAGGTGAAGTGCTTTCACTGTCACCAACACGGACATTACGCCACTAATTGTCCACAGAATAAGAAAAATAAGCAGGCTGCTAGATATGCAGCTGGAGAGGCCTTAGCCTCGCAGTTTGAGCTGTATTTTTTGCTGATCGCATGCTTGGTCTCAAGTGTGATGGGTTCAGTGTGGTTTCTTGATAGTGGTGCGTCTTTTCATATGACCGGAGACGAAGATTTGTTTACTGATCTGGATGAGAAAGATCTTGGAGTGCACATCGAGATGGGCGATGATGGTAGATACAGTGCGACCGGTATCGGTACCATTTCCTTTGAGAGGGAGTCCGGTAAACCCTTCGTATTGAAGGAAGTGATGCATGTTCCAGGATTGAAGAAGAATCTGATCTCGGTGGCCATGTTAGAAGACAAGGGATATGATGTTGTCTTTAGTGAGGGAAAGGTTTTCCTGCGCAGTAAGGCAACTGGTGAGACCTGGAGGATCGAGGTTCGAGTTAAGAACCTTTATCAATTGCAGGTAGATGGTTGCGCAGGAATGGCAGGAAAGGTAGAAGGAGTGGTGAGCCAGGATGATGGCGAGCTATGGCACAGGAGATTGGGCCACCTTCACCATGGAGCTTTGAAGATATTGCAGCAGATTTCTACTGGGCTTCCTAAGGGCACTCTTGCGCAGTCAAATTAGTGCAAGGGATGTACCTTGGGAAAATTTGTGAAAGCCACCTTTCACAAGAAGGATAGTCGCGCCACGACGATCCTTGAGATAATTCACACAGACGTGTGTGGACCTTTCTCAGTAGCTTCGACAGCAAAGCACAGGTACTATGTGATATTTGTTGATGATTTTTCTCGGAAGTGTTGGATCTTCTTCATGCAAAAGAAGAGCGAGACATACTCAAAGTTCTGTGAGTTCAAGGCACTGGTTGAGAAAGAATCAGGGAAGCAGGTGAAGGCTCTTAGGAGCAACAATGGTGGTGAATTCATCTCTGGCGAATTCAAGGACTTTTGCAGCGCAGAAGGAATTCGAAGAGCGCTCATAGCACATCATAACCCACAGTAGAATGGGGTTGCTGAGCAAAAGAACAAAATGATCATGGGTGTTGCACGGGCGATGTTGCATGATCAGGGCCTTCCCATACACTTGTGGGCTGAGGCATGCAATACTGCAGTATATGTGCAGAACCGTTGTCCTCACAGGATACTTGGCATGAGTACACCCGAGGAGGCGTTTTCTAGTAAGAGGCCCGATATTTCCCATTTGAGGATTTTTGGTTAACCTGTTTACATTCATGTGACGAAGGATGCCAGGAAGAAACTGGAGCCGACCACAGAGGTTGGGATATTTGTGGGGTACACTGATACGCCCCACAACTATCGTGTGTATTTTCCAGACAGTCGCAAGACTGTTGTGCGACGGGATATCAAATTTCAAGAGGAGAAAGCCATGAAGTGTTCGCTTGAGAGGGAGCCACACTTGCATGCAGATGAGGAGCTATTAGTTCCTAAGGATGAGCCTCAGGATGTGGATTAACCACAAGAGGAGGTTCATGGAGTGGAAGAGACCACTCATGCAGCGCCAACCATCAGAGGGTAGAAGCGCACTACAGATGCTGAGTGACTGGCTCAAGATGCAGAGAAGATTATAGGAGCACCTACATCACAGTGCAGATAGAGACAGTCACCTGATTGGTGCACTGGATACATGGCTCTTATGAGAAAGTGTATCGTGTCAGAGCCATCCTCTTTCGAGGAAGCTGTGGAGGATCCCACATGGGTAGATGCCATGGTGGAAGAGTATGATTCGATTGTCAGAAACAGTGCATGGGAGATTGTCCCAAGGCTGGATGGGAAATCAGTGGTAGGTTCGAGATGGATCTACAAAGTGAAGCAAGCAGCTGACGGGAGTGTGGAGAAGTACAAGGCAAGATTTGTTGCCCGAGGCTTCTCACAGATTGAGGGGATCGATTATGAGGAAACCTTTGCACCTATCACAAGGTATTCTTCCATACGGATGATCCTAGCTCTCTCAGCGCAGATGGGGTGGCACATTCATCAGATGGATGTGAAGACTGTGTTCCTCAATGGGGTGATTGAGGAGGAGGTGTACATAGAGCAGCCCGAAGGTTTTGAGATCTTCAGCAGTGAGTCGCATGTGTGCAGGCTCAAAAGAGCGTTGTATGGGTTGAAACAAGCACCTCGTGCTTGGTACACACAGATTGACAGTTACTTTACCGGACTTGGATTCTCCAAGAGTGAGGAGGATCCGAACCTATACCAGATAGTGGTGGAGGGTAAGTTTCTAATCATTTTACTTTATGTAGATGATTTGATACTGACCGGTGATGAACAGTTGATACTCTCATGCAAGGCTGATCTTGCAAAAGAGTTTGATATGAAGGACTTGGGTCTCCTTCATTATTTCTTGGGATTGGAAATTTGGTAGTGCAGTGATGGACTGTTTGTTTCTCAAGGCAAGTATGCCCGGGAGATACTAGAGAAGTTCAACATGCATGGCTGCAAGCCTGTTGATACTCCTCTTCCTGGTGGTTGGAGGAAGAAGGATGCTACATCGGCGGATGTAGTGGATGCCACTGTTTACCGACATTTGGTGGGGTCACTCATGTATTTGGTCAATACACGACCCGACATATGCTACGCAATTAACCAGCTTTCACAAGCTATGGTTAAGCCTACCAAGCTCTTTTGGAAGGCGGGGAAGCATGTATTGAGATATCTGAAAGGCACATCAGGATATGGACTTTGGTAGAGACAGTCAGATGAGGTGAAGCTGTGTGGTTTCACGGATGCAGATTGGGAAAGGAGCCCAACGGATAGAAAGAGCACATCTGGAATGATTTTCAGTATCAGGTCGACAACAGTTTCTTGGTACAGTAGGAAGCAGAGATCTGTGGCACTCATTTCAGCAGAGGCCAAGTATATGGCAGTGAGTTTTGCTGCATGCGAGGCTATATGGATGAGGAAGATCCTGGTCGAGTTGATCGGTTCACACTTAGATCCTACTGTGATATATTTTGATAATCAGAGTTTCATCAAACTCTTGGTTAATCCAGTATTTCATGATAGATCTAAACACATTGACATCCAGTATCATCATATCAGAGATTGTGTGCAGCAGAAGATCATGTTACTTTCATACATTCCTACGAAGGATCAGGATGCTGATATCTTGATGAAGGCGCTCACCAGGAGCAAATTCGAATACCACAGAGGCAAGATAGGGGTGGCAGATAATCCTTATCTTGTTGAGAGGGAGTGTTGAGATTGCAACAAGATGATGAGCTTAGTGAAAAGAGTCGCCTTCACTAAGTGGGCCCGCAGGCTATTTTTGGTGCACAGTCTATTTTTAGACTATGCCTATTTTTAGACATGTCGATCATATTCTATGAGTTGCATGATGCTATTTGTGGATGGTTGGTCAAGTTGGAAAAATAGATGGACTTCTGTTTTTAGACATATTGGGTGGAATCTTTTTTTAGATTGCCAATCTAAAAATAGATATGTCGAATATTATTAGCTCTTAATAATATTTGGACTATAACCATTATCTTATTCTCTTGGAGCACTTCAGTTAAGTGCACAGATGTGGCACAGGAGCTGACAGAAGGAATTACGCTATTCCTGAGGGTTAAGTGGAGCTATTGCATGGAGACTTCAGTTAGAACTCATGTGAGAGAGTTTGGTGGAGTTGATTGAGGAAGTTGATGGAGTTGTGTTAAGTTTAACTGAGTTAAACATAGTTGAGCTAGTTGTATCTAGTCTAACTGATTGATACACTAGTGAGAGTGTTTTGAATTAATTATTAATTAATTCACTAATTATTAACTCATTAATCAAGTAAATAATACATCAGTTAACTTCAGTGCATAGACAGTTTTAGTGGAGACCAGTGAAGAGGTAGGTGAAAGAACAGTGTGACTATCATTTGTGACTATACTGGTGCATTAGTTTGCACCACACATTGATGGAGATGCCAATGAGGATTGCACAGTGCATACCAGGTGGATTCGAGTTCAATCAGAGCCAATATTCAGCAGTGATTGCGCAGTAGAGGCAGGCTATCAGGTGGTAGAGATTGGAGCATGTGATTTGCTAGATCTAGCTTGATTAGTGTGTAGCAATTGGATATTGTACTGAGAGCTTGTGAGGAGCTTTGTATAATGATTGTTACATGATCTCTATGACATATAATATACAGATAGTTGGGGGTTTTCAGCTTTAAGCTTTCCCATGAAATATTGTGTTCATATGTGTGAATGTTTATGGTTTTAATGTGCGCATGCGATTGTTTTTTATTTCCGCAATTAATGATCAATGGTAGAAGAGATTTTGTATTGTGCATGAAGTTAAAATAGTTTTTGATCAGGAGAATCTCAGTGAATAACATATCAGTTATTCAAATTTCTATAGTGTTGAGTATACAGTGAAATTAAGAATTTTTTCCAAATCATAATTGACGAAGTTATGGGCACTACATAAATCAATAAAAAAATTTAACTTTTCAATTTTGTTATACCCTTTTATCTTGAGGGTTTGGGGAGTACTGATATCGGCTAATGCATGAAAATATATTGGTGGAGTGGTCTTTTCTAGCTCTAGATCTTGTGATAAATCCAATTTAATATCTTCTTCATCTTCACAGTCTATGTACAATAATTTATTCTCACTACATTTATGCCCATTATTGTACTTGATGTCACGGTTAAAACATAATTCCTTTGCTCTTATTTTATCCATTTGTTGAGGTGTCAACCTTGTTAGTTTAGGAGAAGTAGTATGATGTTCTCAATAGTTATTGATGACCAATTTTGTAGTGGCCCTATTTTTACTTTCAACTTTCCTTTCTAGACTAAAAACATGCTCTAGGGATTTAGGTTCAAAGAGGCGCACCTCATGTTGGATGTTTTCCTTTAAATGTCCATTAAAGAAGCCTAACAAATTATCCTTTGAAATTTTCTTTACAATTAGACTCACCTTTGGGAATTATTGAATACGTTATGTTATTAGAACATTTTGTTGAATATTTACCAATTTACTCAATATTGCATTGCTCTTAATATCCTCATAATGTGTTATCAATTCCCTTGTAAAAATGAACTAAGATACAATATAATCATTTTTTCTTTCATAAATACATCAAAATCATACAAATTGATCTTGTTTTAAATATATGGATGCCATATTTACATTTTTTAAGGTTGTCACTAGTGCATATCAAAGTATTTATCCATCTATAATATCCATGTTATAGTATTGTTACAATCAAACTTCCTCATATCAATCTTTAGAATGAAAGAGTTCCTTGGTGTTGAATTGAAAACTTGATGATGTGCATCTTGCATTGAAAATTCATTACTATGGTTTTGTTATTCAATATATGTGCTCTCTAATTGTGATAAAATACTCCCAATATGTGATTGAGCCTCAACACCATGCTTCTTCGTATGTTCATGATTTCCTTGGATATCCATAACTCTTTTAGGAAGATTTTGTAATAGCATGGTTTATATTTTTTTTATTTCTTCCTTATTTATTCATGGGTTTTTAAATTTATTCCTTAATTCTAGTCATGGAATTTTGCATTTCTTCCTTGACATTTTGAATTTCTTCTTGGTTTTCTTTCATCCTTTGCTCCATATGTGACAACTGACCATCCAACTTGGCTACTCAGTATTGGACATCTTCTATTTCTTCATGAGTCATGGATGATATTTATAGAGGTTTAAGTGGTGAAATAACCTTTGAAGCACCCTTAGGATCCATGTGAGTAAATAGTAATGCTCCTATTTTTCCTCTTTATCACAAATTTCCAATCATTGAAAATAGATATTGTAATCAAAATTTATGGCAATTGTAATTTGTGTATCTTTCAAAACCCTGATTTGTAGACTATTTAGATGGTGAACCTTTGTCCTATTATATCTTTGAAATTTGAACCCTTCTAAATCTATAATTTTGGTTTGAAATAATCTATTATGTCTTCACTTCTCTTCCATTCCATTGGCCTTCCCAACATTTATGTGTGAAATGAAAGTTATGGTAACTTTATGAAAACTTGTTAAATTTTTTCCTCTTCCCAAGAGAAAACTTATATAGCATGTTAGGTGTCCAATTATTCAAATATTTTGAAACTTTTATCTGAGTTACTTCAATATGTATCCATTGATATTTGAAAAATTCATAGCCTGGGATTTCCCCCAAAGAAAATTATAGTGAAAATTTCATGATTACTTGTTTGAAATTGGTTTCAAAAGCATTCAAAAACCCTAAATTTAGTGTATATCTTTGAAATTATAGTGAAAAAGAATAAAAATATTTATTGAAATTAATTTGACATATATTCTCAATAGATTGAAATGTCCATAAAAAAATTTATAGAAAAAATGTCGAGATGACTAGTTTGAAGTGGCAAAACCCTAGGATCATAACTCTAATACCAAATGTTATCAACCTTGTGCCTAAAAAATGATACAAAACCAAGGGTGGAAGGAGACGGTGGGGGGTGGTTATTCTTTGTTGTGATAGATCATTAAAACTAACTTATTCATGGGGCCTTGGTTCCAAATCAATTTATAATGTAGAGTCTTATTCCCTCCTTCAAGGCTTATTATTGGTATGTGATTGAAATTTGCAATCTATTTTCATCATTAGGGAATTTAGTATTATTATTTGGCACTTGGTTATGGGCTCTCTTCTCAAACATATTATGAGGTAAATTTGAGTATTATTACAAAATTTTCAGTCATGTAAGTTACATAATGTTTTGCATAAATATAAAAAGGTTGCAACTGATATAGCTAACAAAGGCTCCTCTCCATCCATCATGACAATGAGTATTAATGATTAATAGCTTTACTATCTTATTCCTTATCAAATGGCTAAAGTATTAATCCACTCAAATTCAAAAAAAAAATATGGTGCCAAGTGGCAGCTTGGAAGAAAATTTGGCATGCAAACTTAACTATAAGACCCATGTGCATCCAAGGTGTTATCACTCCGCCAGGTTTCTAAGGCTGAAGAAGAAATCCCAACAGAGGTAACCACGGACCAATCTTTTGGCTTGGTATCTAGCCCTACCAAACCGGAGAGAGATCTCTCCACAAAAATCACATCCAAGGGAGTTGGATGAAAAGGTTTTAGGCTAGCTATGAAATGCAGAAGGGCTTGTTTTGTTTTGATTGGGTTTGTTGGATAAGGATTAGGTCAAAGAGGCTAGGTCATGGAAACTAAGATGGGAATTGCAGTCCATTCAATGGGGCAAGGTAGGTAGAAAGCTTAGAAATTTAAGGTGATTTTGTGAGATGGTTTCAGACTGATGAGGACTTAGGAAGAGCATAAGAGATATATTCTTCCTAAACTGAAGAAAATGGACAAATTATGAATAATTTCCCAAAACAGAGCATGAAAGAACATGTATTATGCCTAGCAACTTGAAAATCATCATATAATAGACATGAAATGGTTTACGAGCTTACAAAACTTTCATACAAATGAAACAAGAGAAGAAACAATGTCAAACATCCATACCACGGGTATCCCAAAGAAATAGCTGCAACTCTTCATTAATTTCTGGCCAAACTGATTACACTATAGTCCTTGATCAATACAACATCATCCAACTAATTCCAACCCTTGCTAAGAGTGAAGAAAGGGAAGATATAGACATCAAAACAACAGTCTCTCATCCTCAGGGGTCGAATCCCTGAGTTGAGGATGATGTTATCACTCCAATAATTTCCTAGGGTTGTTATGATTGTTAAAGAAATTATAGAGGTAACCACAAACCTACTTTTGAGATTAGGATCTGGCCTTCCTAATGCTCAGAGAGAGCTCTCTCTTTATGATTTAACTTTGTTGTTTTTAGTTGATTTTGGGCTAGTTATGAAAGATTGATTGGGTTTGATTTTTTATTTGGTTTGGTGGAATTACTGATTTATATGGATAATTTTATTCTCTAATTTTCCATTGGGTTATGGAGTCAAAATTTCAAGAAAATAGGACAAGAATCAAGTTCTAAAGGAAGTGTTCATAGGGCAGGGTAGCTGAGAAAAATCAAATCTTTTTAAGGTTGAATGGTGAAGTGGTTTTCAATTGGGATCAAGGAGAAGTTAAGGATTACTTAAACCAGAATGATGAATGAAGGAGAAAGAGGTCAATCGATATGGGAGAGAAATTAAGGATTCTTAGATATAGATATCAGGAGAAAACATTAAAATGAATAAGAGTTAAGAACAGAGTGTACTTAAACAATTTCTGTAATAATATTCCTGTTATAACACTTAAATTTGGAAAACATACAAGTTTATGGAATACTTAAGATAAATAACAATGAACAATTGAAATGTACTAATTCACTGAAGTAGCTCAACACATGAATCCTGTAATGCAATGCCTTTATTACTTGTCCAGTCTGCTGACTTGAAAACTGTATAATGAACCCTCGGGTATTTTGATCAATTACAACTATAGAAATGTTCAGGAATCCACACTAACACTTTGAATTTCTGAAGTATTTATACATAAACTAGTACAAAATATCCTAAACTGATTTACGAATTATTCAAGGAAAAGAAAATATCTTCATGAAAAAATATAGAGACACCTAGGAGACTAAATGCTAGATGTCCCTGTTTATTTGGATTTGTTGTTTTTGTTCTGTGATATTTTGTTGCTTTTTCTCTTTTGTTGTTGCTTTACGCTGGTTGTTACTTTCTCTTTCTCGCTGATTTTCCTTTAACTCTGTCTTTCATCTTTAAACTCTATTACTGCTTTGTTTGAATGCTCTTTTCACCCTTTAACCTTTGAATTCTCTGTTACCTTCTTTTACTTTTCACCATCACAGTAAATCATACAATTTCCCCCAAGTATCTTCATCTGGGATTTTGATATTCACCATCCTTCTGTAGATTTCATTTGCTTCAGTGTATTTGGTGAAAGTAGGCTTGTTTATAAAGAGATGATTTACCTCATGCTGGAGGTAAAAATGATTTTCAAATATCTGATAAAGTACCTTCCCTGTTGGAATTCCTTTCAAAGATGAATTGTTGGATTGTTCTTTGTCCACTTTTCTGATCTTCTTGTCATAGTCTTCCTGCATCATCAGTCTGTCATTAATCACCAATGGATTAGGAAAACCTTTTTGCCTTATAACAACAAACTTATTCATAAATCTATTTATTTCTAACTCCATGGCTTGGCACATATATTCAAGTTGTACCATCAAGTTTCTTTTGGAAATTACCTTTTTAACCTCTAAAATTGTTTCAGTTATGTCACTTACTCCAATTTCTTCTAACTCATGCTTGTTCTTAGAGTTTAGAAGCTTAATTATCTCTATGGCCTCTTCTGGTTTTTTGTCAAGTTCTTCTTTGACTTTTTGAATGGCTTCACTTACTTCCTTGATCAAATATTTCTGCTCAAAGATAACTTGGATGGATGGCCAAATATCATTAATAGATTTAATGATATTGGCTCATAGTTTTTGCTTGGCTTGGACCAAAGGTTCCGCCAATGTCAACTCTCTTTCTAACTTCTGAACTATGTCAGTCAATCTACTTGACTTTGGTGCTTCAGTTGTATGCTTCATCTATGCCAATTTCTTTTCATCTTCAATATTATTTACTTGTTCTTTCAGTCTATTAATTTCATTTGTTTGAATTGACATGTCTTGCATAGCTTTAACCAATTTACCTGCTTCATCACTGGGATGAGTTGCCGTTGTAGCTGATGTAGTAGTTACTGTTGTTGAAACTTCTACTGTAGTTGGAATTGCTGTAGTAGTGGGGACTGTTGTAGTCACTGAAGTTGATGTTGAAGCTATGGTAATGGAAGTAACAGTAACTGCTTCCATGCTTGTCTTATTTTCCTACACTAATTTATCGATCTCATTCTCCATCTCTTTCAGTTGAGTTGTCAACTGAATGATCAAATTCATTATTTCATCTTTCTGGCCTTCATTCTCCAGAACTTATTTTGCTTGTGAATGTTCAGTGGGAGGTAATTTCAGCTGCTTCTTCAATGTAGAAATGTCTGTATTTTTTTTTTTTTATTAGTTCCTCAACTAATTTGATATTCTTGGGATCATATCCTACCTCTATGGCCAATTCTTCAAGTGTTTTAATTCTATTTTCCTTGGCTTGTGAGGAAGCCTTCTCTAGTTTTAACTGTGCTTTGATGTTTTCTAGAGAATTTTTGCAGTTTTTGTACACTCATAACTTTGTTGGTCATAGTATAATATAACATTTCTCCAGCTTGTTTATGAAATTCAATTTGGTCTATAGGATGAACATCTTTTGCCATGACTTCAAATGTTGTTATCATGTAGCCAGCTGATGACTTTGGATACTGCAATGTGGGCTGCAAAAAGGTCATTTGCATTTTCCTGGTTTTATAATCAAAGGTAGAAAGTAACCTATTATGTTCATTAGGTGTATGTTTCCAATATTGGGCATAAGTCGCTGATTTCAATGCCTCATTCTTCAATTTGATTTCCTTATACCTCTCCATTATATCTTTTTCTTTCTCGACTGGTTTGCTTGATGAAGATACTTTAACATTATGCTTCTTCTGAATGATCTTAGCACTAGATGTTGAAGGTTGATGAGTTTCCTCTGAAATAGTATGAGGTGCATTGTCCCTAACAATTAAATCAGTATCAATAATCCCAATTGTGTTCACTATTTCCTCTTGTTCAATTACTGGATTCAGCTTGGGCTTCTTCCTGTACATTAGTTTGAATTTAGTTTCAGTAGTGGTTTGAGCTGAATATGACCCTTCTTCTTTTTATCTCTTGGAGTTCTTATCTTGTGGGATTGGATTATGCAGGACAGAACTAGTCTCAACTTGTTTCTCCACCTCTTTCAAAGTATTCTCCAACCACTCTGACTCGTTGGAGTACTTTTAAATCTCTGGTTTGGACTCATGTACAAAAGGAGTTAATTTAAATTTGACTCTTAGTTTGCTGATAACTCCCAAATGATCATACTTCCATTTGAAACTATCACTGAACTTGAATTCATGTAGACACTTTTCTGCTTATTGACCAGCATTCTTGTTATTGCAAATGAAAGGACTAAGCTGGTTCCTTATTTTAAACTGAGTTTTCTTTTTTGCTGACAGAAAATTAACCTCATCTAAGTTTATGATCTACCTGATATATTCTAGTGAAAATAACCTCATTGGGGGGTATTTGGGAAGCTTGTATGGATTGATTTGACATCCATACACCCTAATTTCAGTGTGGTTCTGGTATAAATACCAGTCTCCTATTCTACTGTTTTCAGAAAATTGAAATACTTTCTTTATTTCTTCATTGATCCTAGGTTGACTGCTACTGCTTAGCATGTTGACAACTGGGTGAAAAAATGAATCAATGAAGTGCTTATAGGTGAATTCTGTGGAATATTTTCTGATTAGGGAAGTCCAGAAGACTACAGATTGGGGATTACTCTATGTGTCCAATTTTTGAAGGCTAACTACAAACCTTTCATATTGGAAGTACAAGAATAAATGAAACAAAAATGATGAATACTTAAACACTCCTTCCTTAGGTAATTTAACTAATTTCTCATGGATGCATCTAATAAGTATTGAGCAAAATGAAATGTAAAATTTGGAGGTTGTCCTGGGTAGAATATGCACTAAAAAACTAAGATAGAAGCATCTACATATTCATCTGTGAAGTATCCTAAAATGCAAGACAACATTGTGAAAATCTGTCTTGTTCTCTCTAAAAAAATTGAGGCTGATTAAGGGGGGAAAGTACAATTTGAGATATAATTCTGTGAGGCTTTCAATAGACAAAGGGGCTTCATCAGGCTTGGGTTGGATTTGCAACATCTGGTTTATTGATTCTGCAGTAATTGTGAACAAAATCTCTTTGTTTTGGGTTACTAGGGCTCATTCATTAGGTAGATAATTAACTTGAGAGAGTCTGATGATTTCTGGAAATTGGAAGTTCTGGGGGAAGATATATTTAGGCAAATTTGATTCCCAAAGGTAGATATCATCAACCTGGTCTACGGATTTATCATGGCTCCAACATTGGATGTCTAAGAGGTTGAAATCAGTGACTGTGTCACTAATTTTGAAGTCTTTGTCTGCAAGGGGGGTATGTTCAACATCAACAACAAGAGGTTGCAGAGGGTTAAAAGTCACAATGCCCTGGGAAGCCATATATTTTTTTATTTTAATAAATTTATTACTTTCTTTAGATTAAGTACAGGTCTCGGCACTTAGGAATACCTAGAAAAGGTTTTGAAATTGATCTTTGGAAAGGTTTCTGGCCGCATCAGGGGTTCTGGTAGCAAATAGGCTTCAATATTCTTATAAAACTTCAACTCTAAGTCAGAAAGGGCTTTTTGCAACAATAAGGCTCAAATTCAGGTCTGGATTGGCCTTAGCATAAGTCGTCAGAGCTTCTTTTGCGCAAATTTTAACAGAAATGGTGAAAAATTCTTTAGGGCGAGCTTTATTGGTTTGAACATGAGGTGGTTAAACTCATAGGCGCGGGGTTTGAACTTTCAAACAAGGGTGGTATCATCGCAATGCGTTGATTCAAAATAGAAGCTTTCGCATGACAAAAAGCGGGTAAATGGTTTTAGTGTCAGGGATGTGATACAACATGGGGCTACCATGTAGTAGGGGAGCAGGGGTGCGAAACCACTCATTTCGCAACCCCCAAATGGTGTTAAATGTCAGGCAATCGGGGGTGCGATAGATATTTTTGGTCGCAGGATCTAATGAATTATGATCAGACAGATGGAAAAGTAGCGGGGGTGTTTTGATAGGCGGTACCGGGATTTAAGTCATGTGAAGGGGCTTTTAAAATAGAAGTGGGACACGGGATTATTATAAAGCAGGGAATTAATATAATAAATAAACTATATGTTAAACTAATATAAAGGGGTTAATATGATATTGGTAGGGAAGTAATTTATGTGGGAATTAGTATTATATGGGGTAAATGTGTATGTATGCAGGATGTAAAAATACACTAGGGATAAGTTAAAATAATATTCGAGGAAGGATTATTACAGTGGGGACCGACACATTATTTTAACCATTTTAAACTATTCAAAGTGGGTTTTTTGCATGTTTTAATTTAAAATGGAAAATAGTAAAGGGGATCTACTTTTCAAATGAAAATGTGTATATAAAATAAGGAAGGGGGTTATAGGAAGAGAAAATGGGTGAAATAAGGGGAAAATGATTAGTATGAAGGGAAAGGGATATTTCTACAAGGGAAAATGCCTTCTATGAATGGAAAATAGGGTTTTAAGCAAGGGGAAGGGGATTTTGGGGGATATTGGTGATATTAAATGACCAATTGATGTTTTCCATGCCTTGTGAAAGTGCTTCTGCCTACCCATCATTTACCCTAACATTTTTCTTCATTTATTGGGTGCATTTGAGCTTGTTGATCCTTTTATTTTTCTTTTATAAGAAAACTATCTAATTCTAACCTTATGACTTCTAATGGCTCAGATTAAACTGATGAGCTCATTTTTATTCTCTACCTAACTATTGATCTACCAAGATTAAATGGTTTGGCTAGATCTTTATTCACTATCTATCAATACTTGAAATTTAAAAGCATGAATGATTCAATATTAAGTTGTTTGACCATCATGAATTGTGCCATTTTTTACAAGCTGCACACAATTTTTATTTTGAAAAAGTAACTAAAGTAGTGGCATTTGAATGTGCACACTTTCATGATCTATTTTTATCTCTTTTTTTGTGGGGTTCATAATTTATCTTCTTTTTTGATCTTTTTCTTTTAGTCCTTTGATTTTTCTTTTAGGACTTACCCTCTTTACATTTTTTCATATAGGAAAACATTTTGCAGAAAGCAAAAGTATGTACAATATTACAAGACTTAGCATATTCAATTCAAGCTTATGATCCCTATTATTATAGGACCCTAACAGTGGCTCCCAAGGGGAATGGCATCTCCTGGTGAGATGTCAAGAACTTTAATATCAGTAGCCTTGGAACTTTGACTTTTTTTGCCTTGAAAATGCCTTTTGAGCTTTCCTTTTATTCAATCATATGATGTTATACCTTTCAAATCTTAGGGCCTTCTCTCCGAGCTTCAACTTCAAAAGATAATCATCCAATCCAATCTAAACTTTGCAATGTTATTTACAATGAGCAAAGTAGACAAATGAACTAATGTTAATCTGGAGAAAAGTAGTGCTTCATAATTCTAACATTGACTGGTCCACCTGGTAGATGTGTTCCATATAACTCCTTCAAGAAGAATGCATTTTTACCTATGTAATCATAAATGATGTATGGGCCTTTCCATAGAAAATCAAAATTACCATGTTTACCTTTTTATTCTCTTCTAGAATCCCATTTGAGTACTTTGTCACCTATGCAGAAATCATCAACTTTGGTTTTCTTATCAAATATCTTTTTTATTTTATCTTGGATCATTTGTGATTTGATGTAGACTTCTTCCCTGTTTTGCTGCAAATGAATAGTCTGATTTATCCTCCTTTGGATATCATTTGGTGCTACATGTAGCTCTTGAATCATCTTCATCACTGGCACTCCCAATGAGGATGGAAAAACAGCATCCATTCCATATACCAGTTGATAGGGAGATGTACCAATAGACTTTTTGGTAGTTAGTCTGTCTGCCCATAAGGCATTAACCAACCTTTTGTTCCGGGTCTTTTTGTTATCTTCTAACAGTTTCTTGATGATCGTTACTAGGCTTTTGTTTGAGGATTCTGCAAGTCCATTACCTTGAGGATAATCAGCAATGGAATGGAAAATATTGATGTGGTATTTGTTACAAAATTCTACCATTTTATTGGATTTGAAGGCAGTTGCATTATCAGTAATGAGCTTCTAAGGGCATCCAAATCTAGAAAGGATATTGTTTTCAAGGAATGAGATAATGACAGAATCAGTGGCTTGTCTAGAAGGGATGGATTCTATCCACTTGGTAAAATAATCAGTGGTTGTCAATATCCATTTATGTTGGGTTGAGGAGGGTGGGTGAATTTCACCAATGAAGTCTAAACCCCATTGTTGAAATGGCATTTCTACAGAGATTGGTTTGAGGGGTAAAGGTAGGAGTTTCTTCTTCCCTTCAAATATCTAACATTTGTGACAGGAGGTCACATACTTTCTGACATCTTCAAAAAGAGTGGGCTAGTAAAAACCTTCCCTCAAGATTTTATCAGCAGTTGTTTTCTAGTAAAGGTGTCCTCCACAGTCTCCTGCATGAAACTCCTGCATAAATTTATCAGCTTCATCTTTTAATAAACATTTCAATAGAATGCCACCATGATCTCTCCAAAATAAATCATTATCTATGATACAATACTTCATTGCTTTCATTTTCAAAAATACCTTCAGTTCTAGATAAACTAGGAGGAGCTTGTAGGTTTAGTAAAACAAATATGATATCTGCAAACTAGGGTGTGTCAATGAAAGCTTCATTGATTTGTGGAGTCGTCATATGTTCATGATCATCTAGTTGAGAAATGAAATTAATATCTAAGGCCTGACAATTCGATTCAACCATGAGTTTGGCTAAACCTTGGCCTTTAATCAGTTTTGTAGGCTTTATTTCAATGTCATATTCCAATGGAAATCCATTTGCCTCTCTTTCCATTAGGCCCATTCTGAGTTAGAATTTCCTTTACTATTGAATTTGGAACATATGCAATTATGTGTGAGTATAAGATGTAGACTCTGAAATATTTAATAGCCTTCACTAAAGCAAGTGCCTGTTTTTCCATTATGTTGTACTTTAGTGTGGAATCTCTTAAGGATTTGCTGAAAAAAGAAATGGGTTGTTCATGACCCTGATCATTCTTTTGCAACAAGACTCCTGCAATAGTATGCTCTGAAGCAAAAGGAAAAATTATAAAATCTTTTTTGAAATTAGGACTTATTAGGACATGTGTTTTAGTCAGAGCTTCTTTGATTGCTTCAAAAGATTTTTTAGCCTCTATTGTCCATTTAAGTGTTGAATCTTTCTTTAACATGTTATTCAATTCGTTGATTATTTCTGCTCAATTAGAAATAAATCTTCTAAGAAAATTAATTTTACCTATTAATGCTTGTAATTATTTGATGTTTCTAGGATGAATTATGTTCAAAATTGCCTCTATTCTAGCTGGATTTATTATAATTCCCTCTTTTGAAATTATGTGTCCTAGGAGTTTACCTTATTCTAGTACAGAGAGTGTCTTTTTGGGATTCAGTGAAATACCAATTTTTCTGCATTTAATAAAAACTCTTCTCAAAGGATCTAGATGTTCATTGTCTATTTTGGAAAATATTGTTATATCATCTAGATAAATGACTAAGAAGTCATGAATCTCTTTGGAAAAATTTATATCCATAGCTCTTTGGAAGGTAGCTCCTGCATTCATCAGTCCAAAAGGCATTTTCAAATACATGCGAGTCCCCCAAGGAGTGGTAAATGTTGTCTTTGCATGATCTTCCGTTTGAACTAGGATTTGATTGTATCTGGAAAATCCATCAAGCAATGACATTCTTGATGATCCAACTACCCTCTGTAAAATATGATCCATTTTTGGGAGAGGATAGTTATCTTTTAGTGACACTTTGTTTAAGTTTTGGAAATCAACACAAAGTATGATTTCCCTTATTTTCTTCCTAGTGGGAACTAAGTTTGAGACCCAATCTGAATATCTGATAGGTGCTATGATTTGTGCCTCATACATCCTTTTTACTTCTTTTTCAATCAATGGCATAAGAACTAGATTTATTCTCCTAAGATTTTGTTTAAATGGTTTCTGATCTTCTTTGATGGGTATTTTATGTTGAATAATGTTGGTGTCATAAAATTTAAGCTCTTCATAACTCCAGGCAAAGACATCTTGAAATTTTTTAAATAGACTTATGTATTTCATCTTTTCAGCTGGAGGTAATGCTTTGGGTAATTTGACAAGCTTGGGTTTTTCTTCAGTTCCTATGTTACATTCTTTTATGTCTGATCTTAAAGGCTCTATTTTTTTTTTTCTAGCTACATCATTTGAATCAAAAATATGTTCTAATGGGGATAATTTCTTAGGAAAAAATTTATTTTTAAGGTTTAAAATTTCTTATTCATCATTTGTTATTTCTTCTATTTCTACAGTTTCTAACTTATCTATTTCTACTCTAGTGAATTTAGTGGGTCCTATTTTATCCACCTCACTAATAGCAATCTCACTATTTATAGTGTAATCTACTATACAATCAGTATCTATGTTACAGTTTTGAAATTCTCCCACAACATTCATAAAATTGTAGATTTGAGAATCTTGTGAAAATATCTGCCAATATTTCAAGTTTTCTGGAATAGTGGGCATGTGTCTTACCTCTGCAACGTACTGGTGATTTGGTTGAAAAGGCAGTCTACATGTACTGGAAAAAGTAGCCAAATTGTGTGCCTGCATATTTTGTTTCCTTGAAATAACAGCAAAGTCAGTTTTAAGAAGACATTTTATCAAATCTAGATCGGTTTCTATGTATTGGCTCAGTCTAGGATTGTAGGAATTTACAGGGTAAGTTCCTTAGATCAAGAACCAAAGGTCACCACTCACAAACAGATCACAAATTAGTACACCAGTATAATAATGTGGTTAAAACCCTCAAAGAGGGAAACAATGCACAGCCTGAGCCAACGCAGCCACTTCAGGAAATTTATTAATATAAATAGAAGTTACATATGTTTCTCTCATAAATGGTTACCGAAAAAATGACCCTCCATGCTCTTTAAATAGAGATCATGGACCAATCGGGTGTTAAGCCACGGATCAAGTGTTGTTAATACCGAGGTGAGAGATAACCGTCGGATCACTACAAATCGTGACCGTAGGATTATAAGTTACAAATGTACATGGTAAAGAAACACACTTTACCTAACTCTACACTAGACTAAGTTATTCTTAACTATTTCCTATGTGTCGGAATATCCTAACATCCCCCCTTAAGAACACCTTGGGATAGGATTGAAGGATTTACAAAGGTGACACAAAAGGAGCCTATTTCCTATGTGTCGAAATATCCTAACATCCCCCCATAAGAACAAATTGGGATAGGATTGAAGGATTTACAAAAGTGACACAATAGGAGAAGGAAGGAGGCATTAGAGCCTATCCCCCCTTAATGACAACTTTCCTGAACTCCAATCATGGATTGAAGTTTGGTAAAATTCGCTTCTGTGAGAGCCTTTGTAAAGATATTGGCTACTTGATCATTGGTTGGACAGTACTGCACTTCAAGAACACGATCATGAATGAGCTTTCTGATGAAGTGTATGTGGATTTCAATGTGTTTCATACGCTAATGCTGAACTAGATATTTACATAGCTGAATGGCACTTTGATTATCACACCAAAGTGTAGTTTGATGCTGCTGATGAAGACCAAATTCAGACAGAATCTAACGAAGCCACATGGCTTCCTTGCTGGCTTCAAATGCACCACGATACTCTGCTTTTACTGAAGAAAGAGAAATGGCACTTTGTTTCTTACAAGACCAAGTAATATGTCCTGAACGAAGAGTGAATACATATCCTACAGTAGACTTTCGATCATCAGGGTCACCAGCCCAATCAGAATCAGTGAAACCAATCAAAAATGGAGATGCTCCTACATTGTAATGAATCCCGAACTGAAATGTACCTAAAATATATTGAAGTATTCTTTTAGCTGCTTTCCAGTGACTTTCATGAGGTTGGTGCATAAACCGAGCGACAAGACCAACGAAAAAGGAAAGGTCAAGACGGGTATGGGTTAGATACAGAATTTTACCAACAAGTTGACGATATAAGGTAGCATCAACTTCAAGGGTAGTACAAGTGACTGAAATCTTGACTCCAGACTGAAAGGGAGAAGGGGATGGCTTACATTCCTCCATGTGAAAGTGGTGTATAAGATCACATGCATACTTGGACTGAGAGAGGGTAATGCCTTCCTTGGATTGCAAGACTTGAAGACGAAGGAAATAATGCAAGTGTCCTAAGTCTGTCATTTCAAACTTATTTTTGAGGCTATACTACACATGTTTTATATGGTTTGGATCACTACCGATAAGGATAATATCATCAACATAAAGAACAAGGATGATGAAGGACTTACCCACTTTCTTGGTGTAGACAGTGTTGTCAGAATGACACCTAGAAAAGCCATTATCTAATATAAATCTATCCATTTTGGCATAACAAGCCCGAGGATTTTGTTTGAGACCATAGAGAGACTTCCTAAGGCTAAAAACAAGGCTAGAGTCATTTTGGATAAAGCCAAGGGGTTGTTCCATGTAGATTTCTTCATGTAAATCTCCATGTAAGAAGGAAGATTTAACATCCATCTGATGGAATTCCCATTTAAAGGAAGCAGCAAGGGAAAGAACAAGGCGGATAGAATTCATTTTGGTAATAGGGGAGAAGGTTTCAGTATATTCAATTCCTTAAACTTGTGAAAATCCTTTAGCGACAAGACAAGCTTTATGTCTATCCACTTTTCCATCTGGTCCAAACTTTGTTTTGTAAACCCATCTACATCTGACAAGTTTTCTTCCTTTTGGAAGAGGAACAAGATCCCAATTATCATTTTCCAATAAGGAACAATACTCTTCATTCATATCTTCATCCCAATCTGGATGACCGGAGGCTTCTTCAAAGGTTTCTGGATCAATTTTTTCTGGAACTTGAGCCAATAAGGAGGAAGCTCTTTCGAACTAAGAACGTGTACGTCATCGATCGGCAGGGTCACCTGCAAGAGAAGCTGTTGCATCCCGAGTAGAGAAGACCCATCTTGGAAGCGATGGATTATAAGGAACAACTTCACGAGGTGGAGGAGGATTTTCATCCTCGCTGTCATCATCTGAAATAGAAGGAATGCTATTAAAAATAGAAGAGAGAGAGAGAGGTGGCACATATGCTGAATCAGGCTCGCAGGCCAAAGGTGGCACACATGCTGAACTAGGCTTGTAAGCAGATATATTTTCATCAAACTTTACATCTCTTCTAATGATTATATTTTTGGATTTTGGTTGAAGAAGTCTATATCCTTTGACATCTTCAGAATATCCAACAAAAGTACATTTTTCACTCTTATATTCTAAGGCTTTATGTTTCGCATTTGGAATATGGGCCCAAGCATCACTTCCAAAAACACAAAAGTGACTTCCATCTGGTTTGATTGAGCTCCAAGCTTCTTCTGGAGTTATGTTCTTTAAAACCTTAGTAGGAGTGCGATTAAATATGTAATTTGCACAGTTAACGGCTTCTGCCCAAAAATTGAGACCAATTCCTTTAGATTGAAGCATACAATTAGCCATTTCTTTTAAGGTGCGATTCTTCCTTTCAGCTACACCATTTTGTTGTGGAGTATATGGAACAGTATGTTGCAATTGAATGCCATGCTCAGTGCAGAAGTTGATAAATTTGTTGTTAACATATTCTCGGCCATTTTATGATATTAACTTCAGAATTTGATGTCTAGATTGTTTCTCAACAAAGGCCCTAAAGGCCAAGAACATGTTAAAAAATTCACTTTTGAGTTTTAAGAAATATACCCAAGTGTGTCTGGAAAAATCATCAATGAAATTTAATAAGTACTTGCAACCAAAGAAAGAAACAACAGGAAGTGGACCACATAAATCACTGTGCACAAGCTGCAAAGGGGCTGAAGCGTGCCAAGAGGCACATTTGTCAAAACTACCCCGATGATGTTTTTTGAGTACACATCCAGAGCTAACACCATCTCGGCAAGATACCGTAGGAAGACCCGTCACCATATTTTCCTTACATAGAGTTTGAAGAGAGCGATAGTTTAAGTGACCAAATCGCTCATGCTAAAGTTTGCTCACATCATCATTATGAGAAACAAAAACAGAGGGAAGACATGATGACCCAAAGTTGTCAAACTTATACAACCTTGTGGAATCATCAGCAATGCGAGTAGATAAAATATGTTTAGGATCTTTTAGGTCCTTGATTACAACATCATGAGGTGAGAATTCTACTATTTTCCCTTCAACTGAATGAGGATAAACAGATAGAAGGTTGCATAACAAGGTAGGAACGCATAGTACATCATTAAACTGACCATTATCTAGATGAATGGTTCCAGATCCTACAACACTAAGAGATCTATCATCACCAACATAAATATGTTTGGTGTTACAATCATTTAAAGAAGAAAACATGGATTTATTTTTATGTGGTAAGCTCAGAGTAAGCCACGTGACCAGTTTAATGCATAACCAGATCTTGATGCTTGATAACCACAAGCAGAAAGTTCCATGCCTGAAGATGAAGGTGAAGAGTGCTCCAAATTGATGTTGTGCTTCTTCATTGTTGCTTCTAAGGCTTCCATCTTCTTAAAACATTTGGACTCTATATGGCCATCCTGATTGAAAAAGTTGCAATGTCTATCTATCTTCTTCCCTTTGTTTTGATTTGCCTTATTATTTTGGTGATTTGATTTTTCAGTTTCCGGTTGAAATTGCTTAGGGCCCTTGTTTGGTTTAGGACCATATTTTTTAGGATACTGCTTCGGGATTCTTTTGATATGGTTGTTGTTGGGCTTCTAAGGCTTTCTTAGAATCGTTTCCAGCAGTGATAAGACCAAGGTGTAAATTTTTTTCTTGTTCTCTTATCAAAGAATCAAAAAAGGCATCAAAATAGGGATTCTTGTAGGTGGTTCCTGAAGAAATGATGGCTTCTCTGGTGGAATGGAAGGCGGAAACAAAAACAGAGTATGTAGGGCCAAGCTTAGCAAGAATGCAATAGATGAGGCTACCATTGTCCTTTTTGATCTTACAACTGTTGGCAATATGATGCAGAGTGTTGTCCTTGATGGCAACCCACTGAATGAAGATGAAGACATGAGATTGTTGACATGTCTTGTCCTTGATGGCAATCCACCTGATGAAGTTATTCTTGACTTGATGGACTTGGTAAATGATGTAAATCTGATGTGATATGATGTGATGTTGAGTGTTGTCCTTGATGACAACCCACTTGATAGAGTGTTGTCCTTGAATGGCAACCCACTTGATGAAGATGATGGCAGCCTACTTGATGAAGTTGTGCTTGATAGAATATGTCTTGATGAACCTGTTAAATGATGTAAATATGATGTATCTACAGAGAGTACAGAAGGGAATGAATAAATAAATTCAGTATGTGCTAGATCTATGATGAAAAGAGTATGTCTCAAGGAATACGTGGATTTGTCTAGGAGAAGTCGCGTATGCACGCGGGAAACAACGTGCCAAGTCGCGTATGGGCAAAAGCGCTCATAAAGTGCAAAACCAGGGGTAACCACCATGGTATTGACCCATTGTATTGGGTAATGATTCGTCTAAATGACCCCGTCCAGGAATACCATCGGAAGTAATGTGGTTTTGACTCATGGTATTGATAAAAGGTAAACCTATATAAGGAGAAGAAACTCATTGTGCAAATCATGAGTGTGGGTGCAAGATGTCTGAGCTTGAATGAATACTTCTCTCTGGAGCATATCTGAATGGAAAGGGTTACAGTTGAATGAAATATCTGAATGTATGATGCACCGATGAAGGAGTGATGAAGAAGGGGATCTAGATCTATATTGTACCTGTATCTGCTAGATCTATTCATGGAAGGCTTAGATATGAGATGAGGCGAACATCAGAGATGAGGAAGACATGCATGCAGGGAAGTCAAAACATTGTGATGTATACCACCGTGTTCGAAGAATTGTAATGACAATACGAAGAACCATACGCTAGTTAAAAGCGAGCGCGTATATGCGCGGCTTATGTAAAAACGCGTATGCGCGATAAAACTGTAATATGTACAGAAGTATACGCGGGTTTGTATGGTATAAGGCGCGTATATACGCGGTATCAGTGAAAGGAAAGCGCGTATGAAAAGCTAGGTTTTTCTGAAGTATAAAATGTCTGATCTGTTCTGCTGTGTTGCTGCTATCTGTATTCTACAGCTCTGAGTTGTCTGTTTCAGTTTGGTTGTATGATGGAGCTTAAATATGTGGAGTGGGTCCAGTCTGAAAATATGATGAAACATGGCCTGCAAGTTGTGTTCTAAAGGAAGCTTTGGATCCAGTATGAAAATTGATGAAATGTGGTCCATAGAGGTGCTGAGGGTTGTAGCCTTCAGTCAGGGGGTTGTAGCTCCCTTCCAGGTGAGGCTGGTAAACGAGAGCAGGGGGTCGTAGCTCCCTTCCAGGAGTGGCTGGTAAACGAGTCAGGGGGTTGTAGCTCCCTTCCAGGAGAGGCTGGTAAACGAGCGCAGGTGGGTGCCTGCGTGCTGGTAGGAGGTTGCGCCAGCACATTTGTTGTAAGACGTTTTCTCTATAATAAAATATTGAAGGCTGAGCAACTGCAGTGGTGGTTTTCTCTCGACTTGGGTTTCCACCTAAAATCCTGGTGTTCATGTGTGATGCTTATGTGTGATGGTTTATTCTGTTCTTACTGCACATGTTTACTGTTTATAGAACATCTAATGAATGAATGATGGAATGATATAAGTAAAGAATTAATGGCATAATTAGATCTCTGTGTATACGCGAGTTTTATGAAGGATATCCGCGTGTATACGCTAGTTGGCTTCAGAAAAGTAGCGTATGGGTTTTGAAGTAAAGAAAAGTAAAAATTTTTGAATATGCAGTAAATACTGATTCACCCCCCCCTCTCAGTATTTTTCCCAACAACAACCTTCTAAAAGAATTCTGAGGGTCTTAAATTTGGACAAAAAATCTTCAATGGAGGACAAATTATTGGGGTCCAAAGTAAGCAACTCATTTTCAAGCTGGTGGGCCCTGATTTGATTTTGAATGCCAAAAATAGTTTTTAGCTTTTCCAGGGCTTCATCAGGGGTATCAATGTCAAGGATATGAAATCGAAGATCTTGAGCAATGGACATTCCTATCAACCCTCGTGCTTGAACTTGTTTATTTTCCCATTTAGTAGCTTTATCATTATCGAAAGGTTTAGTTTCTTGTCCTGTGGCTATTCTATAAAGCCCTTTACTTCTAAGTATATCTACCATGTGAGGTAGCCATTGGAAATAATTGGTGCTGTTAAGAATAACTGGGCATGCACTTTCCATTTTTTTAAAATTGAAGCTGAGAAAAGATGAAACTAACTGCTCCAATGGAAAGATCTCGAAAAATTAGGCCGTTTAAAAAAAAGCAGCTCGAAAAACGGCTTCCGGATGAAGAAGTTATACCTTTTGAAAAAATCTAAGTTGTAGATGCCGAATAGTTACAGGAACGGGATGAAGTGTAGCTTTTTAAAAAAAAATTCCGCCCCTTTGGAAAAAAAAATTTACAAAAGAAGCTTGAGAGGGAGACTTGAACCCAAGACCTCTATTCTCATAAACTAACCCCTCACCAAGTGAGATAGTAAAAGGATCACGTTATTGTATGAAAGGAGGAAGGGGTTTTTTTTTTTCACTCTTCGATGTGCGTGCCTTTTCCTGCACAAAAAAAAACACAAAAACTGGGAAAAAAAAAAAAAAAATGCAAAGGCTCACGAAAAAATGTTAGATTTTTGGTTAGCCTTACCGGCAACTATCACTTTTTTCACTATTTATGATTTCCTGAGATCGCACAAAGACGCTGGGAAAGAGCATACGTAGCAAAAAAAAAATCCCTTTTTCCTGTTTCTGATTTGCCAAGATCGCACGCAGCGCACAAAACAGAGCATACATAGAGAAGAGGATATAGATCTAGAAAATAAATAAAATCTTAGTACTGAAAATAAACATAAAAAAAACTGAAATAAGCAGAACTATTAACAAATATAACTGCAAAATAGATGCTTTATACCTCTAGATCTAAACTGTCATAACTTGGGCAGCCGGAAACCTTTTCGCATGAAACGAAAGGTGTTCCTCATTGTAACTGATGCTCCAAACACAACCGAGTAGTCTTTCAAGCCCAAAAATGTTCAGAAATAGTAGATCTACAAAACGACATTCATATGCAGTCAAACCGGCTTCGGATTTTGATCAACAAAGAACGCGGCCCTCAAAATAGCTCTGATACCATGTAGGAATTTATAGGGTAAGTTCCTTAGATCAAGAACCAAAGGTCACTGCTCACAAACATATCACAAATTAGTACACCAGTATATCACGTGGTTAAAACCCTGAAAGAGGGAAACAGTCCACGGCCTAAGCCAACGCGGCCACTTCAGGCAATTTATTAATATAAAAGAAAAGTTACATATGTTTCTTTCATAAACGATTACCGAGAAAATGACCCTTCATGCTCTTTAAATAGATATCATGGACCAATCAGGTGTTAAACCACAGATCAAGTGTCGTTAATACCGAGGTGAGAGATAACTGTCGGATCACTACAAATCGTGACCGTCGGATTATAAGTTACAAATGTACATGGTAAAGAAACACATTTTACCTAACTCTACACTAGACTAAGTTATTCTTAACTATTTCCTACGTGTCGGAATATCCTAACAAGGATTGTTCACAAGATACTCTCCTTTAATTTGTTTTATGATTAATTCTAAGTCTCCCATGATAGTAACTCTCTTGGCTCCTATTTTTCTCACAATCTGCAGTCCCAAGATAAATATTCATACTCTGCCATGGTATTAGTACATTTAAATTTTAACCTAAAGGCATGACCTTCAAAATGATTATTTTCCATGTTATGAATCCAAACTCCTGCACCTGCTCCTAATCTGTTCACAGAACCATCGAAATCTAAGTGCCACATTGATTCATGAAATATATTATCATTTTCAAATTCCTTATGTTTCTGTTCTACCGTTGTAACTTTATCTTTTCCAGTGTCTGAATTACATAAAATGAAAGAATCCATATCAGAACGCAAAGAATAAATAGGATAATTTTGGGGTTTTTCTGCACTACTGACCATGAATTTCATTAAAGTCTCTCTGTAAAGCTTTTTGGGCTAACCAAATACTGAAATTGCGGCATAGGACATGTCTAATTGTAGTGATCCCTATAGTTTTGATCCCCATGAGCGAGATAACAACATTCCATACTTTGGAGGGATATCAGCAACTACAATATCCATGATAATACTTTTGGCTGGGTACTCGACTAGGGTGACACACAAATATTTTATCAAGCCAAGACATTTAACTTAACTGGAATCAAATGAAAACAGGTCTTTGTATGGTCTAGTAATGTCTAAATTTATTTTTTCCATGACAACTTTTGGCATTAAGTTGTGGGATGCTCCAGAAGCTAACATTGTGTTGTGTAAAATTTTCTCATGAATGTTCAAGCTAATATAAAATGGTGGGACACCTCCTTGTTGATTTACCATTAACTTCAGGGCCAAACAGTAATTTTGGTTGATCATCATTTAGATTAACAGAGTCTTCTCCTTCACCTATATTCAGTGTTGCAGTGATTTGGGCTTTGTATGAATCATTCTTTACTAGTTCTATTAAAGGAACTGGTATTTTCAATTTACCTAACTCAACTTGAATGTTAAATGGTACTTGAGTTTTTCCTAACTAGATTATTTCTTCTTTACCAATTGAAGATTGTGTACCTTTGTCTTGTTTATCTATAGTTTGTATTTCAGTTTGTGTTTCCACTGTTTTACTTTCAACTTTCTTATCAGGAACAATTTGAGTAGCAGTGGTGGTTTTAGCAGCAGTTGTAGTTTGAGTAGTAGTATCTGTGATATCTACATTTTTTGGACTTGAAGGTTTATAGGTTTCCCTAGGGAGGATTTGTAAAACTTTTCTCATAGGAGCTTCTATTGTCTTCTTGGTTTGAGTTTGGACAGTTTTCTTATTCGGGGCTTCTGTGTTTTTCTTACTTCTGAGGCTATATTGTTTGTGGACTTCATATATTACAGACTCATAGCCTTGTTTATAACCAAAAAACTCTCCAATTTCTAACTGTAATTATTGTATCATGTATAATTCATGTTCTTCTTGGGTAAGAAAAATAGTATTTTCATCATTAATTCCCATTAAGTTAATATAGGTGTCCTGGTCTTCATCATTTTGTTGATAACTTTCAGCATAGTTCTCTTAGAAAGGTGGTATTATTCTTTGATCAGTGGTTGTTTCTCTAGATTTACCAGTATTGGGATTCTTCCTAAACTTAGGATTTCTAATTTGAGGATTTTGCTGATTATCCCATTGTGGTTTTCTTTCCATATTTTCTAATCTATCCATTATTCTCTCCATTATTTTAGCTAAACTATCTATTTTATTATCTTATGTAGATGGTTCATCCTTAATAGTTACTCTTATTTCATTTCTCATTCTAGATCTTCTAGCTAACAAGTTTGCTTCTACACTAACTGCATCACTTTGCATTTTCTCTAATGTTGCAGGGTTTATTTCTCTCAATCGGTATGACATATCAGTATAAAAACCATCAAGGAATTTGATTAAAGCCAAGTCTGGTAGAGGTTTTATATTGACAGGAATTTCATTATAAATATTGTTAAACCTAATATAATAGTCTTGAACTGATTCATTAGGTGCTCTTCTGAAGTTTTCATATTCAGACAATATTTTTAAACGGTTCTTCTTTCTTTCCCATCTATTGATAAACAATCTATGAAAAGCTTCTAAATCAGCAATATGACTAGCAGGTAAACCTTTAAACCATTTCTTTACTTCTCCAGCTAATGTTTGTGCAAGCAATCTCATTTGAACATCAGCTTCATCAATTTCATGTAATTCAAAGTAATCAGTCATTTTGTTTACATGTTGTTGGGCAGTATATTGGCCAGTACCATCAAACTGAAAGATTTTACTCTAATAGTCTTGTGGCATGGCATGTAATTTACTTGATAAAACCAAAGGGGCATATCTGGTAGCCATGGCTAATATTCTAGCTTGGTTAGGAGGTAAATTGGTAGTGCTTGGAGATGAGCTTGAAGTACTTGGAAAGGAGGTTGAAGTGCTTGCAGATGAATTTGGAACAATTGAGGATGTATTTGGGATGGTGGAAGATGTGCTTGGAGCACTAGAAGTTGGGAATAAAATTTGGGTTGAAGAGGAATCTTGGGGATGAATGGTTATGTGGACTGAACTATAGTGAAGATTATGGGTGAAGTGAAACTAAATGGACCTATTTTTATAGTTTCTGAAGGAATGGTAGAACGTTTAGGGGTAGCAGCAACTAGGACAGCTAACTCAACTGATTGTTGGAAAAAGGCTTCGTCAATATCTTTAATCAAATTTGAAGTCAAAGCATCAAGTTCATCAAAATTCTTTAGAGCCTGTTGATCTTAATCAAGTGAAATATTTTCCTTCTTTTTTTCAATAAATTGAATGAAATCAGGATCTATTACAGTAGTAGAGATGAAATTTTCAAATTTGGTTCTAAACAATGAATGCTCAAATGATAAATCGAATTCAATACCTTGTAAGCTTGATAGTTCTTTAGGGAGTGAATTATATTTGTCTAATTGACTATTACTTCCTAAACTTTCTACTTTTTTATTTTTTCTTAAAATTCTATCAAGATCATCCACAATTATAGCAGGTTGTGGATCAGGATGAGACTTGGTATATTATATTATTTTGGAAGCCAGAATTTTAACTTTAAATGAAAATTCTAACAACCCTAAATAAAACTTAAGGTGAAAAGATGAGTAAAAGTGTTTCCTTTAATATTTATTTAACTGAGGATTTATTTCCCCAGTATGGTCGCCAGTATGTTATCACTCCAATAATTTCCCAGGGTTGTTATGATTTTTAAAGAAATTTTAGAGGTAACCACAAACCTACTTTTGAGATCAGGATCTAGCCTTCCTAATGCTCAGAGAGGGTTCTCTCTTTATGATTTAACTTTGTTGTTTTTAGTTGATTTTAGGCTAGTTATGAAAGATTTATTGGGTTTGATTTTTTATTTGGTTTGGTGGAATTATTGATTTAAATGGATAATTGTCTTCTCTACTTTTCCATTGAGCTATGGAGTCAAAATGTCAATAAAATAGGACAAGAATCAAGTTCTAAAGGAAGTATTCACAGGGTAGGGTAGCTGAGTAAAATCAGATATTTTTAAGGCTGAATGGTGAAGTGGTTTTCAATCAGGATCAAGGAGCAGTTAAGAATTACTTAAACCAGAATGATGAATGAAGGAGAAAGAGGTCAACCGAGATGGGAGAGAAATTAAGGATTCTCAGATCTAGATATCAGAAGAAAACATTAAAATGAATAACAGTTAAGAAAAGAGTGTACTTAAACAATTTCTGTAATAATATTCCTGTTATAACACTTAAATTTGGAAAACATACAAGTTTATGGAATACTTAAGATAAATAACAACGAACAATTGCAATGTACTTCACTGAAGTAGCTCAACACATGAATCCTGTAATGCAATGCCTTTATTACTTGTCTAGTCTGCTGACTTGGAAATTGTACAATGAACCCTTAGGTATTTTGATCAATTACAACTATAGAAATGTTCAAAAATCCACACTAACACTTCGAATTTCTGAAGTATTTATACAAAAAATAGTACAAAATATCCTAAACTGATTTAGGAATTATTCAAGGAAAATAAAATATTTACATGCAAGAAAATAGAGACACCTAGGAGACTAAATGCTAGTTGCCCCTATTTATTTGGATTTGTTGTTTTTTTTCTATGATATTTTTTTGCTTTATCTCTTTTTCTGTTGCTTTACGCTGGCTGTTACTTTCTCTTTCTCATTGATTTGACTTTAACTCTGTCTTTCATCTTTAAACTATATTACTGCTTTGTCTGCATTCTCTTTTCACTCTTTAACCTTTGACTGCTTTGTTACCTGCTTTTACTTTTCACCATCACAATAAATCATACAATTTCTCCCAAGTATCTTCATATGGGATTTTGATCTTCACCATCCTTATTTATATTTCATCTGCTTCAGTGTATTTGGTGAAAGTAGGCTTATTTATAAAGAGATGATTTACCTCATGTTGGAGGTAAAAGAGATTTTAAAATATCTGATAAAGTACCTTCCCTGATGGAATTCCTTTCAAAGATGAATTGTTGGGTTGTTCTTTGGCCATTTCTCTAATCTTATTGTCATAGTCTTCCTGCCTCATTAGTCTTTCATTAATCACCAATGGATTAGTCAAACCTTTTTTCCTTAGATCATCAAACTTATTCATAACTCTATTTATTGCTAACTCCAATGCTTGGCACTTATCTTCAAGCTGTACCATCAAGTTTCTTTTGGAAATTACCTTTTTAACCTCTAAAATTGTTTCAGTTCTGTTACTTACTCCAATTTATTCTAACTCATGCTTGTTCTTAGAGTTTAGAAACTTAATTATCTCTGTGGCCTCTTTTGGTTTTTTGTCAAGTTCTTCTTTGACTTTTTGAATGCCTTAACTTGCTTCCTTGATCAAATATTTCTTCTCAAAGATAAATTGGATGGATGGCCAAATATAATTAACGGAGTTAATGATATTGGCCCATAGTTGTTGCTTGGCTTTGGCCAAAGGTTCTGCAAATGTCAACTCTCTCTCTAACTTATGAACTCTATCATTCAATCTACTTGACTTCTATGCTTCATCTGTATGCCTCATCTATGCCAATTTCTTTTCATCTTCAAGATTCTTTACTTGTTCTTTCAGTCTATTAATTTCATTTGTTTGAATTGACATGTCTTGCATAGCTTTAACCAATTTACCTGCTTCATCACTGGGATAAGTTGTTGTTGTAGCTGATGTAGTAGCTGATGTTGTTGAAACTTCTTCTGTATTTGGAATTGTTGTAGTAGTGGGGACTGTTATAGCCACTGATGTTGATGTTGAAGTTATGGAAATGGAAGTAACAGTAACTGCTTCCATGATTGTCTTCTTTTCCTGCACTAACTTATCCATCTCATTCTCCATCACTTTCAGTTGAGTTGTCAACTGAATGATGAGATTCATCATTTCATCTTTTTGACCTTCATTCTCCAGAACTTTTTTTTCTTGTGGATGTTCAGTGGGAGGTAATTTCAACTGCTTCTTCAATGCAGCAATGTTTGCATTATTTTTTTTTATTAGTTCCTCAACTAATTTGATATTCTTGGGATCATATCCTACCTCTATGACCAATTCTTCAAGTGTTTTAATTCTATTTTCCTTGGCTTGTAAGGAAGCCTTCTCTAGTTTTAACTGTGCTTTGATGTTTTCTAGAGAATTTTGCAGTTTTTGTACACTCATAGCTTTGTTGGTCATAGTAGAATATAACATTTCTCCAGTTTGTTTATGAAATTCAATTTGGTATATAGGATGAACATCTTTTGCAATGACTTCAAATGTTGTTTTCCTGTAGTCAGCTGATGACTTTGGATACTGCACTGTGGGTTGCAAAAAGTTCATCTGCATTTTCCTGGTTTTATAATCAAAGGCAGAAAGTAACTTGTTCTGGTCACTAGGTGTTTGTTTCCAATATTGGGCATAAGTCACTGCTTTCAATGCCTCATTCTTCAATTTGATTTCCTTATACTTCTCCATTATATATTTTTCTTTCTCTACTGGTTTGCTTGATGAAGATACTTTGACACTATACTACTTATGAATGATCTAAGCACTAGATGTTAAAGGCTGATGAGTTTCCTTTGAAACAGTAGGAGGTGCATTGTCCCTAACAATTAAATCAGTATCAATAATCTCAATTGTGTCCACTATTTCCTCTTGTTCGATTATTGGATTCAGCTTGGGCTTCTTCCTGTACATTATTTTGAATTTAATTTTAGTAGTGGTTTGAGCTGAATATGACCCTTCTTCTCTTGCTCTCTTGGAGTTCCTATCTTGTAGGGCTGGAGTATGCAGGAAGGAACTAGTCTCAACTAGTTTCTCCAACTCTTTCAAATTATTCTCCAACCACTCTGACTGGTTGGAGTAATTTTCAATCTCTAGTTTGGACTCATGGACAAAAGGAGTTAATTTAAATTTGACTCTTAGTTTGCTGATAACTCCCAAAGGATCATACTACCATTTGAAACTATCACTGAACTTGAATTCCTGTATACACTTTTCTGCTTGTTGACCAGCCTTCATGTTATTGCAAATGAAAGGACCAAGCTAGTTCTTTATTTTAAACTATGTTTTCTTTTTTGCTGACAGAAAATTAACCTCATCTGAGTTTAGGATCTGCCCGATATATTCTAGTGCAAATAACCTCATTGGGAGGTATTTGGGCAGCTTGTGTGGAGTGAGTTGACATCAATACACCCTAATTTCAGTGTGGTTCTAGTATAATTACCAGTATCCTGTTCTACTGTGTTCAAACAATTGCAATACTTTCTTTATTTCTTCATTTATCCTATACTGACTTCTACTGCTTAGCATGTTGACAACTGGGTGAAAAAATGAATCAATGAAGTCCTTATAGGTTAATTCTGTGGTATATTTTTTGATTAGGGAAGTCCAGAAAACTACAGATTGGGGGTTACCCTTTGTGTCAAGTTTTTGAAGGCTAACTGCAAACCTTTCAGATGGGAAGTACAAGAATAAATGAAACAAAACTAATGAATACTTAAACATTCCTTCCTCAGGTAATTTAACTAATTTCTCATGGATGGAATCTGATAAGTATTGAGAAAAGTTAAATGTAAAAGCTGGAGGTTATCCTGGGTAGACTATGGACAGAAAACCTAAGATAGAAGCAACTACATATTCATCTGTGAAATATCCTAAAATGAAAGACAGCATTGTGACAACCTGTCTTGTTCTCTCTAAAAAAATTGAGGCTGGATAAGGGGGGTTACTCTTTGGGGTTTCAACTGATGGAGGTAAGGAGGTTTGGAAGATTTGAAACCTCTTGGGAAAGTCCAGTTTGAGATATAATTATGTGAGTATTTCTATAGACAAAGTGACTTCATCAGGCTTTGGTTGGATTTGCAACATTTGGTTTATTGATTCTGCAGTAATTGTGAACAAAATCTCTTTGTTGTGGCTAACTATGGCTCTTTCATTGGGAAAATAATTAACATGATAGAGTCTGATGATTTCTGGAAATTGGAAGGTCTGGGGGAAGATATATTTAGGAAAATTTGATTCCCAAAGGTAGATATCATCAGCCTGGTCTATGGATTTATCATGGCTCCAACAGTGGATATCTAAGAGGTTGAAATCAGTGACTGTGTCACTGATTTTGAGGTCTTTGTCTACAAGGGGGTATTTTCAACATCAACAATAGGAGGTTGCAGAGGGTTAACAGTCACAATGCCCTGGGAAGCCATAGATTTGTTTATTTTAATCAATTTATTACTTTCTTTAGATTAAGTACAGGCATCGCCACTTAGGAATCCTTTATACAAATTACTCAAATAGATACATGAACAACTTAATGAGAAAATAGAATCCATTTGTATTAACTTATATGATAAGAAGTAACCTTACAACCTTGTTGCCTTGATGTTATACAGGTTCTTCCGGGGTCTTGAACAGTCGGTTTCCATCGGTTTGAAAAGCCTTCTCCTCTCTGAACTAGCATAAAACTATAGATATGAGTATGTGATCGTTCTCATACCAATGATGCCAAGTATAGAGAGTATGATTTCTTCAGCAATTTTCTAATCCACCATAGTCTATCAATCTACAGTCTACCATTGAGACTAAAACATGAGTTCAATTTATAGGAGAATGAAGGAGGTTTCAATTCCATAAAGAGGGGGATAAAGCCCTCTCATAAAGGGATTTTAGCTCTAAATACCAAGGGATAATCTCCATTAATGAAGGGATCGAGGTTCATGAATAAAGGGGCGAAGCTCGACCTGATTTTGCTTCTAGAAGCCTACAGTTGGGGGAATATTCGACCAACTGGGCTTCTAGAAATTACTTTTTCTTTTATTTTACCTTTTACGGGGGTCTTCAGTTTTAATGAGCAGAACGTGTGGGATGTGCCGCATTTTTTAGAGCAATAAACCGCGGTACCACAAGAAATGACTAGGAAAAGTACAGAGTTGAGAATTTTAGGGTTTTGATGACCTCTTCTCCAATTCCAAGACTTGGTTTAGGAACTTTATGGTTTTAGAACTCTAAGGGAGCGTAATATAGGTAATGATGAACCCATATAGACAACTAAATGTCATGGTGATAAATTTTAGTGTAACAGGGACTTACCCTCTTTACATTTTTTAATATGGGAAAACATTTTGTAGAAAGAAAAAGTATGTACAATATTACAAGACTTATCATAGTCAATTAAAAATTATGATCCCTATTATTATAGGACCCTAACAGATGAGATCAAAAAAAAATTGAACTGAAAGTTGGAGTGTAGGAAGGTGCAAGTGACTCCTCCCTAATTACATTGAAACTGATTCATTTGACTTGATGATAACTTTTACATCATGAATCTACCCCTAGGTAACTTATCCATATCATAATTACATTTACCATCCTTAATTACATAGGTGAAATTGTCATTTTCAAAAATAAAATTCAAATTTGCAGTGAAAATTTAAAAATATCAGCAAATTGTCAAACATGCCATTTTTGTGCCAGGCGCGCCATCTCTTTTCCAGGAGTGCCCTCCATGTTTCAAGTTGATTTTGACTGGGTTGTAGGTGTCCAAACTAAACTCAAGATGGATTTTTGGAAATCCCTTCACATCTAATTTATATATATGCCTTCATTTTTAAAATTGGAGCTCATTTTCCCTATCAAAACTTAATCCTCCCAAGACTGCTCAATGAGCAGCGCCAAGGCCAAAAATAAGGCAGAACCATGATTTTTTGCTTGTTTTTTGACATTTTGACCTGTTAGTTTTGCAAATGAAGGATAGAAAAGTGGTTTTATTATATTTATTTGTCATTTGGCATCCAATGGCGGTGGCATTTTGGTCAAAAAGTGGCTCAAAAAAGAGTGCAGCACCAAGGGCACTGTGTGCTTAGGTGCGCCCTCCCAGTGCCATGTGCGCAGTGCCAACTTCAAATCAAATTTTGAGTGCCTTCCCGAAGTCAAAATTGACCTCACGATATCTCGTTGGAAATATCTCTCTCTTGGATAACAAATGGACCTATCAAGCACTGAAAATGATGAATTATAGCCCCTAAACAATTAATTCTCCCAAGACTGGTCAAAAAGTGCAGAATGGGGATGCAAAAATGTAGTGTTCTTTTGCAAACAACTTTTGGAGGACTTATGCAACTCCAAATTGAACTCATGATAGCTCATTGGAAATATATCTCTGTCTATTTATCATTTTAGTTATCAATAAAGTAATTTGGACACTCAATCAGGGATAAAAATTGATTTTCCAAAGGTTACTCTAGAAGTGCAACAACTCTCTTGTAGCAATTGTATTTTTGACATTTATCCAAAACCATGACACCTGTATAAAAACTGAAGGAGGTGTTTCTTCCTTGACCTATAATGGACAAAAACCTCATTCATGTTTGTAAAATTAATCACCATTTGGTCATAAACATAGTTTGAAGAAAAATTGGCCCTATGTGGGGCAAATGATTTGTCCCTTGGAATGATTTATTGACAAATGATGGAGACATGATGTTTATGAGATGGAATGGCCTCATAATTACTGATATAACCTCACTTATGCCTCCTCTTCTCATATGTCTTTGATTCCATAGCAAACCCTAGCTCATTGGGAGAGGAAATTAGGGTTTAGTGTATGCAAAACAGGGGATTTGGGAAATTTATAAGAATGAAGGGAAATAAAGGGGATAGGGTGTTTATAAATTCTTAGGAAAATATTTGGAGGTAGGGAGGGATGTTAAGAAGTAGGTGAAAGTTTAATTTCAAGAATTGAGTGAGGGGAAGGTTCCAAAATGGAAAAACACAGGCCTAGTCTTGAAAAGTGTCAAATTGTAGCAATAGGCTAGGGCTTGTGGAAAAATGATTATTTTGAGGGATAGGAGTGATGGGAAGTGTTTAGGAAGGTATATTAAGGATAGGGGAAGGTTTAAGAGCATCAGGATACAATTCTTCTTGATGATTTAACCATGGAAGTCATGAAACAAAGAAAAATGTCCTCAAAACCCTAGGAGAGGGAAATGAGCTTTCCAAGCACAACTGAGAGGAAAATATGGTAAACACAAAACCACTTACTTAGAAATGATAGTTTGGAACCTTAAATTTTTGAAGACATTTGACTATTACTACTCCTTCAAAAGATGAATTTGATGGTGAAATGACCAATTTTCATGCTTTTTACCGTGTGACCTAATGATGACACAACATGGAAGAATGAGTTGAATGATGATCATGATGACTGTGGGACTATTTCAAAAATGAATGACTTTAACATGATGATTTTCATTGGCCATGGAAGTGAAAGGATTAGTAATGATCTCAATACCCTAATCAGTGACCACATGTTTGCATGACCTAGTGGAATGATAAAAAAATTCTAAGTGGGACTCCTAAAATGATATGAAAAGAGGATTTTGATCATTGATGGCAAGATGCAAATACTGACACTAACACAAGCTAAGGGTCACAAATATCAAGTTCTAAAAAATCCTAGTGGTGAATTTTGGTATGGGGCTCTATGTAATGTTTATTTATATACAGCAAACTATCATGTTCATATGTGTGCCCAAATTGCTAGTCTTATCCATCCCTTTCGATATTACCTCATATTATGCTTCGTCTTACTAGATGTGGTGTTTAGAAAGGATCACCAATCTATTTATGGAATGTGGTGCCAAACCTACAATTATTTCATGCATGGTGAAATTAGAATCGTATATTTCATAGTTCCTAAGTTGCGGTTAAGTGCATCGATTTCATTTTCCAATGATGCATATTTTTCTTTTGAGACATAAATTTTTTTCCTTCAGGAAGTTGGGCATTGTTATGTTTTCATTTTGATGGACAGGAAATTGGTAAGTTGCCATTTTTTCTAGATCATGACCAGATAAATATAGCAATGGCATAATGTATGCACCCTCTACATGGTCAATTTATATTATATCTTCTTCCTATTCAAAAATTTCTACTCTTGTTGCTTTGCGGTTTTGGTTAAGTTTGGTTTGGCATTTGTGGTTGACAGCAATGGAATTTTGGGCTATATTTGCTCTGATTAGTAGAAAATTTTGGAATTTTCATTGTGAATTGTATATGTGCCAACTAAAAATAAATAAACCCCTTCAGGTAATCACTAAGGAGTTAAATTTTGTAATTATAGTGTACTAGGAAGGGTGGCAATGCTTTAGTCCCTGGATATGGGTGCTCTATGCTTAGTGAAGACAGTTTGTGAAATCATTCTGTGGGGACCCTTTCAATAAGATGAGCTTTATTGGATAACGGTATATGTTTGGGTAGCAATGGCTAGAGGGGGGCCAACTTATTTGTTCTTCAGGGTCTCCCTTCATGTTGCGTAAAATGGAAAATGAACAAAATAACTTGGTGAATCAAATTCAACAACTTCAAGGGGACATCATGAATCTAAAGTTAAAATATAATCATCTTATCTCTAGCATGACATCCACTATGGAGATGTTGATTAACCACATAACTTTGATGGAGAAAAATAAGGACGAATTGGCGAGTCTTTGTAAGTAGGTTGAATATTTATAATTTAATCTTAGTTAGCAGTCATGGGAGCCTTCATTTTCTAGAAACACTATCAAGAATATTGATCTTCTTAATCTCAATTCTCCTATTTAATCATATTCCAACGAATATGCGCATAGATATATATATAGTCCTCCCCCCTTGTAATAGTTATTATAGTGTTTACATGTAAAATTTTGAATGTCTTTTTGAAAATTTATATCGCTAGGTATAAGAGGCCCAAAATATCGGAATTTTATCTTTTTATTCTCATGGGAACATTTGGAGAAGCTTTCTGTGTACATGTTATTCCTAGAAAATTTCCCCCTTTTTTAATGTAATTGTTGTGCTCTCAATGTAGATTTTATGAATATATTTTCTTGTTCTAGTTTAAAAAATAATAGGAAACCAATAATTACAGTCCACTTAGAGCGGGGAACCTCCTTTTATAATGAATACAATGTATAAGACAAGATGTCGTGATCCTAATGCTAGGTCTTCTCAACATACATATAGGAGAAAAAAGGTACAATTATAATGAAATGATACAATGAAAGGTCCTAATGATATAACAATGTAACAATAGAAATGTAATATCTAGATAGATAGGGCATAATAAGGGGTTTTAGCATTAGCATGGGTCTTATGTAGGGCTTAACAATGTTCAAATTTTAATACAATTATGTATTTCCAAATTCTCCTGATCTAACAATTATATGCCACTGTTAAATACAGAATCCTCCTACTTAAATATTTGCAGAAATTTAATCGCAATTGCAAACACATGAAGAAAGATCAATCACACATAACACAGATGTTTTTACCGAGAAAGCATAAAGCTAAAAACCCCACTATCATATATTATGTATATATCATGGATCATGAAACAATCTCACACAAAACTCTACTCCAAGAGCTCTTCGTACAATATACAATCGTCTCACACTGTCATACAAAAATTGGCATATTCATGCACCAATTTACTGCCTCCTGACAGCTTGCCTCCACTGCGCAATCCCTACTGATCACAATCCCTGAATGAATTTTATCTTGCTCGCCTTGACTGCGCAATCCTCATTGGAATCTCCAATGTGTGTTTCATTGCAAGTTTGCACCCACTATAGTCACAACTGATATTCAAATTGTCCCTTTCACCTATCTCTCAACTGGGTCTCCACTCGATCTAACATTCATGTAGTTAATAGTAGTAAATCTTTAGTTGCATGTGACATCACTCCATGTGAATTAATTTAATATTAAATTCATTGATCTCTCACTAGTGTATCATTAGTTACAACTATTTACAACTAGCACAACTGAGTTTAACTCACTTAACTGAGTTACACTACTTTACAACTCACATAACTACACATCCAACTCTGTTACAACTTTGTATCACTCAGTTACAACGAAGTCCACTAACATGTCCCACCAACCAACCTTTGAACTCGAAATTCCTTCAGTTAAGTATTTTGCCACATCAGTTAACTGAAACCAAGTGCTTCAAGAGAATAGATTATTATTTATTGTCTAATTATTGTTAAGAGATAACAATAATCGACATGCATTCTATTTTTAGACATGCGATCGATGAACCATCTTCACACATGCATTCCAAAAATAGATGCCCATCCATCCATAGAATTTTCTCAACCATCTACAAATATATTCCCGCTATAAATAGACTTTTCTCAACATTCTAAAAATATACATACACCTAAAAATAGCCTGCCATTAGGGGAATTTTGAGGTCTAAAATGGGCATCCTAAGGAAATAATAAAATAATAGCTAAACCAATAAAATAATATTTATGAATTTTCAATTCACTTTTTGCACTACAATCCATGTAACCATAATTAAATTCAATTCAAAAGTTGTACCAAAATAAAATTAATAAAAAAATTGTATTGATGGGACAATAAATAAGAATAATATTTTCAAGAAAAAATCATTATCATTGAACAACTAATGCATTTCTCCTTTTTACTTAAATAAATTATAATAAAATATAAATATAAATTTATAAATTCTTAATTATATTATATTCTATTAATTAAAATTTATATTATTTAAACTGTATAATAACATGTAATTAATATAATATTTAAAAATAATATAATATAATAAATGTATAGGGATATGCATTGTTTCTTTCAATAAATATGAAATGACAATAATATATTTTTATTCAAAAAGTGTGAAATGACATTTATTATGAGTACTTTACTTTGAATTTAAAAGTACTTAGAGCACTACCATGGTTAACCATGAGTTTTTATACACAATTGAGAATGTGACAAGTAAGTACCTTTAACTCAAGCAATTCCACCTCAACCATTAGGGATGATATCATCCCCTAAAATGTGATTGGTTCTCATAAAGTGAATTTTGATTGTACATTTTACTTAGGAGGGCCATTGTAGACCTAAAAATTTCCCTAATGGGGCCCCACCTAGTGTAGGTGCTGAATTTTCACTAGGATCATCATCTTGTTGAATCTCAAGAAACAAAAGTAGGGATGATTTCATCAACAATCGCTGAAGGCTATTGCAGTTTAGATAGGCCACTACTTGGTACAAATAAGATGGGAAATAAAATTCACTATATATCATGTACGGAATTAAAGATGCTTCATGTCCTGGTTCTTCCAATGCTCCATGCACCACCATCCCACAACTATAAGCAAAGAAAAACATATCTTATAATCATGCTTTTAACATGTTTTTTCTTATCCTCTGCATTGATTTCCCTTCAACATGGAAAGTTTTTTTTTGCAACATTTAAAGGAACTATCATTTTACTATTAGTTTTCATCTTTCATCTCCACTTTATTTGGTCTTTGAGTTTCCTTGGACTCTTCATTACCATTCCCCTCCTCTAATCCTTGTTCACACTCTTTGCATCATTGCCTCCCTTTCAAGAGATTAACCATTTGAAACCTTTTCACACCTCTAATATTGTGACTCGCCTTACCTTAATGGATAATTGGGTTTCCATTTAGATTTGGGAGAACCTCAAACTCTATAATGATTGAAATATTAAAAAAAAATGCACTCAAAATATCAAAAATCCTAAAATGGGAAGCACTTATAATTCTCACCAATTTGGTAGACTCTTTGGTACTCATACATCAATTAGTAGACATATTGGTACTCATAGGTTAGTTTTCAGGCCTAGGAAGTGTAAAGTTCTTATTGAGTTAGACAAAAAATAATATAATAATGAAGAAATAGAAGAAATTCCTTTTAAATAAGGCATCCATGCTATATTTAGAGACTAAAATAATTAGAGGCTCTTATACTTTTCCCAGTCTAACTCTAATGTTGACTTCTCAAAGCTTGTTAAGCTCGATGAAGAATCTTGGGCTATTTTAAAGGAAAGAAATGTAAAGACCCCTCCATCTAGACTTTCCCATGGAAGACTTTGTGAACACAAGAGCTAGGCACACTCTTTTTATGACTACATTGGACATGATGTTATACATTCTCTCCTTTATTGGCATAAGCTTTAATTCCCAAAAGTATTTCACAAAACTTGTTACTGACGTCCTATCTAATTTGGAGAGAACCCTCACTCCTATATCAAAGGAGCTTCTTAGGAAAATTTGAGAGCTCATACAGATCAAGGGATTGTTGCTCAAGATGTTGCGTGACAAGGATGAACTTGTCCTTGCAACCAAGGCTAAAAGTGATGACTAAACCAACAATATTTTTGTTTGTTTTTCAAATTTACAACCTATCTACTAGTTAGTATTTCTACTCCATTTTTTTTATGATTATCTAGCCACTATTATATTATCATGTCGATGTATCTAGGATCCTTTTTATAGAGCATGAATTCCTATTTAATACAATGGAGATTATAGAGATAGCTTGCATGCCTTGTCCACTTAGGCACTTTGTAACTTTTTGTACTTCACCCCTTTGAAAAAAAAAATTATTATGAAATTTAAAATTCAGTGAAAAATGTGATTTACATTCATAGAGTGATTATGACTAATACTAGGCATGTTAGAACCCATTTCAAGCATGGCATCCTCATTTATAATTAATCTCTCACTTGATGTTATCCCCTTTAAAAATTATATTTTTTCATTAATCTCTTTTTCTATGATGGAAAATAAAATATAGTAACTATTATAATTATAAATGCAACTCTTCATAAAATAAATATGTATTTTCAATATTGTATAACAATCATAAAGTATGTAACCCCGGATGGGGTGAATTTCAAGATAGGAGGGGGGTGGGTTACCACCACCCCACTTGGAAAATAGACTCGGGGACGTGGCACCACACTCCCGACAAGTGTAACATAAGGTTTGGAATCCACTGAACTCATGTTAGGGAAAATGAAAGGAAGGGGTATTGTTAAGGTTGGAAGCATGCAATGTGTGAACATGGTGGACATAATGGCTTTCCTTAATCTATTAAATCCTTGGTACATTATCACAACCGAGAGCCAGGGCAAGGTATTATAGTTTGTAGTCAGATGAGGCAGTGTAGATGAAGGGAAAGAGTTAGTAAAAAATATTGGGGTGACTAGTCACGGATTATATTCCTGCATCATGGGAAAAAATTCCTTGCGACATCTTCAACATAGAGTGACAAGTTTGATTTTCCATACTCAATCGGAGACTTAAGGCAGATTATATTTGGAAGGGAATAGAACTAAATTAGAGATTTCCCAACTTGTAGTTGTTGTTGGTAGGATTTTGTTGCTTTTCCTCCTCTCCTCCAACACACAAGATGAACTACACCATGAATTTTACTAAGTGATATCTATATTAAACCTAACCCCTTTATTCTAGGTATATCCATTGGACTTCCATTCATGCAATTATATTGGTTTCATTTCTCTTTCCCAGTTGAAGAAATGTGAAGGGTGGTAATATTTTATATTTTATTCATTTTCAGACAAATGATCAATAGTGAGGCTTGTGGGGGCTGAGAGGGTCGTGGTATTATTTAGGTGTGGATTGGCAAGATTCCTTGGAGAATTAGTGTCACTTGGTGTACTTAATTTGCAACCCTGCAAACCTTGGAAGAGAGGCTTGTGTGGTGTTTATCCTTGCAAGACGATAGTGTATGCATTTTTGGGGGTCACAGGGGCTCCATAGGTCCTCTAATTTTCTATATCAAAATCAGTTAGGGCAGTGGGGGATCACTTGGCTCCAGATCAATTTTATGGGGTGAGCCCAAATTTAGTGGTGGCAGAGTGGTACTCCTATTGACCGGTGTAAGGGAGTTGGTATAAATTGGACTATAGCGAACATATTTATCACAAATATCCTCACTGACAAGGCTTTCACATAGATAACATCTCAGCATAGTCCCCCCATTGATTTTATCTACCTTGGTGTATGGTGGCTTTATGCGAGGGAAGTTAATTTTGTACAAAATAGGTTGTGGTATTCTTGTGTTTCTCCATGAAATGATCCAATCATGCCTCATTACAGATACGTAGTCAAAAGAGGGTTCGCCTATTATGAATAGTGATCTCGAAGAGGGAATACTAGGTTACATCATCATATCGAAGGTTTTGATACAAGGGATCAGGAGCACACTCTAACACATGTTCATGCATAGCTATCTCAGTCTGAGAAGGAAGATTCTTGTCATCATACTTCCCTCTTATATTCTCAATTCATGTCTGAATTGGTAAACTAGATTATTTATACGAGACACACAAGGGGGATATTAAATCAGTATATGTAGACAACTCCTAGATTGCTATGAATCTTGGATATACCTACTCCAATATTTGGATCATATGCATGGGCACCTGAGAACTTATGGCAGCTAGTTGGATAGGATGGATCATAAGTTAGAAATTATTGAACATCATCTACGTACTATCCTGACAGTTGACTTCCCTCCAACAGATCCAACAGACTTGATTCCAATGATAGGCTCAGACGCTGATCCTGCGGGTTGACTTTGTCATGACTCTAGTTTTTTATTATAGTGTTGTCGCATGTTTTGATTTAGGTCAAATAGGTAATTACCTATGTATTAGTCTATTACATATTTTTATTAGCTCTATTGTTTTTTAGTTATCTCTTTCATCTCTTCGAAGAGTCCATTTTGGCTATGTTCCATTCTCCCCTGTGAGAGACTGATATAACTGAATGTAAACCTCGATGTAGTCCTCTATTTTTTTATAGTTAAAATAATTCACCCCATGAAAAAAAAAAATAAAGTGTGTAATTATAACTCATCAAAAGGGTTTTTTTTATGGTGTTGTGGAGCTTCGATGAGGTAGTGGCTAGGGTTCAGCCCTAGTTGACCTTCTCCTCCTCCTCTCTTGTTTCTCTTAGTGCTCATGGTGTATGACTTTTGGCTTTGAATCATTTCCCTTTATTGTTCCTTACTAGCTAGCTTTCAAAATGGGGAAACACTCCCCTTGTCGCTCTTCTGCCTCACCTTAAATGTTGTTTGGATCAAATTCATCAGTATCCATTCCAAAAAATCTTCCAAAGACTAGTTCCCAATCTTCCATTTATTTTTCTGCTATTATTGGGCATAGTTCCTCTACCTCCTTAATGTCTAAGCCGTCAATTTCCTCTCTTATGGTGGGTGATTATGGTGTCAACTCCTCTTTCTATATTTTCGGCTCTCGTTAGGCCACTACGAAGTCATTCCACGACATTGTTAAAACATCATAAAGCAATATTACTTCTGGAATAAAAAGGATTCCCATTATCAAGGCTCCCATGGTTGAGCTCTCCTTGGAGGAAGAGGCCCATAATGAAGCTGAATTTTTCTTTGAAGACAGTGTTATTTGTAGGGTCATCGGGTTTTGGTCGAGGCTTGTTTCTCTTCACCCTTAGATTAACAAGCATTGGAAGCCCCTTATTTCAATTGACTTAAACATTTACCCTCTAGTCAAGGGTTTCATCATCATGTTTTCAAAAAATTTGACGATTAGGCACAAATTCTTGACTCTAGACCTTGGTTTTGGGGTTGCACAGGTCTCTCTTTGAAACCTTGGCTCCCCTCTTTCCACCCACTTTTAGCTTCAATCATGGCTACCCTTGTTTGGGTAAGGCTCCCTAATATCCCTCTACATTTATGGAATTTTTCTTCTTTAATTTCTATCGGTAGTGCCTTAAGTAGGTTTATTGTCATAGTGAAGACACCAGAATTTATCTGAATCCCATATATGCTCACCTCTATGTGGATATGAACTTCAGCAAGGGCTTCCTTGCTGAATAAAAGCTTCCCAACCTTAAAAAATTTTGGGTCCAATCCTTAGACTATGAAAATGTCTCCTTTCATTGTAGAGATTACTATGAGATAGGTCATTCTCTCAAATCCTACCCCAATGAATGGAAATCAAAGTCAAAACCATCCTCTTGTAAGCCAAATTAGTGGGCAGGTGAAACTTTTGACCACTACTCAATCTATTCAAAGGTTCCTCTCTTATATTTTCGCAATGAGAGCGGTGAGCATAAGGATTTAAAAATATATTATCCATCAGATGGTAAGTCCCAAATGCAATTTATTTCAACTAACATATGTGTGAAGGCACCCAATAATAAGTCATATTTGGAAGAAGTGAAGACAACGAATGCTTGGTTTACTCTACAAAATTCCCTTTAAAGAAATAGAGCTCAGCTCGAGAACCTACCTCACTGGACAAAGGAAAAGGATTTGTTGCTCCAGCATGGCTTGCAACCCCAATTGACAATAACAATAAAGAGATATCGTGGGCAGACCAAAAGAAATTTATACCCCCTCCTTTGGTTCACAAGGTGGACTCCAATAGTCAAGTCTCCTCAAACATGGGCACCTCTGAAGATATAGAAAAAAATGGGGCTTAGGCTCCAATTAAAAAAAAGTCGAAATATAATTCTGCAGGAAATGTGAAATTCCAACAAACTTTTGTTTTTTAAATAGGAATGTATTGTAATTTTTTATGTATTTTAGGAATTATTTGGAATTTTTTTGAATGGAATTGGTTTAATCTTCAAGAAGAGTGTGATCATCATGTAAGGTTATGGGTTTCTCTTACATGTTATAGCCCAAATCTTTAAATATTTGGTTATCAGCTCCTAGAAAATTAAGAAGAGGAGCAAGGGTAGAGTGGACAAGAAAGGGGAAAGAGAGACAATGATAAGTAGTAAAGGGGGAATATGTAGGGAATATCATAGGTGATATTAAGAATTAAAGGAAGAGGAAAGAAGAGAGAGAGAGAGGTACAAGATGAATGGGAAGAAGAAGTTGGATGGGAGAAAAGTAAAGGGAAGGAAAAAGGGGTGAGAGGAATAAAAAGAAAGAAAATATAGAGGATGAGGAGAATAAAAAGGCAAAGGAAGAAAAATATGGAGAGAAAGAAGGATAGTAATATGTGAAAGAGATGGAGAGGAAGAGGTAGAGTAATAAGATAAAGAGATGGAGAGGAAGAGGGAGAGTAATAAGAGAAATAGATATATGTATGTAAGTGTTGGTGTGAGGGGTCCTGACCCAGGTTCGGAGTTCAAGGTTTGCCAACAAACCCCTATACTACTGGCCCTTTCAGCAGTGACCTACTTGCACAGGTCCAAGTCTCACCCGAAGTAGTATGGGTGGGTGCTGGAACCAGGTTTCCGCACCCTGAGAAAGGGTAGGTAAGGCAAGCAGAGCTGCGTTTGGCCCTATGATACCTAGATCGCCTCTTTCTGCGCAAGGTCAATAGGTCTCTATTCGCACCCACGTGCGCTAGATCTATAATTATATACTTTTATGATCGTAGCACAATATTTCATAAAACATAACAGAACATATCCAGATACAGAAAACACACTTACATATATCTTTCGTAGCTTGAATACAAAATGCGTGTAATGCAGTAATTACCAATGATTCACACAAACAATATACATAGATTCAGTTCTCTATCAACCTTTCTTATTCATAAATTCATCATTTCCTTCTTACAATACCCTTCCCAGCCTACGCACACAGTAGTAGAGTCTGCACACAGTTGGACTCTGGATCTCCGCGCACACAACCAGTAGGAGTCCTTTCCCCAAAAACTGAAACAAATATCTTAAACCACAGTTCGCATCAATAGCTCATCATTGCCTACCTTACAATTCAAAATGTTCCTCTATCTATAATAATCTAGCCTAAACTTTCCTATGGTCCGAAAACCGTGGTTTTCGGACCCCTGGTTTACCCTTTTTCCCATTACAATGCTTTCGAGGCTTTGACCCACCCCAAAACCCCTGCGCTAGACTAAATATAATAAAAAGCATTCAAAATTGGACTAGTTTCATAGCTCGTAGGAAACCCTGTTCCAATAGTCCCCCAACACAATCTTGTGACTCATCCCGAGCCACTGTGGCCGCAGGTTTTCCAAATGCCTCTGGAGGGATTGGATGACCAGCACGTGTATCCCACAGGCGCGTCAGTGGCCCCTCCTTGGTGGTTCAATCGTGCCTAAGCCAATTATTTCGGCCATATAGTCATTTAGCCCTGTATGGCTTGAGTCAACTACCATTGAAAAAACCAGGTAACATGTCACTGCACAGGGTAGCTAGCCGGACTGCTCCACCATTCATGATTTCCTTAACGGTGTAGGGACCAAGCCAGTGCTGCCAAAATTTCCCTGGGTGTATTGCAAATTGGTTATCGTATAAGAGGACTAGATCGCCTGCTACACATGTCTTTTGGCGAATATGTCAATCATGTCAGGCTTTATCATGAGCCTTCTGAACCTGTTGATGAAAGTTAGCAATAGACCGATCTTCCTCCAATGCCAAAAGCTACACAAGGCACTCCTCTATGATATCCGGTTCTGCCATATTTGTAAATGCTGCGATGCGTAGGCTAGGAACAATGTATTCTATGAGCATAATGGCCTCCTTGCCATAGACCATCCAAAAGGGGTCCTTCCTATTAGCTTCTTGCAGTTTGTTCGGTAGGGCCACAGAACAGAGGGGATACGAACATCCCAGTCACTACGATCAGCATTGCAGCCCTTGGTTAATGCCTGTTCGAAAATTTTGTTAAAAGCTTCAATCGCCCCATTTTCCTGTGGATGGTATGGTGTACTTTTCGCATGGTGGATCTCGAATTCCTCATTCAGGGCTTGAATCATTTGGTTAACGAAGTACATACCTCTGTCACTCATTAGGATCTTTGGCCAACCAAACCTGGTTAGAATATGATCAAATATGAAGTGCGCAGCAGTATTCGCAGTACAATCCTTCACTGCTTGTGCCTCATCCCATCGCGTGGCATAGTCAGTGGCGGTAATAATGTAGTGCACACCTGTCTTCTTGCCTGGCAGATTGATGGGTCCTATAAAATCAATGGCCCATTTTTCAAAATCCTATAAATCCATTTGAGGCTGTAATGGCATCTCATCTCAGCGTGAGGGTTGTCCGGTTCACTAGCACATATCGCATGATTTACAATAGGTGTAAGAATCTTGATGCAGGGTAGGCCACCATAACCCAGCTCTCAAAATATTTTGTGTCGTTGCTCTCCCTGCATAGTGGCCTCCTGCAACACCTTCATGTGCTTCCACCAAAACGGCAGGCAGTTCATGTTCCAAGACGTATTTTCGTAGTATTTCATCAACGCCTAGCTTGTATAACTGATCGGCAATGATAGTAAAGTCCGTCGCCCGAGTAACCAACTCCTTCTTCTGCTGTACCGAATATTCTGCGGGGGCTACGCCTGTAGTTAGGAACTGAATGATATCAGCGAAGTGTGTGTCAACAACCTTAATGGTGAACAGCTGCACATCTGGTAAACCTTCCTCCAAGTTAGTAGGTTCTTCCCCTGTCTCGATGCGGGATAGATGATCTGGACCCGCATTCAACCTTTTGGAAATAGCAACAGCCAGCGGAAAATCTTACCCCCCAACACAGGCTTCTTGACAAGGTATTTCAAAGCCGAATGATCGATGAACATTTTAAAGTGCCCACCCAATAGATAGTGTTGATATTTCTGTAATGTGTACACCATAGCCAGTCCCTCTCGCTCGGTGGTAGAGTAGTTGTGTTCTGCGGCCGAGAGTTTCCGACTCGCAAAGGCAACCGGGTGATCAATATCTCCCTCTCCAGGTTGAGTTAGGATAGCACCCAAGGCGATGCCTGACGCATCCACATGTACATGAAATTCCTTCGACCAATCAGGAAATATTATTATGGGTGCAGAGATCATCTTCTCCTTGAGTAGTTCAAATCTCTTCTGATATTCATCATTCCAAAAAAAGGAAACATATTTTTTAAGCAGTTTTTCCATGGGTGTCGTGATTAGTGCGTACCCCTGAATGAATTTCCTGTAATAGCCCGTGTGTCCGAGAATATAACGCAGTTGTTTTTATGTTTTTGGGACTACAAGGTTTATAACTATGGCTACCTTTGCAGGATCAACCATCAACCCTTGCCGACATACTATGTGCCCGAGCAAGATTCCGAACGGTACATGGAAGATGAACTTCTTAATATTCAAGGAAATCTGGTGCTTCCGGAATGCGTCCAACATTAATCGGAGGTTAGAGACATGCTCCTTTACCAGGCCGAAGACCGTCTAGTCATCGAAATAAACCTCCAGTAACTTATGAATAAACTCTTTGAATACAGCAACTATGACCCTTGAAAAAATAGCGGGTGCGTTCTTGAGACCAAAGGGCATGATCATATACTGAAAGGACCCCCATTCTATCGTGAATGTAGTCTTACTACGATCTTCAGGTGCAATTCAGATCTGGTGGTACCCTGAGAACCCATCGGTGAAGGAATAGGCTTCCTTTCCACCCACGTTATCAAGGATTTCGTGTAAGAAGGGCGTAGGGAAGGGGTCATGGACACAGGCATCGTCTAACTTGCATAGATCTACACAGATGCATATTTACCCCTTTGTCTTCTTCTCCTGGATGACCATTGGACTTACCCAATCCGACTGTTCAACTGGTTCAATGATACCTACAGCAAGCATTTTGTCCAGTTCTTCTTTGACCTTTTGCTTATATTTAGGATTCAGTCAATAAGGCCGCTACTTGACGGGGCGCGCCTCAGGTTTCAGAGTGATGTGCATAATGCCTAGGTCCCTCGTGAATCCTTTGAGCTCGGAAAAATTTGTCGGAAATAAGTCCTGATATTCCGTAAGTAGCTCGGAAATTTTTCCTACGGTTCCTTCGTCCCAATAGTCCCAAATTTTAGCCAGCTTAGGGTGTTCGTCCATCCCAATATTAACTTTGCGTAGCTTGAGAGGTTGCGTCACATCAATATTCTGCAGCAGGGGTCCAATAACGGTGCGTTCCCCCTCACATTCTGGAACAGAGATGTTCCGAGGATTGTCTTCTTCTTCGTCTATTGCCAAGCTTCGGCAATTGACTATGTCTTGCATCTGCGCTTCCCATGTCAGGACCGCTGGTGCGGCGTGATGGTGCGAGTTCTTAAATACAAATGCATCGATGTCCTATAGAGCTTCATCGAGCGTCTCCATCCCCCCAATTAGTCTGAACATTCCTATAAAGTCATCTTTTAGTATTTCCCAGTGGCGAGTGCGCTGATGTAGCTCCGCGTCTAAATACCATGCGGTGGGAATAGGGCCCAAGGCATGAACAAATAGATGGACCCATTCTTATGTAGTCTGGTCAGACCATTTGGTTATCCAGGCGATTAGATGCACGCGGGGATCCCCGGGTCTGAGGAATATCTTGGTGTGTACGTCAACTGGGGGTGCGAACCGCAGGATCGTCATATCCCGACATGTTTCCCAGTCCAGGAATGCTTTCTTGTGGGTATCCCACCATCGTGTAGGTGTCCCATGCATAGCTAGATTAAGGGCCCAAAGCTGTCGTGCTCTTGGAACCATAGCTTCCAGTGTTCTCAGAAATTCCTAGACGCTACCAGACTCATCAAAATGGGGTAGATCTATTCCCTCCGAAGAAATGCAGCAGAGGGCCCTCATGACCTGAGGACATTGCAGGGCCGAGACATTGTGAAACCAGTTTTTCCAATTCTCCAGTTCCCCATCAAAGTTGGAAAAGCATTCACTGTCCTTCTCCCAGCAGAGTACTCCTTCCACTGTGTCCTGCGTAGTTAATTTGTAAATGTGATCTATTTCTTCCTCGTCGCATGCTGGCTCTGTATACCGCGCACCTTCTGCAGGATCCAGTGGTACTATTACACGCATACCATTATTTTCAAATACCATGCTGCACTTTTTGAGATTGATGACACCCCCCATATCTATAGCCCAATCTAGTCCTAGGAGTGCAGGGTAGGGATCTGCATCTTCCACAATTTCTATTACTTCAAAGTCAGCTAGGACTTTTACCCCTGCGATATCTACCATGACTTTTGGCAGCCTTCCCAGAGGGATGATCTTTGTTGATTTTCCATGCACAGCTAGATGGTGGACCATTCCAATTTAGGCTCTCCCATTCGTTTCCATGTTTTCTTTGGTAATACATTCACATCTGATCCCAGATCTAAAATAAATTGATCCATCTCGTAGTCACCAATCTGCGCAGTCAACCGCATTTCTCTTCCGATGCATTTCTTATATCTATATAGCTTGTGTACATCCTTGGTCCCGGAAATCGGATTGGACCGAGCTGCGCAGCTGTGCATTAATGCTTGAAGGTTCTCTACAGCCTGGGGGTTAGGTAGCAGCTTCAGACATGCCTGGAGAAAGGGCTTAACCCCCTCCTCTATCTTGAGGTGTGTCGGCATCTACGCAGTAGCTGCTATTGTTTCTTGTCCCCTGCTGATGTTCAATCCTTCCTGTGAGGTCATAGGATCCCTGGAAGACGCTTCCTTTGCTCCCTGGGTGACCATCCAGCTGCGTGTTGTGACTTTCACATTCAGGTCTATGTTTCTTAGCTCGGCTTTAACTCTTTGCACATTCTGCGTAGGGGTGGGTTGTTTTTCCTGCATTTTTGCTATCAAGATCGCGTAGTCTTTAATCTCATGGTCCAGTTGTCGACAATATTTGCAAGATTTCCTGGTGGGGTTTGGGCAGTCCCTTGCAAAGTGCCCTACCTCTCTGCAGTTATAGCATATTAGCTGCCCTCGTCCCCATCCTGTGCTTCCTCCCCACCAAAGCTCACGGGAGATCTTGGTGACGCAGGGTCTAATTGTACCTATATAAGTTCCCACGATCTATCATCAAGTCATACGTGCGACAGTTTTCTCATCATGTCCTACCAACTAGCAGAACCTGCACCATTGTTGCTTTAGTTCACCCATACTTAGCTGAGGGCACTGTGCCGTGTCGTGTAGTCCCTCTACCCGGCAATCGTCACACCATAACGCAGACCGCTTGAGCCTAGACATAGCGGACTAGGTCCTCCTGCCTGCATGTAATCTGCCAATAGAGGGCAGTGATCCTTCGTATGGCCAGATACCCGACATCGTATGCACCAGAGATATGCGCTAGCTCCTTTTCCCCATTTCGTCCATAGGTTCTGAATCTCCATGTGCATGGCTCCGAGCTGCTCCTGAATTTTCTATACTCCTCCAAAAGTGTCGTCTTTGGGCGCAGCTTCTAGTTTCATGGAAGCTTCCAAAGCTTTTTCCTATGACTCGAAGGTCTGGTGGCCCATCGGTATACGCAAGTGAGGTAGCAGCATAGCAATGAACCATTCGATGTGTTGTCTATCGTCCTACTTAAATCCTCCTTCTCTGATTTCTTTTTTTAGTCTCTGATCAACTTCCCAGATAGACTCAGTCGCTCCTTGCTTGAAATCTTTCACATCTGCTACAATCTGAGAGTAGTATTTAGGTTTTCGAAACTGTTGTTTTAGGGCGTCCTTAATATCTTGAATAGATGCACTCCCGTTTTGAGATATGTACCACATATACCAGTCCAGAGCTCTCTCTTCGAAGGCTAGGGACAGATGTGCTCACTTCACAATATCGCTTACCACACCCTGCGCAGTCCATACCGAGTCTGCCACAAACCAAAAACGATCCATGTCCTCATCGACCGCACCTTTAAAGGTAGGTAATTTCAAGTACGCTGTCATGTCTCCTTCTAGTGTGGTTTTGGTTGAGGGCTTATTCTTCCGTGGGTCTGACATTGGGGTAACTAGCAGGACTTGCATAGCTGCTCTTTTCAGCGGGCTATAGACAGAGTGATCCCCTTCTTGATTTGTTCGATAGTACTTACCGCTCCGTGTTGTAATTTCATCCAGAATGGCGCTCATTCACTTCCTTGTCAGGTTTCCAGTATTCACTTGTCATTACCCGATCCCTTTCTCAAAATGCTCCAAGTCCCGGCAACAGAACCATTTTTTGGCAAGAGGGGTCCTGACCCAGGTTCGGAGTTCAAGGTTTGCCAACAAACCCCTATACTACTGGCCCTTTCGGCAGTGACCTGCTTGCGCAAGTCAAAGTCTCACTCGAAGTAGTATGGGTGGGTGCTGGAACCAGGTTTCCGCACCCTGAGAAAGGATAGGTAAGGCAAGCAGAGCTGCGTTTGGCCCTGTGATACCTAGATCGCCTCTTTCTGCGCAAGGTCAATAGGTCTCTATTCGCACCCACGTGCACTAGATCTATAATTATATACTTTTATGACCGTAGCACAATATTGCATAAAACATAACAGAACATATCCAGATACAGAAAACACACTTACACAGATCTTTCACAGCGTGAATACAGAATGCGCGTAATGCAGTAATTACCAATGATTCACACAAACAGTATACATAGATTCAGTTCTCTATCAACCTTTCTTATTCATCAATTCATCAGTTCCTTCTTACAATACCCCTCCCAGCCTGCGCACATAGCAACAGGGTCCGCACACAGCTGGACTTTGAATCTCCGCGCACACAACCAGCGGGAGTCCTTTCCCCAAAAACCCAAACAAATATCTTAAACCACAGTTCGCATCAATAGCTCATCATTGCCTACCTTACAATTCAAAATGTTCCTCTATTTATAATAATCTAGCCTAAACTTTCCTATGGTCTGCAAACCGTGGTTTTCAGACCCCTAGTTTACCCTTTTGCCCATTACAATGCTTTCGGGGCTTTGACCCACCCCAAAACCCCTGCGCTAGACTAAATATAATCAAAAGTATTCAAAATTGGACTAGTTTCGCAGCTCATAGGAGACCCTGTTCCAACAGTAAGTGCTAAACATTATCTTGTTATGTTTTGTTTTGTAAAAGGGGGTTTAAATTCATAACGTTATAGGGTAAAATCCATCTTATTTACATCCTAAATATAAACTAAAATCTACAATTTTTTTTAAAATGGAGGAAAATAATACATATTATTTCTTTTAATATAATAGATCCAATTAAGAGCCATCAAGTCTTCCATAGCTTCTCCTGATGAATGCCCCACAATTTTCTCCCAACTCTAACTAGCTCTACCCCACAAGCTCACATGAAATTAAAATTATATTGACCTCCTTTTTATTCCTTATGGCTAGAATGCAAAGGCAATTCAATACAAACCCACTATTTGCATCACACTTTTTCCACCTTTTTATAATTTTGTTTCATGTAGAGGCAACACCCTATTTGTGTCAACAATTTTGATGCACACATTTTTTTGCATTATGCTTGAATCATAGTTCTATCAATTCAAATTTTTTCATGGAATAATAAATATAAAAATTATATTTATCATGTAATAATTATAATATATTCAAAGGGTTTATTTCAATTGATTATCATCCATTTTTTTGGACATCTAGTTAGTTTAGTAAGAGCTTAGTTTAAATCCACCTAGGTTTGACACAATAGTTCACATTGATCACACACCATGCAAGGTAGGGTGAGCTCCCTAGAGTTTGAACCTGGTTCATTCTTATAACCATTTCCCCACGTTATCGTTAGACCACAAGACTATGAAATAGAGACACAACATGTGGTGTTCAACCTTCCACCACATTGCAAGGTGGGGTTGGGGGGAGGGGGAGCAGGAAGGGGATGGAGATTGAAAGGATTTCAACCTAGATAATCTTGATGAAGACCATCCAAACTTCATATTAAACCACAGCTTAACACACACACACAAAAGGAAAAAATTGTGGGAAAACATAAGGGATATTACATATACATGCACACATAAGGAAAACCTTGTGGGAAAATAAAGGGATGATTTCCATGTTTGTGGATGGAACCCTAGTAAACTCATTGGTGTACATAAGTGCACATCACTTAGGGGGTATTCCAATAAATCCCTTGCTAACATAGAATTATATAAATTACTAGCAATAATAATGATAATTGGTTGAGCTATCTCTCTCTCACACACACACACACATAAACACACATAGACTAATCCAATGGATTGAAAACCTAAGGGAAAACATTACTTATTATAAAGAATTTATTTTAGTTAGAATGAAGGTGTCCTTATTATGTAAATATATTTTATATCAACTATGGCCTATGTAGCTCTTATATATGCCACTATTATGTCAATGTATTTTATATCAATTTTGGCCTATGCAACTCTTAATGAGAATACTAATGAGCATATCAACCTTTTCACTTGGGAGGAAGTCACTAAGTTTCCACACTTAGATAATACCATATGAAAAATGGATGGGTGTTGGGTTGTATTAATCACAGTTAAATGACTAAAACAGTACACATAATTATCAATCCAGGGATGTCTTTTATTCCAATGACAGTCGCACTGTCTGTGCCGATACACCAAACCAGAAGCAAATCCAAATAAAGGAAATCGTTGTTGAATTAAATGCTGGAAGAAATCACTCATGCAGAAATAAAATAATCTACAGGACTGTGATCAAACCTCAATTAATTTTTCCTTGCATGCCACACAAAAATTACCCAGCTGGTATCTCTAATCCCACATGTGTAACAGCATATAAAATATTTGAATTGAAGTAGATCTATTCTCATCTAAAACAGCAACAACAGCACTTCCACCGATACATAAAGAAAATAGAAATATATATACACAACTACCTTAACCATTGTGATCCCTTCTAAAGAGGAGGGCCCTTCCTCCCTATCAGGGCGCAGGAAGAGAAAGAACTTAACGAAAACTAAACCAAATGATGCATGTAACAACAACAACAAGATAACTTGTATTAATGTGACCAAAATTACAGAGCCAAAATAATGTTGTTCTCTGCTAACCTTTAGACCTCAGGGGACAAGAATTATATAGTGGTTACATCTTCAGAAAAACGAGGGATGGATCAGTCATGAGAATCTTATGATTCTCACGCTGATCAAAATAGAATACATATAGTTACAACCACTTCTTAATAAAAAGTCTGACTAGAAAATATAGATTACAATCAAAACCGCCTAAAGGTTGTTATCCTAAAATACAATATGTAATAACTTCTACAGCTATCGTGTCAAATCACAGCTGTAGCATAATAGCTAGAGGATAGGTCAGCATCAAAATTTGATGAGATCCCTTCAGCGGTATAGTTGTAACAACAGTTCGTCAGCGGGTCTGTACCGGCATCTTAGTGTAACAGCTCACTATAATAGCACGCCTTTAACTGCTCCTGTACGCCTCATTCTCTAGATATTTTGTGCTACACTTAGCATTTGGAAGGACAAAAAAAGACCAAAGAACTTCTCCAAAAATTCATCCTCAGTTAGTCATAAAAAAGACACGATACATCATTATAATCGATGAAATGGAAAGGTAATGAAAATAAGGTTAAACAGCACAAGCTAAGATAGAAAGGTAGGAAAAAGAGGCAAGGATAGTTCCAATGGTTATAGTAATGAGGTAAAATGGGGGAAACAAATGTAGGAAATAAGTACAAAACTAGCACCCAACATATCCCCCCAGCTCAAGCACTTGCATGTCCTCATGCAAAATCTCATCTCTCATGAGATCATAAGCGTCGCATGTATCTTCATCTACAAACATGTACCCTTGACTAGCCATCAACTTTCATACTCAAGACTCTTATTCATACTTGTTCAATTCATAATTACTCTGGTAATCTTCAATTGGCAGCCAAATCAAAGGGAACTTGAACCTTAACCCAAGCCAGGAAGCGCCAAGGGTTTGTATTATCTAGTCATATGCTAGTACATGTGTAACAACTACCAAAAACTTCTGAAATGCAAATGGGTCCCCCTTCAGGAGCTCAACACTGTTGGCTTATGTGCGTTTCAAGCACCCATTCAAGGCTTGACTCTTCATTATTGAGAAAAAATTAAGGTAGAAGTTCACAATCCTTCTTCTATAAGTGGCAGCAGGTTCCCTTATCCCAGGAGTGCTCAAAATTCTTCTAAATTCCCGCCTTAACTCGGCGGCCCATCCTGGTTTTGCCTGAATCCATAATGTCGTCTTTTCCTCATTGGCATCCATAGATTTGGTGGAAAAATGCCACTCAATATGATTCTTCATGAAGGACACAAAAGCTCGCAATTGCAGATCCCCCATATAGGATAATATTGTCACAACAATTTGCATACTTACGTGCTCGCAAATGATATTGTGAAAGAATAACTCACACAACAGGCTTTGTTTGTCAAAATAGGAAGCACGAAAGACATCTAAGAATGTGTGAGTGGAAGAACAAAAATAGGGCTTGTTCTCCATGACAGCTTTCATCTGAAACAAGAAATAGTGTTCCCATAAAAAAATGGGGTAGGATGGGGAAGGTTGCCTGCACCCCAACAGATTGAGGGCAAGGTCATGGATTTTTTTCTTATCCATGGTAAGATCCTAAACCTAGTGTTGTAACAATAGCAGTTGTTCCTCCTACTTCTTAAGATCTTCCTTCCTCTTATAATTCTCCCATCCTTTCTTCAACTCTTCTTTCATCCAATTTTCATGTAGAGTGTTTATCTTCTTCTGATTTTATTTCAACGAAATCATCCCCTCCCGAAGGGAGATTTCTTCCTGTTTCCACTTCTGCAATTCGGATATTAACAATATTTTCTCAGAACTTTGTCCCGCAACGGGACCCAGCATTCTTCTACATTCAATATCAACATCACTAATGGGTGTAACAGCCTCTGTTGAATGGGTCTTATCCATCTCTATTACTCATTATTGTGTAACAGCAGCTTCATTAGTGGGTTCTTGTGTATCAACCCCTTCGTTTTCACCTAGAGTAGCCTTTGTGTCCATTGTTATTTATTTTGTAATAGCAGTGGCCTCCATAAGTTCTTGTGTATCGGCCTCTAGGTCAATTACTACATGAGGCTCTGCTTTAACTGTTGGTTCTTGTGTAACAGCAGTATCCCTAGTAGGTTATTGTGTAACAACCTCCTGAAGTTTTGTTTCTGTTTCCATTGGATTGGTGTTTTCCCCACAGACCTTATACCCTACTTTTATTAGTTCTTGAAAACATGTCGTGCATACAGGTACCGAGATATCCTTCCCCTCAGATAATCTTTGTTTCAAATTTTCATTTTCATTTCTTATATTTTCAAGTTATAAAAGCAGGACATGAGTTTCGTCCTTACCTGATGAGGAGGGTTCTCTTTCTTCTTCTGATACTTCTACTTCTTTCTGTTGTCCAGCTGTGGGCAAAGGTTCTGTGGGAAATTTAACTTTCACCCTCCATTTTGTTCATTTATCCCCAATTGGTTCATCAGTGGTTTCTTTCCCAACTCTGACCTTGGCAGGCTGAGTCTAGATCTCAGCTTCTGCCTAACTTCCTTCCGAAGTCGCGGCCTATTTTCCTAAGCTTGTCCTAGGCCTTTTTCACTTGAATTCTTCCTAGCTCCTTCCCTATTGGCTTATGGAATCCAGCACGATCAATTTGAAGATTCCATGATTGGTCACACATGCTTCTGGTTGTGTTGTTGTCTTCACTGTCGCCGCCATATGCTTAATGTTGCCCAATAAGTAGAATGGAAGTTTAATATTTTGTTGGTGCTGAAGATGATTGAGTAGAGGGAAGTAATAAGTAAAAACAATTGTGGATTTTTCCTCACAAGTAATGTATTTGATTAAACCCAAGGCGACATCTTCCCATGGCTGAGGGAGTGATAACCTTTCAATTCCTCTTCCTTTCTTCTCCAAATTTTCTTCTCCTCTAGGAAGTCTTCCTTCAAAGAGGGGTCATTGATTTTCCTATTGAACCACCTCTGTCCCTCTACTGGAAATGTGGTTACTCGGGTGATTACTTCTTTTGTCACCTCAATTTGCAAGCCCCTAACTTGGGTCTCGTGGTTATTCAAATTTTGAGCGAATTTGATTGCAACCGCCTCATCCGAGCCTTCCAATTTCTGGAAATATTCAATCCATCCGACGTCCCTGAATACCTGGTAGCCTTTTGGATAGTTCTACAAGGCGTCCATGGAATCCGGCTCGTGTCTAACTACTGCTCCACCCATTTTTTTGTTGTTCTAAATTCACTCCTTATTGCTCAACCCACAATAATGTTGTTGCACTACTTATTTCCTCTCAGCTCCTTACTCTGCTTATCCCAGATGACGAGTTTTGGACGAGGATACAAGGCTTCAGTCGAGGACAGACATGGGAAGTGACAGGATTTATGGATTACCAAATCGTACCTCACACAACTTTTCATAAATGTCTCATTATGGAAAGTAATGGGTTCTAAATAAACACGCTTTTTCGGGTCTGATTTAGTCATCATTGGCTATTGTGCTATTAATTAGATGCATGTGGGGTTTATAACGGTTTATGACTACAGATTTTTTCAAAATTATTAAAAGATATATCCCCTCCTGCTTTAATGGTGATGGCCGCCCATGACTGTCACAGGAATATCATTACTTTTCCATTACTCACCAAACTATAAATGATGACATTACCTTTTGAATGACATACCTAAAGCGACGTGGAGGAGGATTTTTGAATTCGCAATGTACTGCATGCAGTGATTGGGGAGGTTGTGTTAGTGTGTTTGGTGCACGTATGTACGAAATCATACCAACTTAAGGGGTGTGGTTTTCCCTCTTAAGTTATTGGTCACATTCAGAAAATAAATGGTGTCAAGCAAGTTGATGGAACATGCTAGAACATAAACATACTAGATAGAGAAATAGCATGCATATTCAAACATAAAAATTAAACTAAAACTATAACAAATAACAAAAAATCTCTAAATAGAGTCAACTTCAATAATCCAAATGGCAGCGCTTACGTCCCCTTTTATTGAGTGTTGGTAGGAAATGAGGATGAAACTTTAACCCACTTGCCAAGGGGCCCTTAGAACTAGGGGTTCTAAGTCCCGATGCAAGGATGTCTTTACTTCCGAGCTGCCTTAGCGCAAAGTCTCTTTCTCTCTACTATCGTGGACTGGAGTTGTTGGATCACCAACAACTGAGTCCCCTCTATCTTTGCTCCGGATCACACACTGGTGGTATTGCTTGGGAAAATTCTGGCCAGCATAACAATGTGCTCTCCTGTTATTCATCTCTTGGTGGCCTTTTATAGGAGAATTCAAATCCTCCTTCCCTCTCTTGGTACATAGTGTATAGTGACCCAAGAGAAGAGGGTGATTCCATTGTGTGCCACATTTATTCCATTGTGTTCTCCCTTGATGTCCTAAGGAGGCTTGGGTGGTTGTCCTTAGGCAGCTTCAAGTGTGGAATCAATGTCCTCGAGTGTGCCTTGTGGTCCCGGAAAGTGACTTCCGCCACTCCCAGGATTGCGTGCTTTTTGGGGAAAAAGGCGCGTAAAGGTGCATTTATCAAAGACTTTTGCGCGCAAAGGCACTTTTTACTAGTCCTTCTTGTATGCAATTTTATTTTTCCTCAGACCTTAGATTTTTTTAAATACTTTTAGATTCCCTAATGTCTCTCAGACCTGTCAATCCTTCTACCTGACATTAAATAATGTCACCTTTGCTTGTACGATTTTCCAATGATAATAGTTTCCCCCTAATGTGTGAGGTCTAGGAAGAACTGTATAGTAGAGATACATTATAGTTTCTTTTATGTGTACTATGCGTAGAGAGAGAGAGACCTACGTGTAGCTCGAAATTGGAGACACCCTGCACCGGGTCGAAGAACGACCATGTCCTGTGGGACCCCTATAAGCAATGGTATAATAAAATATATACAAATTTTCTATGAGGCGGGCGTGTCCCATGCTCATGATGCTTTGGCTAGTTAAACAAATTTATTTGATAGATACATGTTCTGTTTGTGTCACTAATATGGTAGTGATTTTTTGGTTGATGACGACAACTGCTGACGCCCTCAGGGGCATTTTTTTCTTTGACAATAGGTGGAATTTGATATCCATATGCATAAACTTGGTATGGCATGTAAATGCACATTGTACACATAGGCGCTGGTTGGGACCCCCCGTGTAAGCATTTCTGATAGAGATGCTTATAAAGGCACGGGTCTTTGACGAATTTGATCAAAGTGTAATGGTTGTAAGGTACGATACCATTTTGACATGAAATCTTTGTGTTGTAGTCAAATTTTAGGAGGATCAATGACATCTATGGGCAATGATGTCTCCCACAGTGCCACCCGAGGATGCCCCTTTTATGGATAGGGGCGATCCAAGGTATCGCTTCCTTTTTGGAAAAGAGGTGTTGAAGTCGGCAAAAAGGAAGCCTCAACTGAACGAGGGGGTCACTGATACGAGGGATCAGGATCCTAGATGTGATGGGTTTAACTTAGGCATGATGGTGAGGGGTGACTGAAAACTGATGATGCAGATTTAGTGGCCCAAGGTCGGAGTATAAAAAGCAGCTTGGTGGCAGTCATAACTATTTCTGATGGGGAAATCCTTGGAGTCGGTTGGACTTCCAGGGTGGGTATAAACTGGTTATGAATGTCACAGTGGCTTTTGCATGAGGGTGGTATACTCCGACCAAGGGTGGTCAGGAACTGCTTCTATGGGAGAAAAAATGAATGAGTGGGTGGGGCACATAGTGCACCATTTGTGGTCTTTGTACACTTACCAAAAGAATAAAATAATGGGGTTTGGTTTGTACAAAACATAGAGACAGGTGCCCCAAAATATGAAAGTGTTCGCTCACTGATGATGTGAGGAAGGTGTTTTGCTGAGGGTGGGGGCCCCATTGGTTGGTCTCATATGTGAGGTTGATGAAGCGGATGAAAAAGTATCGCAGATGGGTTATGATGATGGAGGTATGGTGGGCCAAATGCGAGGTGCAGTAGTGCACTTTTGATCTGCTTGTACAACCTGGTTTTCTGGGAAAGGGGTTTTATTTCATATCGTAAAACTTGACCTTATGCATGGTGAGTGAATGGCCATGAGGTGCTTCCCGAACTATAGTGATATGGCCATGGCGTCATTATTTTTGTGATATATGGTCTACTTTGAGTGACGAGCGCCATGGAGGGGAGGCTCTACCGACCAACAAGGATGTTTATCATGTGCAAGCCGAGGTGATGATAAACCTGTTCAGGTGTTTGGAACCTATGGTTAATTTCTGATGGAGAAATGATGTCAGGATATGTGGAGTTTTTTGGGACTCTATCATACTGGGAGTAGAATGATACCTGCTCTGGAACTTTCAGTGGATGGAGTTGTGGATGGTTTTCGTACTACCTACAAAAACAACTACCCCAAGTGAAAGCATATTCTTTATCACATATTATTGAAATACATGTGCTTAAAAAAAAAATATGAGAGAGGGCATACCTGCCAGCACTGACAAATTATTTTTTCGGGGGTGCGAATGTGTGCCATCACCTTTGGGCATCATGGAGTGTTGATCACAGTGTTTCTTTCGGTCCGGTGATTGGGCCTTCTGAGCTCTCATTATGGTCCTCCAAAGTTCTTGAAAAAGGGCGATATATAGGCGAATATGGCCCTAACTCAATTCATTTGTGTCTTTTGAGAATTGAGAGGTCAAAGGCTTCTGCGGAGCAGTTATTGGCATTGCGATCAACCTGATCACCAAGGATTAGCGATATTATGCCTAGGTAACTCCAGGATGTCTTGCATTTTAATTTTATTAGTTTGAGGGTGTCGGGGTCTGTACAATACCGGTTTGTATGGATTCTAAGCTATTTTTACCCTGGATTGAGTGGGTGATCAGGGTAAGATCACGCCTTCTACGTCCCTATGAGAAATACAGGCGCGCCTTTCACCGCATGTATGAAGGAGAGGCGTGCAAAAGGCTGAGGAAGATTTTGTCAAAAATTTTGAACATTTTATCTATTTTTGGATGTTTTTATGTTGATAATGTACTCATGTTTGGATGACAGAATGTTGTGGATGGAGCTGGATTGGCCTGAGCTCCGTACTGCTTTATCCGCCGACGGTTAGGCGTGCCAAGAGTTGGCGCAATGGGGTCTCCTAAAATTTGTGGAGAACGACCTTCTTTGGTCACAGGACCGACTTCTGCATTACCTGATTGAGCATTGGAACAGGCAACGCAAGGTGTTTGTGCTACGTGGGTGTGACCTTGATATCTATCCTAAGATAGATGTTTACTTTGTGACCAGGTTGTTGCCTCAAGGTGAGGCGCTGCGGTATCCACTCCCTTCTGGGAGGGTGGACTTTGAGCGGTTTTGGATGCGTCACTGTGGCGGGGCACCCCTTATGGAGGGGTGCATATCCATTGCATCGGTGACAGATCTGGTTGAGTGATGTGCTCTGGCGGCTATTGTGAAACTAGCAGGGTTGTCGGCTCTGCATCAGGCATCAAGCCCGCTGGTTGGAGTCTTGCGTCGGTTGAGGGCCAGGCATTTTTTCAACTTTGCCCATTTATGCTATGACGGGCTGCTGGCACAACTTTACAAGATCCGAGATGGATCGAAGTTGTTTTCCTATGCTATTATTTTGTGCAGCATCATGTACGAGCAGGTGGTGCTAATGAGACCGGTGGTGGCGGTGCTTGCTGTGGGGACACGGGAGCCTCGCATGAGGAGGTGGGCCCCTGTGATGCCTTGAGGAGGTGGTGGTAGGGTGGGGCGTTACTGGAATGCCACTACTAAGGCTTGGTTTGAGGCCAACCCTTAGATGTTCCTCCCCTTCCCATATGCAGGGATGGACTTTCGGAGGGATCTAGAGATGGGTTTCCCTCCTGGCCACGCTTAGGGGCCAGCAGGTATGTTTTTATGTTTTCTGCATATCTTTGAGTATTTATGTTTATATGTGTATTTATGATGACACTAACATAATTTTGGTTACTCTTGCAGATGTTGGCGAGGTTGGTCGCCCTATGGCTCAATTCATTAGGCATGGTCCTATTCGGAGGCCTCGGGGAGCTCTTGGGGGGTGGGGAGGAGTTCCTGCATAGCCTTAGGGTGGGGCACTCATTGGTGAGGCCAGCCCTTCTGGGGAGGGCAGCAGCTCGACTAATTCTGAGACTATGGCTAAGCGAGCTTGTGCCGATGCAGCGAAGGCTCGTGCTGATATGGCAGAGGCTCGTATTGTTGAGTTGACCATGTGGGTGTCAATTCTGGAGGATGTCTGGGATCAAGTGGACCGCTTGACCCAGGGGATGCCATCTCAAGGCTTTTTATATGACCTCGAGGAGGTATGGTTGGAGACCTTGATGGCCCGGGAGAGGGAATATCAACCAGTTTTACGTCAGGTGGCGGTCTCAGTGTTGACAGCGACTCCAGTAGTGTAACCAGGAGCAGTAGTGGTTCCAAGTGCTCCACCTAGGGGAGCACTACCCTAGATTCATTTTGTACATGGGGAAAGCACCCATCATGAGGATGCTTCCCCTATTTTTGACGACTTATATGTGTATCTTTTTGGGCTGACCGATGGGTCATGGATATTATTTTTGTACTTGGACACATACATTTTGATATATATATATGAGAGATATTTTTTGCAGCTCGACATGGTTTTCCCCCCGTTTCTGCTTATGGATTATGTTATGTTGATGGATATCTATTTTTTCTATGTTTTTGTTTTTTATGTATGATGTTTTATTCGAGATGAATTCTAGTTTAGAATATTGTTAGCTATGTGATCAGCTGTTTGGTTTTGACTCCTTGGTACATGTGTGAATGTAATGTAGTCAAATTGTTTGCTTAATTTTTTTGCACGAAAATATTTTCTAAATAGATGTGAATCTCGTATCTCAAGTGTTTGGTTTAACTGCGATACTACTAACTGGGAATCTAGGTAGATATGCATATGATGTATGCCCTGATGGAGGGCGTCGCACATAAGTCTGATAACGGAATCATATTCTGCCTGATTGTTTGTTGTTGAACCGATGCACAGACCATTGGTGCAGAGTGGTGATCGGTCAGGGTGATAGATGACCTGGGCGACTACTACTAAACTTTGAGACCATCGTGATGCTCCATCGGCAAATCTGAAGTAAGTTTTGGGTTGGTAATCCATTATGACACTCGAGCACATTTTGTAACAAGTATTTTGGTCAAAAAATTTAAATTGGTTGGGTTTGTGTATGTTGACTCTAGGGTAGGTTCTTCTTGGCCCTTATGGGTATAATTTCTTTAGGTAAAGGCCGTTGACGGGGTTGCTAAGGTATGTCCCGTTTGTTTCCATAAAGATATATGCCCCCTTGAGGAGGCAATTTTTTATGATGTAGGGTCCTTTCCACAAGGTTTTGAATTTTCCTGGCCCTAGGGCTTCTTTTGTGACATCATAGTAGAGGACTAGTTCTCCCTCGATGAATGAGCGAGGGTTGATGTGGCAGTTGAATTATGCTTTTACCCATTTCTTGTGGGCCTTTTTGTGTTGCAGCGACCGTCGTCAGTTTTCGTCAACGAGCTCTAGTTGTATTAGACGATGTTCTAGAGGTTGGGTATCATCGAGGAGTTCGATGGCGGCATGTAAATTTTGGATCTAGCAGAAATCAATGCAAAAGTGTAAGGAACCCTGAGCTTTTGTGACAGGAATAAGGTGGGAATCTTGGGACGTGGGGGCGGCTGTAATCCTATTTCTGATATACAATGATACAAATCGTATGTGGTGTATCGTGTCATCGGTGTTTGGTGGGGGGAGAATCTCCGTGATGGGAGAAAGCGCAAGTTTGGGTCCCCTGTTAAGATGGTAAATTTCTTGTTTGTGGAAATTGCGCCTGGTGCAGAGGTGCCTGAATGTTTCCATTAGCGATCATGCCTCTGGTTCGTGGTTCTGGCCAGTGTAGATGGTGAATGGTACCACTGTGCCAACTGAGTAGATTGTATGTGAATCAACGCTACTCATCGTCCCAGATGTGGACGCTTGGAAAGGATTTGTGGTAGAAGACGAAGTCTTCTTCTTCCATTTCTGTGTTGTTGGCTTGGGTGTGTCTAACTCTTTTTGGGAGTGTAGACTTAACGCTGCTCTTGCCACTCTTAGCTTGGGGAGATGCTCACATTTAATTGTATGATGAAAGTGTGAACAAATCTGGCAATAAGTATGCGTGATCTTCTCTTGGTTAGAGAGAAGTCTCTGTGGGAGAGAAGAGACTGTGCAAAAAATATTTGCGAGGAGATTCAATTCTTTGCACTAATTGACCCAGTGGTAATTCAGGTGCATAGTCTGCATGTTATCCTAGGTTTGGCCTGGGTCATGCTTGGTTGGTGCGCCGTCCCAGTTTTCCCATCACGACAATTTAGGTGTGGGGTTACTGGCCTATGGGTGATGTACTTTCTATATTGTTTGAGAACATCATCCTTTTTCTTCTCTAATGTGTGAATCATATCGATTAGCGGACGAAAATACGGGATATAGGTATATTGTTGTCCACAGTGATTGCCTTGACATACTGGGAAAAATAGCCTAGATATGGGGGTCCCATCGTGTTTAGTTTGAGGTCTAGCAGGTTACCAACATCGTAACACTGCTAAATTAGGGCAAGTGGCGACCACATGATTGGGTGTTTTACATAACACACATTTTGGTATTCTCTGTAGAGAGAGGTTGGGGGAAACTAAGGGTTCCCTGATTGGTCACTTTTTAGATGATAGGAAGAGGATGGATCTGTTTGTAACATATTCTTGGGTTGTCAATTTGTTCATGGATTCCGAGTCTGTGCCATCTTCTTGAGAGAGGAAAACTATGGTTGATCGCATACAAGATAATGCTGTGTGAAATCTAGGTATGTAGTGACAACGGCGCACTAGGTGATTTTCACCACATATCTGACATGAATATTCGATGCCAATGTTATGGAGATATACTATATGAACTGGATACCATCGCTGGAACATTTCCAAAGCTGGGATATCAATGATGAAATGATTGAGTTCATCACAGAGTACACAACTCTCGGTGCGAGGAGGGGGCATGACTGGGAGTCTTTCTTGTGACTGTCGTTCCTCCTGTAGGTACGGGATGGTACAAGGTTCATCTCTAGATGACTAGGTGGAGGGATCCTCTTGATAGGATTTCTCGATGGCGTGTAGTGCGTCCCTATATCACGGTATTTCTGGGAAATGATGGGTATAGTGCCCATAATTGCTGCAGATAGCGCATGCATGATTGGTACGCAATGCTTTGCCTTTACCTTTGGTGGTAGGTTCCTTTTTTCGGGAACGTGGTGTCGCAATGTCTTCCTTAGAGCCAAGGAGTGGTTTTAATTCATCCATATCTGGGAGATATGGGTAGGGTGACCTACTACATAACATATGGCGCAACTATGTGATTCCCGTTGTATGGCAGGAGTCTCCACCCTCTTTCCCCTCTCTGTTTTCTTAGCCGTAATCATCGGTTTTGCAATGGGAATTTCCTTTGCAGGGATGTTTTCGATAGTTTTCTGTATGGGTGGGGCCTCCTCGGGATTGAGGGGCTTTAACCCTATGGTAGTGATGTGTGTGGCTCATATCCCAGTAGGGGGAACGAGGTACCAAACTGGTATTACGAAAGATATTTTTGGTAACACCATTGTTGCCAAAACCAGCTGGGGGGTAGAGGAAAGGGGTTTGGGAAGTGGCGTAGGCTAGAGAGGCTATCGTGGCTGAGGACTCGGCATCATTATTTCTCGTGTACATGTCCTGGCTAGCTTCAGTGCTTGATGTTGACATCATGCACACCGGAGCTCCTATGATATCAGATATGATAGGTGGATCTCCTAAGAATGACCCTAGGATGGAAGATAGTTTGAACTGGTCGGGGCCATATTCTTGGTACCATGAAAGCACGTCCACGGATGTATCTACGTAGGTTAGAATGACATCAATATTTATTAGGGGCTACTTTTCTCTATGCGTTAATTGGTTGATAGTAACGATGCGGTCCTCATGGGGGAACATCATAGTTCGAAAGACGGAGGAGGTGATGGCTGACATGGTGTACATATAACTCCGACCAAGGAGTATATTTTAATCCAACTGGGCATCCAAGACTTCAATGTCTATAAGGACCATCTTTTCAGCTAAGCAGACCAGGAAGTTTTGGTAGAGGCCGACGGCGGTTGAAGGGCGACCATCATATGCTCTAAGCATGATGTCTAATGGCTTTAGTTCGGGAGACCCTAAATTCTGCCAAACGTTCTTTGACATGATGCATGTGGATGCACCTTCGTCAATGATACATCAGTGAATGGTAATGTTCTGGACCGATACTAGTATCTAGAATTTGACCATTGAAGGAAGCCTAGGGGTGGATTTATCTAAATCGAAAGCCATTAGACGCGAATCGGTAGGGTCGATTCCGCCTAATGTGGAAAGTAAGGTTTTTTGCTACTTTGGGCATGATTGTAATACCTCCAAAGCTGACATAGAAGCGGGAGATTGAGATAGATCATCCACAATGTTATAGTTATGGGCTGCTTTAGAAAAAATTTCTACTCGCCTAGTTGGTGCCTTAGCCATCTTTGGAAAACATTCAATAGGCATATTTGATATGGTCAAAGGTGTTGTTGGTGCACTGGTACTAGCCCCTGACACGTTGGTGCCTGGTGGGGTGTCATAGTTTCGATTCTGTGTTTGAAAAAACATTTCTTTTCCATTCATGTAGATTTTGTGGTTTTTCTTTCCAGAGTCTTCGGGAGTTTGTTGTTGTGTGCTAATTAACCCTTGATGGGGGAAAGGTTCGTGCATGATTGTTGTCTACTGGGAAGATCCCTCTTTTCCATGGTTACTCTTTAGCTTCTTCAGCTCAGGAAGGTCAAGACAGTGGTGAGTGTAGTGGTTGTACTCACCACAGATCGAACAAGAGTGGTTTGTTCAAAGAGGTGGCCTTTTGTTCTGCCTTCAGGAGTTGCTTGGCTCCTGGTTTTGATTTCGGTTGGAGTTGCCTCCAGCCTGAGATCGCAGAGGGCGTTGTTGATTGTTGCCCCCCTATCCAGGATTTCCTTTAGGCTTTCTTTTCCCTTTTTTCTTAACCGCGTTAGGAGGGTAGTTCTTATGGTTATATGGATGGCGTGGTTGGTTTTGGGAGGGTTGCACAAAGTTCACGTATGCATTATTCTGCATGGGTGGGTCTTGTGCTGGGGACTGAGCATAATGTGGTCCCTGGTTTGTGAATGGTTGTTGGGGGGGAGCTCTTCCATCAACATGTCTATCTGCGTACTAGGTCCCCTAAGCCGGAGGATAGCGTCCTCCATGCTGATGGTGATAGGTTGTGGTACGTTCTGGGTAGAATCATACATGTAACCGGGGTTTTGAACACTTCTTCCTGGGTAAATTTGGGTCAATAACCCAATTAAACCGTCTGCAAAGTTTGACGAGCCTAGAAATTCTTTGTAAGTTTGTAGGCATAGGGCATTCAGCAGGATATTGTAAATATACCTTGACTGCATATAGATCAGCTCAAGCTGTTGGGCCTTATTGATGAAGTCCTCTTTGGATATGAGCTTTTTTTGCGCCACATCTTTCAAAATATCTGTGGTGAGAGTTTTCAGGAACAAGTCTAACAAAACTCGATCTTTGAGTTTGGCTTTGCACAAACTACGACATCGACGCCATTCGTGGAGATGGTCCGAGATATGGACGGCGGGGGTTTTCCTACAGTATGTCAGTAATTCCATTCTGGAATCGTGGTGGATGGGTAACTAAAAATAGGTTAGGAACGCAGTGGCGAGGGCGCTAAAATTTCCATGTGTAGCAGAGGGTTGCTCCACATACCATTTCGCTACTACTCCGGTTAGAATGCGTTGAAACAGTCTTAGTCAAATAATATCATCAACGATGTTGTTCGACGAACACCAGGGGTGGAAATTCATAACATGATTTCCAGGGTCTTCTGCTTGCTTTCCTTCAAACTTTGGAATGTCCGAAGGGAGCTTCATGGGCATGGGAGGCCATATGGGGTCATGTGCAATGGGTTCGTTTGTCAACTTGGTTAAATTTGGTAGATTTAACGAAGCTAGAAAAGGTGACTACGAGGTTTTAGCCATTGCGACTTGTGAAAACACAATGTTTTGGTTAGGAATAGGGTGTGTCTACGTACCCTGTTGTGTGTTTGACTGGCTTCCCAAATGGGTAGCACTCCTCTACCCGCTAGAGGTTGTGGGAGGAGTGGTGTGTGGTGAACCTATGGGGGTGTTCACCAGTGTGTCATTAGGAGGCCTACTAGGGTTCCCAACTAAATATTCCCCAATAAAGGATGAACCAATAATGGTGGCAGTGTTCCGTCTTTGACGCCTAAATGGAGAAAGACCTGGAACCCCTCCCGGTAATGGGGGGAGGTCCAAACGACGTCTAGATCGACGAGGTCCGGTTGGGTTCGTTCTGGCTTCGACTAGGTATGGCTTTGGAAATATTTAATAGGATAGAGATTATAATCAAAGAAAAATTATGATCGCATACATAAAACAAAGCAAAAATAAAATAAATTTTCCCTTTAGATTAATCCTATGTGATTAGTCAATGAAAAAGATGGTTTTTTGTTGTTTGCGTATGATACTCAAATCCTAGAAGACCGAATCGTCCTCACACACTCAAATGTAACTGGGCCTTGAGAATATATCTTGCGAATGTTGGCACAACGTCCCATAAGAGCTGGCGACGCCCCCAGTCAACCGAATAAAATCCACCAAGGTAAGGGTAGAGGATCTAGTGCTTGCCTAAACCGTCACCTATAGGGAAAGGATGCCCTAATTTTTGGCCACTAAGCACCACTATCCCACATGAGAGTTTTAGTCTTAGGATTCTTGATATTTCAGCTAACAGTACCGAGTATCAGTCAGGTCAGGTAGCCCCAATTGATACCGCACACACTGCGCCTAAGCCTAACCCCCTTTTAATCGGGTCTCTGTCGCGCTCAGGTTTTCTCTTTCGTGGGTTGATAGGTGTATTTGAAAGTTCCCTAAATAGTCAACTTCTATGTTTCAGTATGAAGAATGATCAAGGCATCTTATTGGATGCCTACCCTCTTGATCCTAACTTAGACTATAAATTATTTTGTGGTCCCTGTGGGGAGAATTTAGTGAGTTTTGTTAAGTTAGTTTTAGGTGTCTTTGTTTTTCTTAGTGTGTGGATGTGTGTGAGAAAAAATTAAACAAGCACATAGTTTGAACGTGTGGATACGCGATGATCCTTTCCAAAATCCCCTATTAAACTATGTTCTATTGTTCCTTGATCAAAAGACAAACATGAGCGGATATGGCTCACTTTCTATTTTTCCCAGTTAATCTATGTGATCGGCTATAGGGAGATGGTGAGTTGTGAATAGAGAGTGTTCATATGTTTTCCTAGGATCACCGGAGGGTGCAACGGTGGCAGATATTACTTGCTCTTCTATTGATAATTCGATCCTAGTCCTGAAATCCTAGTGCAAAAATTGAACTAAACTAATGACTTTTACACTAGAAAAAGAACTAGCTAAGCATGTGTGGAATTGGGCCACTTACTTTGGCTAATTACCTAGGTGTTTTGGTACCTAAATTTTCAAAACATAAATTTTTTGGAATGCAAATTATTTTTCCCCCTACTTAAACTATGTGTGTAACTTTGCAAAAATCAACTTGAAATAAACTAACACCAAGCCTACCAAAAGCAACTAAGAGTGAGTTTTAGCAAGCTGCTGGGTACCTCAACCTGTGTTGGTAGATGTATTATGGGCTACTAGACACCTTTACAAGCAGGGAAAGATGAAATTATTGGAAAAAAATCTCATTCTTTTTTTTGCGCGAAAAAGGTTGAAACAAGCGCGATGTCAGCACGCAGGTCAGCTCTGAACGCATGCCTTTGGGTGCACCTGTCTGTGAGAAATGCGCGCAAACTTCCTGCTGTGTATTTTTTGGGGGACCTTCTGCTTTATTCTGTCACTTGGGATGAACTAGGGAATGAAGGAGAGAAAGGGGTAAATTCATCCCAACTCCACAGCAAAGACGGAGGTCTCTACAAAAAGGCACAACCACATAAAATTGGAATAAAATTTAGTGGAGTTGCCAATCCTGTGTTAGTGTGTTTGGTGCATGTATGTACGAAATCACACCAACTTAAGGAATGTGGTTTTCCCTCTTAAGTTATTGGTCACAGGCAGAAAATAAATGGAGTCAAGCAAGTTGGTGGAACATGCTAGAACATAAACATTCTAGATAGAGAAATAGCATGCATATTCAAATATAAAAATTAAACTAAAACTAAAACAAATAACACAAATCTCTAAATAGAGCCAAACAACTTCAATAATCCAAACGGTGACGCTTACGTCCCCTCTTATTGGTTGTTGGTAGGAAATGAGGATGAAACTTTAACCCACTTGCCAAGGGGCCCTTAGAACTAGGGGTTCTAAGTCTCGATGCAAGGATATCTTTACTTCCGAGCTGCCTTGGTGCATTGTCTCCCTCTCTCTACTATGGTGGACTGGAGTTGTTGGATGGCCAATAACTGAGTCCCCTCTATCTCTGCTCTAGATCACACACTGATGGTATTGCTTGGGGCAATTCTGACCAGCATAACAATGTGCTCTCTTGTTGTTCATCCCTTGGTGGCCTTTTATAGGAGAATTCAAATCCTCCTTCCCTCTCTTGTTACATTGTGGATAGTGACCCAAGAGAGGAGGATGATTCCATTGTGTGCCACATTTATTCCATTGTATGCTCCCTTGATGTCCTAAGGAGGCTTGGGTGGCTGTCCTTAGGCAGCTTCAAGTGTAGAATCAATTTCCTAGAGTGTGCCTTGTGGTCCCGGAGAGTTACTTCTGCCACTCCCAGGTTTGCGCGCTTTTTGGGGCAAAAGGCGCATTTATCGTAGAATTTTGTGCGCAAAGGCACTTTTGACTAGTCCTTCTTGTACGCAATTTGATTTTTCCTCAGACCTTAGAGATTTTTAAATACTTTCATATTCCCTAATGTCTCTTAGCCCTGTAAATCCTTCTACATAACATTAAATAATGTCACCTTTTCTTGTACGATTTTCCAGTGATAACAGCAGTCACACTTGGTGGGAAAAATTATTGTTGCATGTGATGAAAATTGGAAACAGTGTTAGTGCTTTTCAGCTGTTACATGTGTAAGTGTAACAGCCAAGACAGCCTTCAGATAATTCTTCAAAAAACATGATGATTAGGAGAAATAGGTACAAAAATAAAAACAAATGAATAACATCATCTTATAAAATTTATCAAGAAGGAAGGATGACGTTTTAGGAAGGGAAAAAAAATGGGTGTAACAACCGCCACAGGAGTGGTTTTCAACTCTTACAAATTGTCTGACTGTGCCCAGGAAAGAGGTTTTCACAATCATATTTTTACTATCATTTTTATTTTATTTTTTAACAGGTGTAACAGCTGCCACATAGGTGGTTTTCAGCTGCTGCACTTATTGGAATTTCAAATTTTAGGCTGCAGAGGGGAATGTTTCCTTGCTGCTGTAGCATGAAGATTAGAGTCCGCGAAAATGTTAACAAATGATTCCTTCGAAGAGGGTTGATGATATAACCTCATACGGTGCCCATTAACCAGTGATGGTGTCTTAGCACTGTCGATGGTGACCAATTGTACAGTCCCATTGTGAAAGACCGTGTCTACTTCGTAAGGACCTATCCATCTGGTGCAGAACTTGCCTTTGTAATCCTTGAACCTGTTAGATCCATGTAATTAGCAAGATTGGAAAAATTCCAACTACAGGGAGAACACTTATTTCAACCACTTTGGGATTCTAGGATCTAGCCTCCTGAATCCGGAGAGGGATCTCTCTAATAAAGTGCAAAGATTGATTTATCTTTAAAAAGCTTTTGGATGATGATATTAGGCTAGTTATGAAGACCGAGGGTTTTTTTTTTGTTTTTGGATGGTTGAGCATGATTATTATTTGAGGGAAAGTCCTAAATGGAAAGAGTTCCAAAGGTGTGAAGTTGCAAGCAATCAGAACAAGCTTTGACCAAAAGGATAGATAATCACTGGTTTTAGTCCATTGGGCTATGGAGTCATAATAGGGTTTAGTTAAAACAACAAGGAGCAAGAGTGGTCCATGGGGCAAGTCATCTATGTCTAAGGATCTCTTTAAAGTTGATTTTATGGAATGAAATGATACAACAAGAAGGGGAATTAAACAAATGAAGAACAAAGAGCAGCCTAGGATCTGGTAAGTACTTTGAAACTATCCAGCCTTTGACATACACTTAAGAAAGACATAAAAGTAATCTAAGATCTGGTAAGTACTTCAAAACTAGCCAGCTTTTGATGCACTTTCAATAGAAAACAAATTTGAACATAAAGGGAAACTTAAAGGCAATTGTTGGAGAAGAAATTAGAGGGCAGGGCTCACCATAAACCTCTACTAGCTCTGCTTTACTTGGTAAAATTTCAAGACAAACACACGAGATAACAAAAAATGGTCTAAGATCTGGTAAGTACTTTGAAACTAGCCAGCTTTCAACACATTCTTAGGGAAACTTTCAGACAGTCTTTGGGGATAAAACTAAAGGACAGGGCTCACCATAACTTCCTTAGTTCATCTCTACTTAACATAAACTGAAAATAACATTCAAGAATAACAATTAGCCTAGACAGTAGGACGAGGGAACGCCAGCATTCCTAACTATTTAAACTGAATTAAATCATTCCTAAACAACACAATTTGGAAGAAAAAATTAAGATAAAGCTTATCAGTCAGAGAAGGGTACTGATATACAGTAAATCCTAACTCTATAATTGTTGTTCTTTATCAGAGAAGATGGACAGAATGGAAATAGAAATAAAATAACAATTTACAATAAGAAATAACATCACCATTGACATAGACCAAGATCCCATAAATCAGCTTGTATTGATGCTTCAAACTAGTTACAGCTTTAAATCCAATGTTTCAGTTCAACAATCATCTTCACTTCTCAACCTAACTCATTTAATCACAAGCAGAGCTTGAAGAGCCAGTGAACACTATTTACAAGTAGGAGTCTCAAGCTCAAGTATATTTCAAGTTTCTGCAACCAACAATTTCTCATCTTCTACAGAAGTACTTATAGAATAAATGAGGAGGTGGGAGGGGATAAAGATCTCCCAGGGTAGTTAATACAGACTCAAGACTTCTCGGCCTTTGAGGGGCTCAATGGAGAAGTTCACATATGTTCTGTCTGTATTAATGTTTTACATTTAAGATTTAAGCTCGGTGGGAGCTTTTGTTGACTTTAAGGCTCTGTATTAGTTCTGCAATAACTCTGCTAATATTTTACATTAAGTTCATTTGGCTGAGTTAATTATTTGGCTGCACTGAGGCAAATATCTTCTTTTCTAATCATAACTCGGCCTCTGTTTGAATGCTTTGAGGCAACAGGTGGCACTGTGGTATTTGAAAAGAATCAATTGGCCTCTGATGTGGCAGTGGAGGCTATTCATGACTGATAAATCCCTTAATTTGTCTTTTAATTATGTTTAATCCAATGGATTAGGCTTTTGATAATCGATCTTAGCCGTAATCCATTAAACTATGGAATTCATCTTCAATCTTCATCTCCGCTGTGTTTAATCTTCAACACTGATACTCTTTTTTTTTTATTTAATTGTATGTGTCTTGTTGATGTGTAGGGCCGCACAGGGCTCATATGGAATCAATGCCCATGAGGCATTGATGAAACGTGGATTTTAACCCTGTGGAATGATCTTCCTGTATGTTCAAAGGCATAAGGGATCGTCATCCCCAACCTTTGACTTTCCTTTGATGTAATGGAAAAATCATTTAATCCTGCAAAATACAGACGAATGTTATGAAATCTTGCATTTTTCAGGAAAACTGCTTCAGAGGCTGTGGGGAGGAGCGTGACCATTGGATGACGGCATCCAACGGTGGAGATCTGCGCACATTGGTTAAAAGGGAGCAGTGGGAGAAAATGGTGGAAGAATTAAGTTAGGGTCGTTGATCTTGTAGAGATCGACGGTCGAAAAAAGTTGGGAGGAAAATAAAGTGAAGGGGTCACTTAAATATAAGGTTAAAAACCTTTAGCGGAGGAAAAATGAATTAAAAATCGAAAAGTGTTTCGGGAGGAATATGAGCCGTTGGATGAGATTGGCTCATAAGGATCAACGGCTAAGGAGGCGTGCGATAAATCATAGTGGAAAAGAGGGAAAGCGGTTTCGAAAGCTAAAACCACGGGTTTCGCGTGGTAAAAGGGCGGGGAGGCAGTTTTTCCTTTTTGAACGTGATATGCATTCCCGCCCAACACGTGTCCTTGAAAAACAGCTTATATCGCGCGGCCTTTGGAAAATTAACCTTTGTGCTAAAATTTATGATGGAATGTGGGTAGTTAGATCTGGGACCTCAGATCTAACGGTGGGGAAGCGAGCACGATATTGGAGAGATGCGTGAGCAGAAGCGGGAAGGGTGGTTTCAATCCGAGCCATTGGATCTAATATGGACGGCCGAGATCAAATATTGAAAAAGGCAGGACCCACAGGAGGCAGGCCTATCAGGTTTAATATGAGCCGTTGGATGTGAAGATCAACGACGAAGATTTGATCTGGGGTATAAACAAATTAATACACAGGTGGAGAGAGAGGTTAATACAGGCCATTGATCTGCAGAGATCAACGGCTCATGATTGATTGGGGGATGGCCAATCGGGGCGAGGTAAAAACAATGTGAAATGCGCTCTTTGAAAATCACCGATGCAATGTTGCGTTGATCATTGATCGGCTTTAAATCAACGGTCGAGATTTCTTTAAATAAAGAACCGGCGGAAACCCCTTATAACACATGAAAATCAAAAATTTAATAAAAACAAAGGTTTTGGCTTGGGGCGGGTTTATATATATGAAGTGGATAGGCGCCCGTCTGCGGGGCCTTTGGTCTATATGAAAGATAATAGGCCCAGGGCTTATATATAAGGGCCAATCGCATCGGAAGGTCGGGCTTGGTCGTTCAATCGACCCATTTAGAATTTTACGATGCAATTAGCGCTTTGGGACTTTTAACTCTTGGTCCCAGGCGTAAGTTATATGGAGTAAAGCGGAGGGGCGGAGTTTAAACAATGGGGCTTCAATCGCATCGGAACTTTTGATGCAGGTTTTTCAATCTACCCATTTTATATTAAAAACTCTGCATGGGCGTGTTTGGACCAAAATTAGGAAAAAGTGGGTTTATTGAATTTACAAAGGAAAAAGGCAATCGGGAATGTGTTTATACAATGTTTTAGCGCCCGATTGCGGGCACAGGGTTTATATGAAGCGGCTATAGGATCGAGAGTTATAAAACAAAGGGCTAATCGCATCAAAAAACTTTGTAAGGAAAAAATACTTGTGCGTTGTGTTTTGTTCCGATGCGATAAGCACCGAAAGGCTTAGTGCTTGGTTCCAGCACCAAGGCGTATGGTGGGGAAGTGGTTAGGACTTGGCCCAAAGGGGCTTAAACCTTCAATACAAAAAAGTGTATTTTTTATGATTTCTTCAGATTTTTCTGATGGATTTGGGGGTTTCGACAGAGTTTAAAAAGGAGTTTCAAACTCTGTAAGGTGGATTTTATGAAGGGGTAAATGGAAAAAAGGAAAATAGAGGCATTTCATGAGGAAAAGAGGAGGCAACATGAAGGTTAGTTTTGAGGTGGAGGGAAGGGAAAAATGGTTTTTACAGCAGTCTTTTCTGTATGGGATCAGCATAATTTCTGAGTTTGAAATGGAAACAGTAGTGAATATTGAACCAAGGGCATGATGTCTCCATGAGTCTTAAAGAGATAACACTTTTTAGCAATAAAACCTGTTTCTTGAAGGCTCCAAAAATGTTTTAGCCACCTTTTGATATAACAAATTTTATAGGTGGCTAACAGAACCTTGAATCGTACAAGAGAGCCCAATCTCCTTTTTGGAACTTCTTCTTCTTAATAAACCCGTCATGCCATCTAGCTCTCTACTACTAAATGATCTCTGTTTGTTGAATGGCAGTCAGTCGTTTCTCTTCCAACTCATTGAGCTGGTTTAATATTTGTTTATGGTTTGTGCTTAAGTCCAAATTGATCTGCAATGTTGTTCTTAATGTCTTTATCTCGAACTCTATGGTGAATAAAGGATTCTTACCAACACCAATTCATATGGTGAGAATCATGTAGTATTCCTCCTTGTTGTTCTATAAGCCCACAGCACCTCTGGGAGTTTCTCAACCCAATTTCTTCGGTGGTTGGCTAGTGTCTTTGTTAAGATTCCCTCAATGACTTTATTAGTGCTTTATACTTTACCATTTGCTTGTGGTTGATAAGGTGAAGTGATCTTGTGATGAATTACATATTTCTCAACCAACTTCTTGATCAAATGAGATGTAAAATAAGGCCCTCCATCCGTCACTATCTCCCTGGGTATCCCGAAGCGAACAAAGATATCTTCGAATAGGAAGTCTGAAACAGCCTGCTCTGTAGCTCTAATTAGTTCCTTTGCTTCGACCCACTTTGTGACATAGTTGGTGCAGACCAATATGTATGAATTTTGTTGTGATGAAGGATTAATCAGCCCTACAAAGTCTAGGGCCCATTTCTCAAATGTTTCTATCACTATTTGAGGTTGTAATGGCATCTCATATGATTTCAGAGGCTGGCCCATCCTTTGGCAGCTATCACATCCCTTCACAAACTTCTTGGCATCATGGAATATATTTGGCCAATAATACCCTGTTGAGAGTACTTTATATCTCGTCCTTTTGTTAGCGAAGTGCCCTCCACAGGGTTCCTCATGACAAGCTTTCAATATCTCAAATACCTCATCTTCTCTAACACATCGCCTAATCTAAAAGTTTGGCTCGGTGTGATAGAGATTGCCTTCTATCCAAGAGTAGGTAGCACTCTGTTGTATAATCTTCCTCTTTTATTTGGAAGATAAATGGTGTGGAATTTTCCTGCAGCAAGATAATTGACTATATCTGCATACCATGGTGAGTGAGTAGAGATGGAAAAAATATATTCATATGGAAAAGAATCCTCAGTGGGAGTGCAGTCATCACTTATAGTTAATCTAGAAATAAAATCAGCAACCACATTATCTTTTCCGAGTTTATCTAAAATATTGATATCAAATTCCTATAACAGAAATAACCATCGTGTAAATCTACCATTAGTAATAGGTATGTTCATTAAAAATCGAATTGTAGCACGGCCAGTGTGTACAAATACTTGATGCCCCATGATGTAGTGCCGAAATTTGTTGATAGCATGCACTACTGCTAGGAATTCCTTCTCAATCACTGTGTAGTTGAGTTCTACTGGAGTTAAATTCTTGCTAATGTAATAAATGGAATAAGGTTTCTTTTCCTCCAGCTTCCCCAAAACAACACCCAAAGCTTTGTCAGATGCATTTGTAGTGATATGGAATGGTAATCTCTAGTTTGGTCCTTGTAAAACAGGTGTTGTTGTTACACAGTTATTTAACTTCAAAAAGGCTTGCTCACACTTTTCTATCCACACAAATTCCGCATATTTCTTGAGAAAAGAAAACAAAGGAGATGAAATATTTGAAAAATTCTCTATAAATATCCTGTAGTACCTTGCATGTCCCAAAAAACTACATACCTCTTTTGGAGTCTTAAGAGTTGGGATTTTCGAGATTACCTCAATTTTTGTAGGATCTACCTTGATTCCATCTACTGAAATGAAATGTCCCAGCACAATTCCCTCGATCATCATCATGTGGCATTTCTTCGTGCTCATAGCAACATTAGTTTGTTAACAACGTTTTAGCACCTTTTCCAAATTGACTAATTTGTCTCAAAGGCATCCCGGTAGGGTGTAAAAGCATCCATAAATATTTCAAGACATTCATTCAAGAGATCAGAAAAAATACCCAATATTTCCCTCTGAAAAGTTGTTGGCGCATTACAGAGGCTAAAAGGAAGGACTATGTATGTAAAAGTACCGCACAGGCAAGTGAAGGTTGTCTTGTATTGGTCTTCTGGGGAAATCTGTATTTGATTATAGCCACGGACCCCATCTAGGAATGAAAAAACCTTTTCCCAGAGAGAGTATCCGGGATCTGGTCAATGAATGGTAAAGGGAAATGGTCCTTTTGAGTGGCCTTGTTAATCTCTCTATAGTCTGCACAGACTCTCCACTTACCATTCTTTTTCAGACACCCACTGGATATCAAAAAGGGGGTAGATGAAATTATCATTAAGGATTTTTTTCAGTTCTTCTTTCACTATCTCCTTAAGTGCAGGGTTAATTCGGCACTGCGGTTCTCTAACTAGTTTGCAGTCCTCTTTAAGGTAAATGCGGTGAGTGCATAGGCCAGGATGGATTCCTTTCATATCAATATAGTCCCATGCAAATGCCTTTTTATATTTCTGTAACATTTGTATCAGCAATCTATTTTGTTCAACAGTCAAGTTAGGATTAATGTTTAAATATTTCCCAGGTTTAATTTCAACGGGACTACTAGTAGTATTTGGAGTAGTTTTCAAATGTTCAATGATTACATCGTCTACCTCATATTCTTCCCCCAGATCTCTAATGGATGCAACATAGAGTGAATTGATGATAAAACCATTAATGATATCATCCTATGTTTCATCCTAAAGTATTATTCTTTTCCAAGCATGAGGAGAGGTAGGGAAAGATCAAATTCAAGTTCAAATTCATCCCACCAAGGACTACTAAAATCCATATGAGGTTTTCCTCGGGGGTAAAGGTTCAATTTTTGAGTGGCATGCCCATCTGAGATCACCATAGACCCGAACCTAAACCCGATATATGCGTCTGCAGTGGCTAGCCACGATCTTCCCAATATTAAAGGATGACCCCCCAGGTTGGATTTGGTTTTTAAAATGAGAAAATCAGCCGAATAATTCCAAGAAGCCATAGTGATAACCACATCTTCTATCATTCCCTCAGGCTTGACACGGGACCTATCTTCTAATTCAAGCATTGTGGGTGTAGTTCTAATTCCATGAAGTCCTAGGGAGATAAATAGGTCTTTGGTCGTGACATTAATGGTTGCCCCCAAATCAATCAAAGTGTTGGTTACGGGTTGGTCATCAATATGGACAGTCACTATAGGATTCCCTGGGTCATTATATTTAGTCAAAAAAGGCTGATCAATCATAATATCAGACAGTTTCCCCATAACATGGATAGTAGCAGGGTCTTTCGAATTTCTTCCAGTCTTTTTGACACACAGATCCCTCATTGTTCTATAATAGATAGGTACTTTCTTAAGAGCCTGTAACAGCGGAATCCGCACATACAAATTTTACAACTCTTTGAGGAACTCAGGTTCATATTGTGAGGCTGGCCCAGTTTCAATTAACCATTGAGGGTATGGAGGATCTTAAAACTTAACAGCTGATTCAGTTGTCACAGATGCACCAGCCTTGCTCGAGTTGGCTGATGAAGAAATAGCAGGCCTTCCCGACCTGGTTGCTACAGGTGTAATAGCAGGTCTTGTATTAGTTGTTACATGTGTAACAGTTGTCTCAGAATCGTCCATATCCTTCCTAGGTGACTCACATTATTCTTCGATAATGATGGGAGTATGTTCAGGTCTAATTATTTTTCCCAATTGAAGTTGAACCTCGTTGAGCACAATGGGAGTAATAAGATAATTTTGGAAGGTAACTAGAGCGTCTATGCTCTAAGCTGCCTTATTATTCGGATTGGGGTTAGGTTTTAAAGGTAATTGGGGTTGGACAGAATGTGTAGGATTTTGAAGAGAAGGAAGTTGTAACTGTTGTTGCATTGGTAGTGTAGGGGGTACTAGACCTTGGTCATTACCTCTCCAATTATGGCTCCAAGGATGAGGTTGTGATGGAGGATATTGCATTGGTGGAGGGGAAGGCCACTAGTTCCATGGTGAAGGAAATTGTGTTGAGGAAGGAGTAGGATACTTCCATGGATATTGCTGACTATTATAAAAATTATTCCAAGGATAAAAAGAGGAAAAATATGGAGGCATACCTGTAGTTCATGGTTTTCATGGCCTCTTTGATCTGATGAAATAGGAAGACTAGACATCCTCGCTTGATTCTTGAAGTACAACCTTCAGTCTGGGCAGTTCAATACATTGATTCGTGAAATGTGCCAATTTGAATATGTTGCACAGGCTGACGCTACTCATTCCACATTCTCTTTCCAAATGTTTCTTTTTACATCGGGGACAAAATATTTTTAAGGCTTCTTCAGCTTCTACTTGTGCTTTCTTAACTTGTACCATAGTGATCTGGGCAGAGAGAGTGTTAAGGAGGTCAGTTTTAAAATCCTCAAATAGATTTCTGATCTATGCTCTGGTTACTCCTCCACTTGTGGACTTCTGTGTCCGGACTGAAGGGTCCCGAACTAAACTTATCCCCTTGACTGATCCTCTTGAACTCCGTAGACAAAGCTTCATTATTTATTTAAGCGGTTCTTGTGATATGTCTCCTTTTTCCCAACAAATTCAAATGCTCCAGACAATCATCTCTTATACCTCTTAAGAATATTGGTTTCAGAATTTCCGGAGCTAAGTTACTAAACTTAGACCTTTGTAAATTGTAATGGAATCGTTCCATATAGTCTTCTAAGCTCTCCTCCTCCTTCTGTGCAATTCTAAAGATCTCTTCCTTGAAATCCCTGGTTCGACAGTAATCCTGATACTTAAAGAGAAAGGCCTCTCTCATGTCATTCCAGGTTCAAATCGTGCCAGCACCTAGTCTCATGAACCATATTAATGTTGCTCCTTTCAGAGTAGCAGGAAATAATTTCATCTTTTGGGCATTTGAAGTGTAGTCATAACCTCTACACAACACATTGAATTCTAACAAAAAGGTATCAAGATCTTCAACATCCATCCCTTGAAAGGATGGTAGGGATGACAAAGGAATTTTTTTCATAAGAGCCTCATCCCGTGTTGCTACTATCGGGAATTCAAAAGTAACAGAGCTATCTATCTTGACATTTTCGTCCCCCATGGCTTATTCTTCTTGATGGGATGAAAGGACCTCGGAGTATGTAGGATATTGATAAATAAAAGGATCAAGATGTTCTAGGACCAACTGTTTGACTACACTACCAGCATCCAAATGATGATCAACTAAATGTTTTTCCTCAGGTCCCTAATGCTCCCCGTTGGTCTCCCCTTGTCCTTCAATTCTCAAATCTTGATCAATGATTTTCCACTATTGTTTTAGATTTTGAGTCTTTATATCAGGAGTGGATATGTTGTTTGAAGGGTGGTGATGTCCAGACATGGAAGGCACCGATGCCTCAAGCTTCGATATAGTAGCCTCTTTTTGTGGTCCTGTCTTCCTATTATCTTTGTATGAAGTAGACTGTTCCATTTCTACTTTTGAGATCAGATCTCCAAAGAATGTATTTCTTCCCAAGTCTGCACTCTTCTTTTCCTTTTTATGACCCATCTTTCCTATAGTTAGTAGAGTGGGGGGTGTTTGTGGATTTTTCTATCGTCCTATTGGCACACATGGACCCTTTGTGTAGAAATTCATCCTACAAGTGCCTAGGTATGTTAGAGCGATGCGTAGGTTCTTACCTCTCGTATTACCGCCCAACAATTGTATATCTGAACACACCCTAAATAAAACACCCAAAAATTCACACTTATAAGTGTCCCATCAAGACATTGGTGAGCCTGCTTAGGTATGTTAGAGCAATGTGCAGGTTCTTACCTCTTGTCTTACAGCTCGAAAATTGTGTCGTTGGAGACACGCTAAAAAACACACAGAAATTTCACCTCTAAGTGCCCAGTGTAGCAATGGTGAGCCCACCCAGGTATGTTAGACCGATGCACAGGTTCTTACCTCTCATCTTACCACCCAACAGTTGCAGACTAGGTACACTCTATCATCTAACAAACAACTCTGGTTGATTGGATCGTCATTGACATCCCCGGCAACGGCTCCAAAATGTTGGGTTGTATTAATCACGGTTAAATGACTAAAACAATACACATAATTTATCAATCCAGGGACATATTTTATTCCAATGACAGTCGCATTGTCTGTGTCGATACACCAAATCAAAATAAAATCCAAATAAAGGAAATTGTTGCTGAAATAAATGCTGGAATAAATCACTCATGCAGAAATAAAATAATCTACGGGACTATGATCACACCTCAATTAATTTTTCTTGGTGTGCCACACAACAATTACCCAGCTGGTATCTCTAATCCCACATGTGTAACAACATATAAAATATTGGAATTGAAGCAGATCTATTCTCATCTAAAACAGCAGCAACAGCACTTCCACTGATAAATAAAGAAAATAGAAATATATATACACAGCTACCTTAACCACTACAATCCCTACTAAAGAGGAGGGCCCTTCCTCCCTAGTAGGGCGTAGGAAGAGAAATAACTTAACAGAAACTAAATTAGATGATGCATGTAACAACAACAACAGGATAACTTATATTAATGTGACCAAAATTACAAAGCCAAAGTAATGTTGTTCTCCGCTAACCCTTCGACGTCAGGGGTTGAGAATTATATAGTGGTTACATCTTCAGAAAAACGAGGGATGGATCAGTCATGAGAATCTTATGATTCTCATGCTGATCAAAATAGAATACATATAGTTAGAACAACTTCTTAATAAAAATTCTGACTAGAAAATATAGATTACAATCAAAACCAATTAAAGGTTGTTATCCTAAAATACAATACGTAATAACTTCTACAGCTATCGTGGAAAATCACAGTTGTAGTGTAACAGCTAGGGGATAGGTCAACATCATAATTTGGCGAGATCTCGTCAGCGGTACAATTGTAACAGCAGTTTGTCAGCGGGTCTGTAACAACATCTTGGTGTAACAACGTCATGGTGTAACAGCTCACTATAAAAACATGCCTTTAACTGCTCATGTATGCCTCATGCTCTAGATCTTTTGTGCTACAATTATCATCTGAAAGGACAAGAAAATACCAGAGAACTTCTCCAAACATTCATCCATAGTTAGTCATAAAAAAGACACGATACATCATAATAATCGATGAAATGGCAAGGTAATGAAAATAAGGTGAAACGACACAAGTTAAGATAGAAAGGTAGGAAAAAGAGGCAAAGATAGTCCCAATGGTTATAGTCATGAGGTAAAATGGGGGAAACAAATGTAGGAAATAAGTACAAAACTAGCACCCAACAAGGGGCATGTCCACCCAAGTGTTAAGGTAGGTATTAGACCATGTAAACAAAGTAGGTTAATTAGTGGACAAACCAAACTCTTTTGATAAGTTAATTGCACTAAGGGAATTATTTTGACTCATTTTGAACCAGAAACAAAAATTTGATAAAAGTAAATAAAAAGAAACTTGATTTCACCATAAAACTAGTGCAACCATATAAATTATATGACTAGTAAAGGTAGTTAGGAATCAATCCATGATAAGCATCAAAACACTTAGTTCATGATACATCTCACATTGCTAAAATTAGAAATAATCATAAAAATTAACTAAATCATAACTTTATTTTAAACTATTATTATTATTATTATTACTATTATTTATAAAAATAATTAATATATAAGTTAAACATATATACATTTGAAAAGCATGTAACAATATTCTTAACCGTGCAGATTCTCCTCACTTTACCATGAAGATTCTTAATTTGTAAATAGACTTTGCTACAATACAATGGACCAATATAACAAGCTCAAAAAAACATAACTCATTTCATATAACACTTGTTAGTATGTCATTTTTTTAATTAATCAATTTAATTAAAGGAAAGAAGCGCATAACTACTTTAGAGATAAATCTCAACCTTTGATTTGTGAAAACTACTAAGAATATTCTAGAATATTCAATGGGGGTTAAATCTCTATCATCCACCTAATAATTATTGTGTTGAGAGGCACTCTATAGCCTAGTATGTGGGTGATGTTATAGTGGTGTAAATTTTTGGTTGTAAACATCTACATGTCGGCTCAATTAAAAATAAGTAAAACGTTAAAGGAAATATAGAGACCAGTTTGGGGAAGATGTTCTAATTTCTGTAAATGAGTGTAAACATTTAAATGTTGGCTCAATTAATAATAACAATTTAAAAGTAAAAATAAAAAAAAACAAAATTGGATTTGTTCTATTATGATTTTGTTTTTATTGATAAAATTAGGAACAAGTTTTTAGATAAAAGAAAATCATTGCAATGAAAGGCGCTCTCAAAACCAGTATGGTAAAGATGTTGCAACCTAATTGTGCACAGAGGCTCTCTACAGCCCATTGTGGGGGAGATGTGTAGGTGTTAGATGTTAGATGGGTAGGTATTAGATGTTTAGGCATTAGATGTTAAATAGGTAACAATTAAATATGTCAATAATTTTTAAATAGTATATATATATATATATATATATATATATATATAATGTAAGCATTTTGACTTGGTCAAATTACATAAAATTAAAAGTAATTATTATTATTATTATTAGTAATTAAAATAAAATTGAGATGAAATAGTAAATTTACCAATGGAGGCTTTTGGGCATCAGGTTTTCACAACCCATGGTTTTTCCCATATTATTCTTATTTAATGGTGAAATTACATTAAAAAATAAAATTCAAAAAACAATAATAATAATTAATAATTAAAATAAATTGAGATTTCCCCGTTGGGTGTGTCCAATCACTCAGACAAGTGGGAAGAGGGCAGTTAAGGCCCTCCCGACTCCAAGCCACGTGCCTACTGACTCACTAAGATCACACACGTGAGTGGTTAATGCAGGGATTCTAGGTTAAATCATAATCCTAGCATATAAACACAGATTTCTTCACCCAGCATGAAAATTCTCAATTCTTCATTAAACATAACATCGAATGCTGCTCAAAATATGCATAAAGAGAAAGAGAGCCATACAATAAAAATATTGATATTAAAACAGAAAAACTCTTAGGCCAAATATTACATTGGGCGGCCTCTTGGCTCTCAGCCCTTCAACCCATATTTCTAATTCTCTGCACTCCTCACTTCACACTCTCTCCCCTTTTCTCACCCTCGTAAGCTACATATTTATACATAAAAATAATTTGTTCCACTCCATAATTTTCTCCTCATAAATCTCAACGTAAAATCTAATTTAAATTAATCTTATTTTGGACCCAACTAAGTCCCGTTTATGGAATTTCTCATCCCTAAATTATCTACCTAAATCAACTCCACTCATATCCTTATTTATTTAAGGGATATCTACAAAAAATCATCACATTTATAATTTCTCTCCTAATTTATTAAAATTAAACAATTTAATTAATAAAATAATTAAAATTTCTCACCCTCCTCATTACGTAATTGAATAATGAAAATTTGGCTTGGATGCTCCTACATCAGACTCCCCAAGTAGAGAAGTTTTCATAGACTCCTATCTATGAGGTCCGTCACTTTTCTGTAATACTGCGACAGCCACAAGTCCCGATGACTTGCTCCCTCCAGGATTCCATACTCTATTCTGTCATTGGTCCTTCGAAGTATCAACTTGATTTGATAACTCATCGTCCACTCTGTCGATCGGATTCCATCGGCTTCTCCAACACTTTCTTTTGCCAATTCCTCGGAGTAATTCCTCTTTGTTGAACTCTGTCGTCTCCAAATGAGCTGAATACTCAACTTTCTGCAATGGAAAATAATCAAGAACTCTTTCTTGAGTACAAATAGCAAAAACTCTCTCGTCCAGTGTTGTACCTGCATTCACTAACAAACTGTTAGTTTTAAAAATGTAAGACCTTTCGGTCTCTTTTGATGCTTCAGGCATCAATCTCCCATCATCGACTTTCTAGACTTCAATATATTTTGTTTTGAACTGCTGGCTACTTCCATCTTGATCCTGTTGATTCACTGTTTCCTTTATGTCCTTACAGACACAACTTCCTTGCTACTTCTGATCTTCCATCTCAGTACCAAATAACTTCTGCTCGATTTCTCTGATTTCGACATCATATCTGTTAATGTCATTTTCTATACCTATAGTTACATCATTATTTGAAAATTTATAACATTCATTCAACTCCATAAATGTTAAAAATATTTCATCTCTACCATGCATAGTAACTGCAATTTCTTCTGGATCAGGTTCTGTAAGTTTTTCTTCTCCATCAGGTTCCTTAAGCCATCGTTCTAAGAATTCGATTTCCATGTGAAATATTTTCAGCACTTCATCACTACCTTCACTCTTCCTCTGGAAATATTCTTGAGTTGTCCTGGTTTCAGCATCATTACATTTTAAACTTTCATCAACAATTTCATTAAACAAATACATTTGTTTACCTCTTTGGAATATTTCTTCGGCATGTCCATTTTGTTCCTGTTCCATAACAGCTTCGACTTGCTGTCTTACCCCAAATAATAATTCATTTATGATTTCTTCCTATTGTAACCAATCAACACTTTCCTTCTCTGAAAGGAATTCTCCACCAGACTTTACCTCAAAATTTTCATTCCCCTTTGTGACAATTCCATCAGACTGCTCATCCTCTTTCGAACATCCTGCAAACATACATAAATTGTGAGAAAAAATATAAGGCTTCATAGCCTCATCTGCTTCTCTCGCCAAAACATCTTCAGATGCTTCTGAACTAGCCCAATAGTTCATGAGATCTTCCTCATTGATCTCTTCACCCAGACTTTCACCCTGTTCTGGGGCACAAATGGAAACATCCATTTTTAACTCAGCCTCTCTGAGTTCTTCACAACTCAACATCTGTTCGAGCATCTTCAGCTCTTCTGCCAACTGTATGTTTACCTGCTTTTCCCTCTTTGTGTGTAGCTTCTGTCACTTTACTTTCTTTCTCATGGTCCAACCATGTGTCTGGTATTTCACATTTTCCTGCAACAACTCCACTAACAATTCAAGGTGAATTGTTATCTCATCCTTCTCCCGCTCGTACTCTTCATCCATCAACTGTTCACATGTGCCACTTACCTTGGCATTTTCCTTCTTCTTCCCTCTGCTGTGGTCTTTATCAGATCTTTGGAAATGACTATCAATAGTCATTTTCCCCTCCTTTGTGAACTTTATCAGTTCACATATGGATTTGATTCAATCCACTTCTTAGAAATCATTCACACTTTCCATTCATCAAAATGCAAGTTCTCCTCCTGCACTTGGCTTCTCTTGGTTCTCTGTCTTGGAACCAATCTCTGGCAACCCTCTTGCTTCACTTTGCTGCAAACAACACTTTAGTAACGCATGTGTTACAATGACTAATTATTTGGGTGTCGGGCTCCGCCAAATTACATTCAGACTCTTGACTTAGCTTACGACTCTTTGACTTCAGACTTACACTAATTTTTCTTCTTGGATGAAAATACTCAATCTCAACTCAAACTATCCAAACTTTCATTTGACTCTAACATTTGTTTTCACTTCAAGCTTTGTCCTAATAACAATGATAGTGGATATTTTGACTTAATTGAAGTTATACAATTCTTCAATAAACATACACCCCTAATACATTTTTAGGATGTAAAATATTCACTCTCTTTCATACTTCATTCTTATGAAAAATCATCAGTTTGCCTTATCATTTCACATGATACTGAAGTCTTTAGTCGAATTGCAATTCAGGTTTTCCAAGATTTATTTTAAGATGAAAATAAATAAACCATTCAATATTCAACGTTCAGAAATATCTTCCTGAATTATCATACCTCATGCTCCTGTTAAAGTTATTAATAAACCTTTCTCTCTGCAGTCTCAACCCTCTGGTTTCCACTCTTCTGTGCCATCTTTGTCACTGTCAATACTTTCATGCTCACAAACTCGTCATCTTAATGCAAACATTTCCCTGTTTTTTTATACACCATGCAAAATCAATTCACATCTCTTCACCTGTGTATAGAGAACAAGAAACCTCTTCGATAAATGATGTACAACTTGTACATTGTGTTCATCCTGAATATCACCTCCTTAAATGTCGTCACATGATGGTAAAAACAAAGGTTTTACAACATCAAACAACTATGGTTTTCTTGTGTTTTCAATCATAAACACAAATCACAAAAGCCCTCCCATTTCCAACTACAAACTTTGATCTCAAAATGATGCAACCAAAATTGCGAAGAATCCACATTATGCATAAAAATGCATGTTTCAAGATTTCAATACACTTTAGCATGGTGAAAATCCACATCACTTAATAAATAAAAGTTCACACAACTTTATTGGAATTTCATTAACACCATCACTGTGTTATCCTCCATGAAATAAAAACATTATGATTTACCTTCTGCGCCCATAGCACATTTACCACTTCTCTCTTTAGTTTCAAATCTCCACCATCTTCAGACCTTTGAAAATGAAGCCTCATCCATCAATCCAATGATTTCATGATCAACAGATATATTCTCTCCAAAGCTGTGTGAAAACCCTTGTTGGTTTTCAAAACCATCTCTTCCCCTTTTCACGTTGATTGCACAATCTTGAACAACATGTGAGAAAAAAAAAAACTCAATAGCACAAACATATGATTAAATTAATTTTCTCACCAAAATTCAAAACAATAATGCTCCCAGCACAGGCTTTGTATCACTGCAATTCTCTTCACGCAATCTCTTTCTCACTTCTGACACCAAAATGATGTAGGAAAGTAAACTGAGGACCTTTTCTTTTCTTAAAATCTCAATTTCAATAGGAACACTTCCTCACCCAAGCAATTCCATTACTATGGTTGTTAGATCCGCAAGGGATAGTTGCAACTATGTATCACCACAAGCATTGCAATTTAAAACCACATCCTTACTTGGCAATGGACATTTCCATACTACACAACACAGATTAAAGGTTGATTCGCACTGTTGTCAAATAATTAACCATCCAATACTTACGCAACCCTTCAACAATGTTGCGTTATAATTAAATTGGTGTGATACCTTACAATCATCGCAAAGGACTTCAACGTTGTTATAATTGATACGGTATGATACTCACAATCTCTACAATGGCTCCACGCTAGTATAGCTAGCACAGGCATGTCATAACACGTAGGCACTGATATACAACACGAGCACTGTAATGGCTTCCACGTTGTGGCTTGATCACGTCCCAATGCAGACTTTTACCGAAATGGTAATGTTACCATTCAATTCCCATGCAACCACCTACGCAAATGTATTAACACTCGCATTATGACTCAGGGCACCGGCAGGCTGTATGTCCATCGGTTTTAACGCTGTGTGATATCACCCATGACAGAATGCAATCCCTATTAGTTCACTACAGCAGATACTTTAACTGCCCCAAGCGGCTTTATTGTAAAGACACCGCCCACCATGCTATCAAAATGAACCTCGTATTCATTCACTCAGCTAATCAAGGTTTATTCTTCAATCCTGGAACGTTAACACTCATGGAAACCTTCGACTTCAAATTCTCTTCCAGTGCAATGACTCATGCTCTACAATCAGTATATGCTTCAATAACCTTCGGAACAAAACTCATTCAACACAGTCTTCCAGTATCGGTTTCCACGATATGAATTCCTTAATTTATCTCAACGATGGTTCCTCCTCAGCTTGTATGCAGTCTCTATATGCTTGGATTTCACATACAAACTTCAACATTAAGATTTACAACTTCAACGTTATTTCAAGACATATGTAATGCCTCCACGCAAACGTAATGCAGGTTGTTTGATATAGCATGGTCACTGTGGCATTGGATACACGACATTGCAAAGACAGCAACGCTTCCTACGTTGGAATCGACCCCAACCAAAACATAGCATTAATTCTGGCCTTCGAACTCCTTTACAGTCACAGTCTCGTAAACAAAAGGCGACTGTGCTTCAAATTTCGTGGATTTTGAACTCGCATATCAAACCATGCGATCTCATTCAACGCCCATGGTAACATATATGTGTTTTTTTTGTGGCTCCAGAAACATCCATCACTGCATTCCTTCAATCAAACATCAAGGTAACGCATTTGCGTTGGCCTGTGGCTCCAACTACGACCATAACAATGCTTTTTTTCCAGCACAGAACATATCTTCACTTGCTTGTTTTGTAACTGTGCTCCCTTTTTCGATGGCAGTCTTCTATACTTCACACACTCCAACAAATATACATGTAACATATATATATATAAATTTGTAGACTCAAAATAGATATCTTTCCGGCTCTAATACCAAATAATGCAGGGATTTTGGGTTAAATCAGAATCCTAGCATATAAACACAGATTTCTTCACCCAGCATGAAAAATATCAATTATTCATTAAACATAACAATGGATGCTGCTAAAAATATGCATAAAGAGAAAGAGAGCCATCCAGTAAAAATATTGATATTAAAACAGAAAAAATCTTAGGCCAAATATTACATTGGATGGCCTCTTGTCTCTCAGCCCTTCAACCCATCTTTCTAATTCTCTGCATTCCTCACTTCACACTCTCTCCCCTTTTCTCACCCTCATAAGCTACATATTTATACATAAAAATAATTTGTTCCACTCCATAATTTTCTCCTTATAAATCTCAACTTAAAATATAATTTAGATTAATATTATTTTGGACCCAAAAAAGTCTCGTTTATGGAATTTCTCATCCCTAAATTATCTACCTAAATCAACTCCACTCATATCCTTATTTATTTAAGGGGTATTTACAAAAAATCCTCACATTTATAATTTCTCTCCTAATTTATCAAAATTAAACAATTTAATTAATAAAATAATTAAAATTTCTCACCCCCCTTATTACATAATTGAATAATGAAAATTTGGCTTGGATGCTCCTGCATTAGTGGTAAAGAGCCTCGGGGCTTAAGACCTCACGAAAGGTTTATTTTGTTTAAACGTGTGATGGACATAGCTCTGCACATTTCGTTTCCATAGGCGATGGTGAAGGTTGATGCTGTGGTTTGTGCAAATGATCACCTGCTAGCTCTCAAGCCCTGGGTTGAGCTCCGCCAGCCTGGAAAGAGCAGAGGAACAGGCTAATCGAGCAGTGGTGGCGAACGGTGGGAAGCGGGGAGGCTTCCTGGCAACGAAAAAGGAATGTGTGCACTGCACCAGGAGGAGGATGAGGGAGGTGGCAGTGAATTCCAAACGGTGGACGTGGTTTTGGCTGGAAGAATTGGGTTTGCAGCCCGGGCGCCAGCTCCAAATCTAAGGACTGCGCAACAGCAACCCCACAGTGTCGCAACCCCTAGGTGGTTTTGCCTCGATCTCATGGAGAAATATGGCCTTCCTGCAATCCATACCTGTGGGTGGTGGAGCTTCTTCACCTCCCTCGATGACAATATAAAGACTGGGGTTGGACGTGTGTCCCTCGTCTACGAGACTCGGGAGATGCAGGACGTGGTCCAAGCTAAGCTTAGTCGAGGGTTCATAGGTGGAGTGTGGCTCTCCCGAATGGGAAAAATTGAAGTGACTTGGCAAGTTAGCGCAGCACAGCAAGTGGAAGAGAAGGGCGCTTATATGCCGAGAGAGCATGGTCGGGCCCGTCGTGGTGGTCTTGGCTAAGGAATGGATAATTGAGAGGTTCCTAAAGACCCGAGTTCCCGCTCGGAGTCTACAGAGAGCCAGCACTTAGCAACAGCCATGGATATCTCCCAAGCCCAATCCCCTGGCGTGGTTGAGGCCCCAGTCACCCTTGAAGCCATCTCCGCCCAGCTCCAGCTGATTCAGCTCAACTTGGACACCCTGAGGGATAAAAGGTACGAGGACCGGAATGAATTAGTGGCTTACGTTAACATTGTCCAAAGCCTACAAACGGAGACCTTTAAATCTCTAGAGAGTTTGCGTTATATTCTGAGGCACTCTTAAGACCACCTCCGAGCCCTAGAGACCTAAGTGGATCACATCAGCTACCACCTACACCATCAAGATCGTCTCTTCACGGCTCCTCTGCTCGGCCCCCTACACCCACCCCCATGATGATAGTTTTTGGTATGTTTTTTTGCAATTTTGCGGAAAATAACCAAGTGCTTCGAATGCCTTGGAAAGTACCCAAGTTCTACAGGAAATTTATGCCTTCTAGGGTGACTGAATGTAATCAAGCCATGGTGGCTACTACTACAAATTATGTTTTTGATATGATAATATAATACTGGACTTTGACCAACAACAAAAAAAATTGAGATGAAATAGTAAATTTAGGGATGGAGTGTTTTAAGCTCCCGGTTTCCACAATCCATGGTTTTTTCCATGGTATTATTATGTAATGGTCAAATTAGAAAAAAAATAAAAAATAAATTACTTAATTTATAATTAAAATTAAATTGAGATAAAATAATAAATTTATGGACGGATGTTATTCGGCTCTAGGATTTCACAATCCATGGTATTCTTCTCTAATCTAGCTTATTTAAATGTATTTTCGCTGATGTGAGACATTCATTTTAACAAAATCTTTTATCTAGTTCAAAGTATATTCTAAGACATTGTCTACCGAGGAGACAAATTTTCTGAGAGAGCCAAAACTTGTTGGAATCCGACCATTTTTTTCCTAAAAAATATGATGGCATGAGTGCTTGAATATTGTTTTTGATGGTGGAAATGGATTCAACACCACAAAAAACGATGGGGTACCCAAAATATTGAAGCCTGAAAGTTGTAACCAGGATTTCCAAAAAAATTCGCCATATTTTACCAAAATCTTGTCCGAATTTCCATTGTTTTATGAGCAAATTTGCAGCCTCGTTAGACTACATGAAATCCTAATTTCCACCATAAAATATAAAAACCCTGAGTAATTTTCATATCCAATTTGGCAAAGAAAACCACTCAATATACATTATAGCTTTGCGGATGCATGTGTTCCAAGTAAAGCTTGGGAAAAACAACCCTGCTCATTCTATTACATAACCTTCAAAGAATATATTTTTCCAGGTTGTTTTGTATGTTCCAGAATGATAATAAAAAATAAAAACAAACAAAAACAAAACAAAATCTAGTGTATGTAGTCATACATTTTTCTTATATTTATTGGTTAGTATTAAAATTTATTGGAGTTGTTCAGTTTATACTATGTCAACTGTTGGTTTTCACCTCCCCGTGAAACTTCACTAGAATATGTCTGTAATATTCCCAATTAGTCCTAAGCTAATTGGAATATTCATTTTTTTTTTTATTTCTTTGTTTAAAGAATAAAAGTGTAAAGGAGGTCCATAATACTCCTAAATATTGAATAAATCAATGCCAAATGTAAAAAGGCTGAATCTTGGCTGCTAAATCAAGCACACTTAGGTGTGAAAGGGGCTGGACATTTTTCCTGGGTCAACCTTGACCAAAGCTACAGCGTTGTCTTGGAGGAGTGGCCATCAATGAGGCATAGCGTAGTTTTAGATGGAGATGCCTTGTGTGAAAGGAGTGATCTCATTGGAAGTTGTTTAGGGTTTGCAAGCTCTTAACTTATAAAAGGAAGAGGATGGCTGTTGGGAAAAATACTGAGAGGGGCGGGTGAATTAGTATTTACTGCATATTCAAAACTTTTTACTTTTTCACTCTCTAAAACCCATACGCTACTTTCCTTTAGTAAACTCGCGTATACACACGGATATCCTTCATACAACTAGCGTATTAGCAGAGATCTAAATATGCAGATATTTATTAACTTATTCCTTTGCAATATTCATTCATCTGATGTTAAGATAGCAGTAAACATGTGTAGTAACAACAGAATAAACCATCACACAAACCATCACACATGAACACCAGGATTTTTAGGTGGAAACCCAAGTCGGGAGAAAACCACCGCTGCAGTTGCTCAGCCTTCAATATTTTATTATAGAGAAAACATCTTACAACATATGTCCTGGCGCAGACTTGACCAGCACGCAGGCACCCACCTGCGCTCGTTTACCAGCCTCTCCTGGAAGGGAGCTACGACCCCCTGACTCGTTTACCAGCCTCTCCTGGAAGGGAGCTACGACCCCCTGCTCTCGTTTACCAGCCTCACCTGGAAGGGAGCTATGACCCCCTGACTGAAGGCTACAACCCTCAGCACCTCTATGGACCACGTTTCATCAATTTTCACACTGGATCCAAAGCTTCCTCTAGGACACCACTTGCAGGCCACGTTTCATCATATTTTCATACTGGACCCTTTCCATACTTTTAAGCACAGTCAACCATGAAACAGATACATATAACTCACTGACAGATATCAGTAAACCAGCAGAACATATCAGACATTTCTTACCACGGACTTCGCGTGAGCCCCTAGTTTTCATACCTTTCCTTTCCGCGATGTCGCGTATATACGCGCGTCCGTCCATACAAACCAGCGTATACCTCAGTGTATTTTTTATTGCGCATACGCTCTTTCTCTTCGCCGAAGCCGCGTATATACGCACTTCCTCCACGACGAAGTAGCGTATAGATCTTCAATCATTACAGAGCAACATACTTCATCAGATCAGATATTCAGTTCAGATCTACCCTTTTTCTTCAGACAGATGTTCGCCTCATCTCGGTTAAGCCGCAAACGGATCTAGCATATACAAATACATTCAGGATCTGGGTCCCTTCTTGACATTTCTTCATAGGTGCATCATAGATTAGGATCTATCTTCAAACCTTTACCCTTTCCATACGGATATGTACAGAGAAGTATTCATTCAAGCTAGAACATCTTGCTCCCATACTTATGATTTGCACAATGAATTTCTTCTCCTTATATAGGTTTACCCTTTTTCAATACCATGATCCAAAACCACATTACTTTCGATGGTATTCCTAGACGGGGTCATTTAGACGAATCATTACCCAATATAATGGGTCAATACCATGGTGGTTACCCCTGGTTTTGCACTTTAAGAGCGCTTTTGCCCATGCGCGACTTGGAACGTTTATTTCCGCGTGCATACGCGACTTCCCCTAGGAAAATATGCATATGCCTAGAGACATACTCTTTTCATCAAGATTTAGCACATGCTGAATTCCTTTCTTCATTGCCTTCTGTACATACTGTAGATACATCAGATTTACTTCATCAAGAACGTATTCTATCAAGCACAACTTCATCAAGTAAGTTGCCATCATCTTTATCAAGGGGGTTGCCATTCAATAATAACACTCAGCATCATATGGCTAGCAAACATCATTTCATATCAGATTTACATCATTTACTAAGTCCAACAGATCAAGAATAACTTCATCAGGTGGTTCGCCATCAAGGACAACACATGTCAATAGTAGCATGTCTTCATCTTCATTCAGTGGGTTGCCATCAAGGACAACACTCTGCATCATATTTCCAACAATCTCCCCCTTTGGACTTGATGGCAACCACAATGGTGTTTGATCATTACAACAGATAGGTACATTAAAAATACAATGACATCATGTCACTCTCTCCACCATTCTTTCTCTTCATTCAAACACCATGTCACTCTCCCCCTTTGACATCAAGGGCAAAGGGCGGATCAAAAACCAACATACTTTCCCCCTTTTCTCCTCATGTGGAAGAAGCGTTCTGCGGATCTGATATATACTGAAGTGACCAAGCTCCCCCTGAGTTCATGCTGAATCTTCAAACATATTTTTCAATGAAGTACATGACTCTATGAATTTCCTATCACCAATGACTCATACTTACATCAAAGATCCATCCAAGTGGATTTACATATGAGACTCAACTACCCAACCAAGTGGGTTTAAAAATTTGACTCGGCTACTCGGCCAAATGAGTTTACAAAGTGCTGACTTTTTCACCCAACCAAGTGGGTTTACAAATTTGATAAGTCCTTACATGGCTGAATATTACAATTTTACATCATGAGTCTCAACAAGACCTTTTCACCAAATGACCATTTAAGAACAACACCTAGAAATTCCTCAAGAAAGAGAACATATTTCAGAACCATCATAATGCCAACAATGCATTATACTCAGCAAATCTAATGCTCCCCCTGAAACTGTGCATCCAAGCATCCTTTTCATATGACTAAGGCTCCCCCTTAGTTTGTGCATCCTGAACACTGTCACCACCAATCATCAAGGCATCTTTATCGAAACATTAGAGAAAGAATTATGAGAACTGGAACACCACCAGAGATACCAAACAATATCAGAGATACCAAGCAACACTGCAGCTGTGCTGAAGAGAGCTGTCTCCAAACAGAAAAATGTCAGCAATCATACATACGCGGTTTTCTATGCATGAACTCGTGTATATACGCGACTGTGTTTCAGGAAACCCTCGTATCCAATACCATCTTCTAAATTTATGCGGATCGATCCTGCAGCTGAGAAAAAGACGGTGTTCGACTTCTTTACGAGATATTTGAATGCTTCTGGACTACGGATAGATAGAACAGTGTAGATGTGTCTTTAAGCGTCATCCACCGGTTGTAGCATAAGCACATAAGTAACCAAGCCTTCAGATTCTTTGCAGCATCAGTACAATATTTTCAAGAGAGATTATCATACTAGAACAACATCTTCAAATATGTGTCAAGCAATCATCCATGTGGTCCAATATCATCAAGATCTTCAAGATTTAATATGAAGTAACATATGTAGGCAAAAGATATCAACCATAGTAACAAACTCTGCATGATCTATTCATATTTCTGAATCAAACGACATCCAACTCATCCATGTGTGAGCACAAAAGATACTTATCAGCAACCAGGGCTCAAAATCTCATCATAATAAACCATGTACCAAGTCATCATCATTTGAGCATGAGTATCATAAAAACCAAAGAATAAGCAGTCATATTGCCAACAATGCAATCATTAGTATTTAACCTGCGGCTCCCCCTGGACCAGTGCTCCTTCTTAACTTGTGCAACCTGAAAACGTTCATCAGCAAGTCATCAGCAACAATCTCTGCATGAACTGCCCTTATCTCCGAATTATAAGACTTTCATCTCAACAATGAATACTCTTTATCAACAAGCAAACAAGACTCATCCATAATCTTCAACATAAGTAACCAAGTATCATATCATCATTATTTAAAACTGAGAAATTAAGCTGATACAGAGTCAATAATACAGTTATTATCAATCAGACTGATACTCCCCCTGAGCCTCTGCTCCAGATCTTCAGCTATCATATAAATTCTCTTATCATTAATGCATACGCTACGTAATATATTTGTAACTCGACGATGTATACGCAACAGTTCATCGAACCCGCGTATGGAAAGTGAAACATAGAAATTTTTCATCTTCCTTCATCTCCCCCTGAACTTGTACCTCCTGTACCTATGTTTTCCACATCAGATGCGCTGTTAGAAGTAAACATAACCAAAGTAAAAAAATCAACCATGAGAGTCATCATACATTGCTCCCCCTGTGACGATACATTACTAAATCTCATAATGTATCCCACATCATTCCTGCAGTCAATAAGAAAAGTCAGCTTCAGAAGTGGATGACTGCAGTAGGGTCAATATTCCCTACGTTTTTGATCGGTCCTCCATCTTTTTCCAGATTTGTTTGAACTTTCTATTTGTGTGCTGGAAATTGTCCACTTTCTCAGATCTGTTCAACTTGCATTCCTTTTCTACATGTCCATACTTGTTACAAGAATAACATCTCATGTGTCAGTACGCATAAGAATCATAATGAGTATTTCTAATATTCCTCCTTTTACAATCGGTTGCTTTATGTCCATACTTGTTACATGAAAAACAATATCCCTTGAAGAAACCACAGTACCTTTCTATGTAGGAACTGTTTGTTTGAGGCTTAAATGATCTGCTCCTGCAATTTGCTGCAACATGCCCATAATTATGACATTTAAAGCATTCAACATTATTGACAGATTTCCTTTGAGATTTCATCATTGTTGATTGGCCTTTTGTCTCTTTCAACACTTCGGGTTTTGCATTGACTACCTCTGAATTTTTAGCACTTCCTTGTGAGCTAGATTCACCTTTAATAGTTTCATAGAAACCAAGACCATGTTTGATAGTAGGAGACCTTTGATTACTCAGAATATTGTCCAAGATATTAGTACTATCATGAAACCTTAAAAGTTTAACCTTTTCTTCTAATTTACCTTTGAGAATATTTACCTCAACCTCCAAGTCTTGACATTGCTTTGTCAAGCTTTCTTCTTTCCTTCTTCCATCTTCTACTTGATCCTTGATTGCCCAGAATCTCTTCTTTCACCCAATTTTGTTTTCTTCTGTGTTTTGTTGCGGCTCTTCATTCTTCTTATTTGATGCATCCAGGTTTTCTTTGAGGGAGATGATTTCTGCTTCAAGACCTTTCTTTTCAAATGATTGTAGAGGTTCCTCATTCTTCTTACTTGATGCTTCAAGATCTATTTGTAGAGAGATGATTCCAGCTTCAAGACCTTCATTCTTCCTTTTTGATATTTCGAGATCTGCATTTAGATCGTTGATTTCTGCTTCTAGTCTTTTCATTCGATTGGATGCATAAGCATGAAACCTTTGATACTTGTCCACCTGTCCATTCAACATTTCTATTTGATCTTTCATTTGAGAGATCATCCCTTTGTAGATAGAATCTTTCTTATCAATTTCCTTTTGTTGTTGTTCAACTTTGATCTTGATAGCTTGTTCTAGATCCACAACTTTACTTTCACTTTCTACACCATTGCTTGCACAAAGAAGATTACAAGGGCCCAAATCACTATCAGATTCATCTTCTTCAATTTTGTGAGATATCTTCTTGCCTTGAGTAGCCTTCTTCTTTTTCCTCTTTGCCATGATCACTTGTAGAGCTTCATCAGAATCTGTTTCATCTTCTTCAATTTTTTCTATACATGATTTCTGAGGTATCTCCTTTCTTCGAGTAACCTTCTTCTTTTTCTTCTTTGCCATGAGCACTTGTAGAGATTGGTCATAATCTTCTTCATCTTCACTGGACACTTCATCATCATATTCATTTGCATAATAAATCTTCCTCTTTTCAAATTGTTTTCCTTTACCCTGTTTTTCTTTATAAGGACATTTAGCAGCATAGTGACCAACTTTTCCACACTCAAAACATTTGAAGGGAAGCTTACCTTTGAATCTTCTAGTACCTAGTTGGAGTTTTCTCACAAAATTCGCTTCTTCTTCTTCGGATATATAGCTGGTTTCTTTGACAAATTCCTTTTCCTTTCCTTTTGCAGACACCCTAAAAGCATCTTCTCTGATTTGAGAAGGACCTCCTTGTCTCATTTCAAAAGCAGTCAAAATACCATGTAATTGAACAATAGTAAGAGTTTGTAGATCTTGCCTTTCTTCAATAGCTAAAACTTTAGAGTCAAATCTTGAAGTCAAGGATCTTAAGAATTTTTCTACCAGGGTAGTATCAGTTATGGTTTCACCCAAATTTCTCATCCGATTTACAATATCATCAAGACGAAGAAAGAAACTGGCAACACTTTCATCACTATGCATCTTCAAATTTTCATATTCAATTCTAAGAGTTTGGAGTTTTGCACTTTTTACCTTTGTGTCTCCTTCATAGCTTAGAATGATTTTGTCCATATTTCTTTTTCTTGAATGTGGGCGCATCACTTTAGCAAATTCGAGGATTCGGACATGCTTCCTAACAGACATTCTTTACTTTGGCATTGATTTCATACTTCTTCCTTCTCTTTGCATCGGTAAGATACTTGCTCGTATTGATAGCCTTCTTCCACGATTGCCCATACATACGCACCAAGATTTGCGGAATGTGCTTTTGTTCGTACCTTCAGGAATATCATTGCTTCCATTGAGCCAGAGGTGGCTTTGCAGACATTACTCCTTCTTGACTTCCCATTGCGACGGATCTCCTTCGAAAGCGATCAAGCTTCTATGAGAAGGACCTCCTGCGGGACCAATTGTTGGGAAAAATGCGAGAGGGGTGAATCGATGTATTTACTGCATATTCAAAACTTTTTACTTTTTCATTCCTTAAAACCCATACGCTACTTTCCTTTAGTAAACTCGTGTATACACGCGGATATCATTCATACAACTCACGTATTAGCAGAGATCTAAATATGCAGAGATTTATTAACTTAGTTCTTTGCAATATTCATTCATATGATGTTAGGTTATCAGTAAACATGTGCAGTAACAACAGAATAAACCATCACATAAAGAATCACACATGAACACTGGGATTTTTAGGTGGAAACCCAAGTCGGGAGAAAACCACCGCTGCAGTTGCTCAGCCTTCAATATTTTATTATAGAGAAAACATATTACAACATATGTGCTGGTGCAGACTCCTACCAGCACCCAGGCACCCACTGCGCTCGTTTACCAGGCAGCCTCTCTAGAAGGAGCTCCAACCCCACGACTCGTTTACCCGGCCTCTCTGGAAGGGAGCTACGACCGATCTCGTTTACCGGCCCTCACGGAAAGGCTACGACCCCCACGGCGAAGGCTACAACCCTCGACGCACCTCTATGGACCACGTTTCATCAATTTCACCTTTGGACCAAAAGCTTCCTCTAGAACACCACTTTCAAGGCCACGTTTCATCAAATTTTCATCTTGAACCCTTTCATACTTTGAAGCACGATCAACCATGAAACGGACCATATAACTCAGCGACGGATATCGGTAAACCGGCGAACGATTAGACATTTCTTACCACGAGACTTCGGCAAACCCTAGTTTGCATACGCGCTTTCCTTTCACTGATGTCGCGTATATACGCGCTTCCGTTCACATAAACCAGCGTATACCTTTGTACATATTACAGAGCTCATTTCATTGCGCATACGCGCTTTCTCTTCAGCGAAGCCGCGTATATACGCGCTTCCTCTGCGGAGAACTAGCATATAGATCTTCAACCATTATAGAGCAGCATACTTCTTCGGATCAGATATTCAGTTCATATTTACCCTTTTACTTCAGACAGATGTTCGCCTCATCTCAGATCTAAGCCTTCCATAAACAGATCTAGCAGATACAAATACATTCCAGATCTAGATATTCCGCTTCATCATTTCTTCATAGGTGCATCATAGATTCGGATCTATCTTAAACCTTTACCCTTTCCATACGAGATATACTTCACGGAGAGAAGTATTCATTCAAGCTTTCAGACATCTTGGTCCCATACTTATGAGGATTTCACGATGAATTTCTTCTCCTTATATGGGTTTACCCTTTTTCAATACCATGAGCCCCTTTTCCAATACCATGAGCCAAAACAATACCATGAGCCAAAACAACATTACTTCCGATGGTATTCCTGGACGGGGTCAATTAGGCAGATCATTACCCAATACAATGGGTCGATACCATGGTGGTTACCCCTGGATTTGCACTTTTAGAGCGCTTTAGCCCATACGCGACTTGGTACGTTCTTTTCCGCATGCATACGCGACTTCCCTTAGACAGATCTGCGTATGCCTTGAGACATACTCTTTCACCATAGATTTAGCACAATCTGAGTTCCTTTCTTCATTGCCTTCTGTACTCACTGTAGATACATCAGATTTACTTTCATCAAGAACATATTCTATCAAGCACAACTTCATCAAGTAAGTTGCCATCATCTTTATCAAGTGGGTTGCCATTCAAGAATAACACTCAGCATCATATGGCTATCAAACATCATTTCATATCAGATTTACATCATTTACTAAGTCCAACAGATCAAGAATAACTTCATCAGGTGGTTCGCCATCAAGGACAACACATGTCAATAGTCGCATGTCTTCATCTTCATTCAGTGGGTTGCCATCAAGGACAACACTCTGCATCATATTGCCAACAATGGCAGCATTAGAAGGGGTTGATGATATTATATTTCTGAATATATTTTCTGTTTAGACATATATCATTCTCTAGATGTTTAGCTGAGAATTAATTATGTTTAGCATTGGGTGTTCCTGGTCAGGAATCCCACCTCTTCCCATTGAGTAGCTCTTGGGAGAGTTTGCATTGTATTGTCCACTATCTGGCTAAAGGCCAAGCTTCTTCTTTCAACTACAATGCAGATCATGTTGATTATTTGGTTGTCTTTGCAAGCTGCAACAAGTGGAGGCTAGATCCCTTCATATCTAAGCCATTTCAGTGCTCCTTTTCAGTGGAGGAGACTTATACTTCATTGGCAGGAGAGTATTGGATTTATTGAGCTTCATTTTCTGATCTTGGCATGTGTCCAACCACATTATAAACCCTACAGTGCAGTTTTACTTCCAAATTTGTTTTATTCCTATAGGTGCAGTTGCAGGGTGTTTTGGCACACCATCTGGAGAGTTGGTTTTCAAGTGTTAGGGATTTTCCCTTCACTTTGGAGATCCACTGGAGGGGATCATTCTCTTGTTCATATTAGATCAGATCCAGTTCTAGATCTGAATATTTCTGCAAATCTATAATCATAAAACTCAGATCTACAAGTTGTACATGGTGTAATGCTTAAAACCCCAAGGGGATTTTTGAAGAAGAGACTATATAGAGTGTGGATATTTTATAGATCTGACTTTTCATTCACTTATTTACTCTAGATCTAAAGTGTAATCTACAGTTGTTGCAACTCATTAAAATAACATTGTAAGGCTTTTTCGAGTCTTAATACATGGTTGCAGTACCTCTTTTTGAGGATTTTCTTCTATTGGAGACTTGTATTTCCTGTTATGCATCTTATGGGCCATATTTTACATTTTTTTTGTTGCTTTAAATACATATGAAAGGTCTCCATATTGGCCTCCTTCTTTGTCTTTGATGATTTGCGTTATTTTCCTACAAATCTGCATTGTATTGTTGCATTCCCCATTTGGGAATATTACAGTGGTATTGGAGCATCATCTTGGAACAGTGTGTGCTTTCTAAGAAGCCAATATGTCTTCTGAATAATAAGAGCCTCTTACTAACAGAGAGAAGAGGTATCTAAAGAGAAGATAGAAGAAATTTGATTACACAAATGACAATGAAGGCAAGGTTAAAGCCCCTTTATCTGGAGGTGAAGATGAAGAAAAGGATTTTCCTAAGATCCTTCTTAGAGCCATGCAAGATCTTGCTAGAGAGATCAAAGAGATGAGAATGGAAAGAATCAAGGAATACCCTAAAGGATTTCATCTTGGAGAATGCTCTAGCATGTCTCATCACTAGAATGATCAACCAGTGCATCAGCCACAAGTTTCCCAACGCTCTACCATGCCCACCTTTTTGGTTGTGGGAAATGAAGGGTTTCAAGAGCATGAATCCCTTGAAGACTATTTTAAAGAATATGAGTCTCAAAATCAGAGATTCAAATATCACCTGAGTTTTCAAGAGTTTTGTCACATAAAAGACAATAAAATACCAAGGCATCATCATAGAGGTGGTGGATTCATTCATAATCATGATCGACACCACATTATGGGCAGATTCTTTTTACCCAATTTCGATGGGTCATCCAAGTGTTCTGCCCAATCTTGGGTAGAAAAACTTGACATCTACTTTTATTTGAACAAGGTTCCAAAGATGAAGGCTATCAAGATTGCAACGCTGCACCTTGAAGGTGAAGCACATGACTGGTGGTTCCATGGTTTGTCTACATTGGGCCATGCCAATGTGACTGCTTATTCAGAGTTCACTAGAAGGTTGGTGGAAAGATTTGATAGAAGAGATCCAGAGGCACCATTCATGAGCCTTGCAAAGTTTAAACAATCAGGTAATATAGAAACTTACATTTCTGAATTTTTAAGATTATCTGTTATGGTTCATGATTTGTCTGCAGCAATAAGGGTGTACATGTTCATTGATGGTTTAGACGAACCTCTTCATGGGTTGGTTAAATCTACCAAGCCCACTACCCTAAATGATTCTATTGAAAGGGCTAGAGACCTTCAAGATGCCTTTCCAAAAGCAAAAGCAAATTTTTAGCATAAGCCCTCTTTTCCTTCAAAGGGAAAGGAAGAAAAATCTACTCCTTCCAAGGAGAAATCATACAAGAAACCTCTTGATGATGAAGTCTAGAGAGATCTAAGAAAAAGGAAGCTTTTCTTCACTTTCCAAGAATCATGGGCACCTGGACATATATGTGCTGCTGGAAAAGCACATTACATAGAGGACTTCTCAGATGATGAGGAGGAAGAAGAAGATGAACAAAGAAGAGGTCACGACGCTGGCACTGCAAGAGGAGAGCCAACACCATCAGGAGATGGGAATGGAGCATTTGCTCCTATTGGAGGGGCTCTTGCATCTTTTAGAGGAGTACCTAATTACTTGACCTTAAGATTTCAAGGTTCCATACTGAATCATAGGGTTTTTTTTTTCATTGACAATGGGGCTACCCACAATTTCATTGATGCCCAACTAGTGCAAAGGAGGGCAATACCCACTGATTCTTTTGAGGGATTCTCTATTTTGGTCCCAGGAGATGGAAAAAGGCAATGCATGCATTATGTCCCATCACTTTCAGTCACCGTGGGGACTTATAAATTGATTGATCACTTCTTTGTGGTTGACATACCTAACACCAATGTGATTTTGGGTGTCCAATGGTTGATTACATTAGGGAAAGTCACCATTGATTAGGAGGCTTTGAAAATGGAATGGATGGAAAAAAATAGTGGTAAGACTCAAATTATCAAAGTCATGCATACATATCCCTCACATACCACTTCCACACAAATAACAAAGATGGATTTGCGCAATGGAAGCAAGGACCTTACAGTCCCATCTATCATGCTCATGAGATTGTTTCATGGGACACTGTTATCTAGTGGAAAACCACCTGGGAGGCCACCTGATTCAGATTTTGTGGGAGATGTCTCACAACATGATGCTCCAAGCATAGATCTAGGAGGTATGGGAGCATTGGAAGACAATGATATAGCGCTAGGAGTCTTGGGTAGGCTCAAGGAGGAGGGAGATCTTCTCCCAATATCATCATCACCCACTCTCAAAACAAATTCTGCGCTGTGAGAGGAGAAGCATGGGAGGAATGGCCTTCCAACGCATACCTTCAGCATGGGATATGTCAAGGAGGAAAGAACCCACATGACAGACATTTCAGTTGATAGATCATCAACGTTGTCATTGTTGGGAAGTTTAGATCCATATTGGAAATCACAACTGTTGGTGGATTACTCCAAGGATCTTCATGCTTGCATGATACTTGATGACCAGCTGCATGAAGAGGGTTATCTATTCCATGAAGGATTCATCTATTATCATGGTAGGATATTCTTTTCTAGAGCCTCCAAGCTCAAGGAGAAGTTACTACAAAGGGCCTATGAAGAGTTATGTTTCAGCCACACATATTCCATGAGATTCTACAACATCATCATGGGGAGCTACACTTGGAAGGGCTTTGAAGGAGAACTATATCAACATTTTCAAAGATGTACCATGTGGAGATGGGGCAGCAACATAACTCTATGGAAGAATTAATTCAGCCATCTCTTTCTCTTTTTTAGGAAGAGGATAGATCTAAGCACCACTCCATTTGTTTGAGGAAAAATTTTGGTGAAAAATACGCTCATGTAAATATTGTTTCATTTGATTATTGTTTGCATTCTTTCACTATGTTTATGCAAGCCATGACTCCAAGGAGGATTATTGTACCTTATAAACTTCATGGCCAACTTTTGGTCACAAAAATTTCTGAACATGACCACTCCCTTGGAGGACAAAGGGAGATTTTGTTTCATGATGGGTGCATTCCTAAAGCACCAAATATATCTCACACTTTCAGCCATGGTGAGATGGCATGGGCAGCAAGTAAGTGGTGGGGAAACCACTTACCACATCTTAATCTGATGCAGGCAGGAGATGCACTGCACTGGTTCCACATGTGGGACTATAACCCACCTCCATATGCACAAATTTCTATTTGTACATATGTAGTTTTGATCCCATACATTGATGATGTGCTTGTACTTTTTATGGGAAAGTATGGAGGGAGGATGGGAGGAATATATGTGCCCTATGGTATAGATATTATCCATGTATCTTATGCTACATTTTTCAAGGAGAACATTGGGAAAACCATGCTTGTTTCATTTGATTTATTGTCTCCTCATGGGATGGACTATTTGCATCTTATGAGAACTTTGGAGGAGAAATTCATGGAGGGTTGGATTGGTGAACACTTAGCTTATGGAGAAAGCTTGTCACATGATGGTGTCACCAATGGAGGAGGAGAAGAGTTGCAGCACTCACCTTGTCATTTGCTTGAGGACAAGCAACATTTGGGAGGGGAGGACTGTAATATTCCTAATTAGTCCTAAGCTAATTGGAATATTCATTTTTGTTTTATTTCTTTGTTTAAAGAATAAAATTGTAAAGGAGGTCCATAATACTCCTAAATAATGAATAAATCAATTCCAAATGTAAAAAGGTTGAATCTTGGCTGCTAAATCAAGCACCCTTAGGTGTGAAAGGGGTTGGACATTTTGACTAGGTCAACCTTGACCAAATCTACATCGTTGTCTTGGAGGAGTGGCCATCAATGAGGCACAGTGCAGTTTTAGATGGAGATGCCTTGTGTGAAAGGAGTGATCTCATTGGAAGTGGTTTAGGGTTTGCAAGCTCTTAAATTATAAAAGGAAGAGGATGGCAGCATTAGAAGGGGTTGATGATATTATATTTCTGAATATATTGTTTGTTTAGACATATATCATTCTCTGGTTGTTTAGCTGAGAAATAATGTTGTTTAGCATTGGGTGTTCCTGGTCGGGAATCCCACCTCTTCCCATTGAGTAGCTCTTGGGAGAGTTTGCATTTTATTGTCCACTATCTGGCTGAAGGCCAAGATTCTTCTTTCAACTACAACGCAAATCTTGTTGAGGGTTTGGTTGTCTTTGAAAGCTGCAGCAAGTGGAGGCTAGATCCCTTCAGATCTAAGCCATTTCAGTGCTCCTTTTCAGTGGAGGAGATTTTTACTTCATTGGGAGGAGAGTATTGGATGTATTGAGCTTAATTTTCTGATCTTGGCATGTGTCCAACCACATTTTAAACCCTACAGCGCAGTTTTACTTCCAGATCTGTGTTATTCCTGTAGGTGCAGTTGCAAGGTGTTTTGGCACATCATCTGGAGAGTTGGTTTTCAAGTGTTGGGGATCTGCCCTTCACTTTGGAGATCCATTGGAGGGGATCATTCTCTTGTTCATATTAGATCAGATCCAGTTCCATATCTGAATATTTCTGCAAATCTGTAGTCTTAAAACTCAGATCTACAAGTTGTGCATGGTGTAATGCTGAAAACCCCAAGGGGATTTTTGAAGAAGAGCCTATATAGTGTGTGGATATTTTATAGATCTTAATTTTCATGCACTTATTTTCTCTAGATCTAAATTGTAATCTACAACTATTGCAGCTCATTAAAATAACGTTGTAAGGCTTTTTCTAGTCTTAATACATGGTTGCAGCACCTCTTTTTGAAGATTTTCTTCTATTGGAGAATTGTATTTCCTATTATGCATCTTATGAGCCATCTTTTACATTTTTTTTTCTACTGTAAATACATTTGAAAGACCTCCATATTGGCCTCCTACTTTGTCTTTGATGATCTGCGTTACTTTCCTGCAAATCTGCATTGTATTGTTGCATTCCCCATTTGGGAATATTACAATGTCTCTCAGGTGTTCATAACAACTTAGTTTAGATACAATTGTTATTGAATTTTATTTAGGAGATCAAATGATAACATTAAAAATAAAATTAAACCAAGGATATTTAATATCCTCAACTTCTGCAAAGACAAATATATCTATTCTTAATGACTTTTACAATATAACATAGGAGCTTATTAGGTTTTACAGTAGCTTCAAGTAGATTTTATTTGCTACAAAATTATATAAGTATTAAACCAACCTAGATCCATCTTAAATCTAGATCTCTCAAGCACTGAGAGGGATAGAATCTTTCGAGGTGCAAACCATTCTTCAAGTTTTTCCCTCAAAAAATAGGTTTTCACCACAAGAGAGTTGATCCCTCTCGAGGCTTGATAGCTTTAGAGTTAAGGTGGATCTAGGTTGGTGTAATGTAATGTCCTGTAAATTTTTTAACTCGGTAATTATAAAATAAAAATAACTTTAAACCAAAATAATTGAAATAAAAATTGTATTTTATTGTTATTTTTAATTAATTATTGTTGGGTAGTTCATGTAAACTTGGCTTGGTCAAGTTACCAGTGGTTTTGGAGCGAGACAGGTTTATGAGAACCCATGGTATTCATGTGGAATATAGCCTCTTTAAAGGGGGAAATTAAACCAACCTAGATCCATCTTAACTTCGGATCTACCAACAGCCAAGAGAGATAAAATATCTTGAGATGAAAACCTCTTTAAAGTAAAAATAGATTTGACGTGATATGTATATTACCAGCCTAGATCCCTTTTAACTTCAAATCTACCAAGCACCAAGAGGGATAAAATATATTGAGATTCAAACCTCTATAGAGTATAAAAGATTTGGTCCCTCTCAATGCTTGGTAGATCTAAAGTTAAGACGGATCTAGGCTGGTAATACACATATCACATTAAAATAAATAACATATAAATAGCAACTCTAAATTAAGATCCATATTACCATATAAATAAATTAAAATAATGATTTCATAACCATATTTAAATTTAATTAATAAGCACATTAAAACTTAATAATCTCAATAACCTTACAATATAACAAGATTCTTAATTATGGATATTCACCTCCACTTTACCATGTATATTATTAACTTCTAAATAGGATTTGTTGCAATACCATGTGCCAATATCATGGCTTAGCACTACCACATGCCCAAAAACCATAACTAATTCCACAATCAAAATATTTTATAAATATTTTAATTTTTTAATTTCATAACATTTTTTAAATTAAATCTAAAAATAAAAAGGTTATAATTACTTTTGAGATATATATAAACCCCATATCCTCACGAGGTCTAAATTCGTGGATATTCCATAGAGATTAAATCAGGCTTTATTAAAAATAAAAATGAGAATATATTTATATATAAAGATGTGAAATTTATATAATATAAATAATATTATTAAGAACTAGCATAGAACCATCTTAACTAAGAATCTACCAAGAGATGAGAGGAATCAAATTTTTTGAGGTGCAAACCTTTCCTCAAGTTTTGCACTCAAAAAGAAGTTTGCATCTTGAGAGATATAATCCGTAGATCCAAAGTTAAGATGGATATATGTTGGTTGATAATTACACCAAGAAGGGATATACAACCCAATATGGTTGAGATGTTGTGGTGGTTCTGTAAATTTGTAAACATTTAAATGTTGGCTCAATATGAGAGATGTTGGCTCAATTAAAAAAAATAAAAATAATAAATTGATTAAATTCAATTCGTTCTATTGTAATTTTAATTTTATTTCTCCTTGGTGCTTTACAACCCATTATGAGAAAGATGTTATCATGTCTATAAATTCATGTAAACATTTATGACAGATGTGTTTTAGTATCTGTAAATAAGTGTAAACATTTAAATTTCATCGTAACATGAAAGAGATGTCCTAGTGTCAAAAAAATAATAATAATAAAACATTATGTTACTTCAATTAAAAAGTAATAGAAAATAAAAATTTTAAATCAATATATTGTAGTTTTCGTTTATTAATCATTTTTTTTTACAAAACAACTATATTTATATTAAAAAGACTTGATTTCAAGGCCAAAACCATTTACATGCCTTTGTAACTTCAACTACTTTAAAATTCTAGTACGACCATAGCAAATTTTTCTTGCCTCCACGAGCTTTTTTCACTACAATATTACATTGATATCGGCCCATAAATTTTACAAAATTGCCCAAGAAATGGCTCATATTTGCAATACGTACTTCATATTTAACTTAAATTCCCGATATATTGCTCTCGCGCAAAGGGATCGCTTAGGTACATTAATATTCCAAACCTCTGACAGTTTCATCTATATCCTCAACGTTAACTAAAGAGACTAATTTGCATTAAAACAACATCATCCTCCATACCATTTGATGCAGATGGGGTCACCTTCATGCATGAATTAAAACGTTATACACAATACCAATCGCACAATTTTCCTCCTATGTCGTATGTCCCAAGGGTGATCCAGATTGGATCATCGTATTGTTTGTCATCCAGCTCAATGTATTCGAAGTGGACAAAGTAGAGAAATCCACTCACGACACCATTTTCACCGATGGGATTGAGTTTGGAAAAACAGGGTCTAAAACTTTCTAGGATCATTTTGAGGCACCAAATGACTTTTATTGGGGGTAAAAATTTGTTGCTTTATCTCTGTACCTTTTCATTTTATTCTACATATAGGGACCTTTTTGATGATGCAAGAAGTATGTCAATCAAATTCTATGTGAAATTTGAGTTACTTGGAAGTTAACCTTCATGTTTTCACCACCATGGTTTGAGATGACGCCATGTCAGCTCCCATTATTCATGGAATAGCTAGTCATATATTTATGATGTAGAAGACTCTAGAATAGTTTATATTGCAACTTTGGTTAAGAGTTGAGGTATTCAAACCTAACCACTAGTGGGCTATCAGGTTATGCTATAACTAGGCCATTAGGAGGAAATTCACTACAACAGAAGAGGAAATAGTGCCTAAAATTGTGCTGGAATTTAGTGTTTTTCAGTTCACGAATTGGGCAGCTTTCCCGGCACAAAAATGGGCACTACCAGGTTTGTTTGTATTAGTACCATATTTTATGTCGTAAATTGCTCCAAAAACAACATCTAAATAGCGTCAGAAAAATAGTGCCATAAATAACCCCTGAAATATCATTTGGAATAGTGCACCATAATTTTCTAGGAGTTACGTCAGAAATAATTTCGTAAGTACTACCAGGAATAACACCTGTAATAGCGACAATTTAGCGCCGAAAATAGCGTCAGGACTTACTTCCAATTTGTCTCCTAGTTTGGCTTCCAGTTTAACGTCTAATTTTGCTTCACGTTTTGCTTCCACTTTTTCTTTTAGTGTGGCTTCAAATTTTGCTTCTATTGTGGCTTCCAATTTTGCTTCTAGTCTAGCTTCCAATTTTTCTTCTACTGTGGCTTCTAATTTTACATCCAGTTTTGCTTCTAGTGTGACTTCCAATTTGGCTTCCAATTTTTCTTCCATTTTTGCTTCTAGTGTGGCTTCCAATTTTGCTTCCAATTAAGCTTTTGTTGCTTCTCTTTTTGCTTCTAATTGTAGGAATCGCTCTAGGTTTAGCGCAATATTGAGCATCAGGTTTATCAACATGTGTAGCGTCAGGATATACGTATAGTTTGGTTTTTTATTTGGCTTCCATTTTTGCTTCCTGTTTTGCTTTTAGTGTGGCTTCCAATTTTGCTTCCAATTTGGGTTCCATTGTTGCTTTTCTTTGCTTCCAAAAAAATATTATTGTTTTGCATACATTTAAATTAATAAATTTTATTTTAATTTAATTGGTTAAAAATATCATGTCTCTTAAATTAGTTATATGATTACACATTATATGAATGCATTTGAAATCTTTTATAGGATAAAATTTATAAATAATTTTTAGGGAAACATACATCCATACAAATTAACAACATCATTATACTTATTAAATCTCCATCAATATAGAATCTACAACATCCAGTATATATAAAATAACAACATAATTATTGTAACATGATCATAATCTATAACTAAAATAAGTGAATCAAATATCTATAATTTAAGTGACTTTGAAAACATCCATCATGAGCAGTAAATCAAAACCATCGTACATAATAAATATGCATCCAAACCATCAACCACTTTCAACATATAAAAAATTATGAGTCGATCCTGATAAGATCATCATCATATATGTCTTTGGAGACCCTCTCGTTACAATTCAAAAATGTATCAAACTGAATCATTGCAAGGACCCAAATACAAGACCAACTCTACAAAGAATCCAATTGATCATGGATAAATTTGAAATTTTGTAGTTCTATGATATCAAGAGAGATAATAACACTTTGGTGGGTGATCAAGCCAACAAAGACATCAATTTGGTTCAAGGAAATTTGATGGAGGAGGGCAGCATAACAACTATATGTCACATACCACGATTGCTCATAACTCATGGATCTCAAGGTGCTTAAGGGTAATTAAGGAGGATAATATTACTAGATTAGGTTGCATAAATTTGGTATTCATTTCACGGTACAAAATCTCATTGGTGATCGCTCAAGCAGAATGATGGGTCATTCATCCAACAGATGGTTAAACATGAGGATTATTGCTAAGCATGTGGCCAGGTGGGATGTCGTCAATAAAGGGTTTGATATTTTTGTGGTCGAGAAATAACATCTTAGTTATATTGTGTGTTTATGATCTAGACCAAGAAGCAATGTTGTTAATGTGGACAACATTAAACTCGAAGGGACTCCCCCCCACTGTCATTTTGCAGTTAAAGTATGGATATAATAGGATGGTTGTGTCGAATGCACGCAAAGTGGCTCTCCATACATTTTTTCAGAGCCAAAGAGATCATGGCCTTCTCGTCGGGAATGGGTGTTGGTGGCTCCCCAGATGAGAATGACCATGCGTTCAAGCAGGAAATCAAGGACATGATCTCTAGGAAAAGTGGGAAAATAATTTATGAGGCTAGCTCTCATTTCATCTTGTTAACATGTCAGTTGGAAGTTCTGAAAAAAGATGTTCAAATTATGCAAGCAGCATTGGAGATAATTATATCCAAGATAGAAAAACTTGATTCCAAGGTGGAGAACTCTGAGGTCAATGTGGAGAATGGAGTTTTTCAGTGTTAAAAGAAATATTTGACCTCGATGGTAGCAGTGAATAGGATATGGTGAATGGTGAAGGAGGGGCTCTCCCTCCAGTGTTTCTCGATCAGCAGGAGTTGGATCTGGAGCAAGGGCAGCAAGGAGCAGTGGAACCATTCCAATAGGAGGAAGCGGACAAGGTTGTTATGGAGGAACTCGGCCAAAACAATGTGCAGGGAATCGGTAGTTAATTTCATAGTAATATCTAGTTATATTACGTTATGTAGGTATGTAAGTATTTTAAATGGGGTATTTTGGAGAAATTACAAGAAGAATGATTTAGTAAATGTTGGATTGAGGGGTTCTAACCCAGGTTCAAAGTTAAGATTAACCAAAAAAACCCTCTTACTACTGGCCCTTTCAGTAGTGACCTACTTGTGCAGGTTAAAGTTTCACCCGAAGCAGTATGGGGGGTGCTGGAACCAGGTTTCCACACCCTGAGAGAGAATTAAATGATGTGGGTGTCTTCAGATCTATAATACTAGTGGACTGGCCTTTGCAATAGAAACCCTAAGTTAATTATCACGAGTTGTTTCAGTGCACGCACACAGACAGTAGATCTGTAATAGTTTTAGATATCTTAACGATACAATATTTAGCCCTTACAAAAATCCATCCATGCAATTGACATTCATATAAAGCAGTAAACAGGTTCACAGATGATCTAAACATAGATAATATACTTGATGCAGTAAACGGAAATAATACACATAAATAGATCAGAAAGAAAAAAACGGATGCATTTTATACTCAGAATTGTCCAAAACATTCATTTACTCATTCACAGTTCATAATCTCTTTACAATACTTCAGTTCTACCAGTGCACACAGCCAGCGGGGTCTGCACACAGCAGGAATAAGGTCTCCACACACACAAACTTATCTCAGAGATCTATCATTTATAAAACTTCATCCAAACTTACTTAGAACCATCCGATCTGACTCGATCTAGACTTATATTTATATCTTTAGCCTACGCTCATCTAAGGTCCGCAAACCGTGGTTTGAGACTCCTAGATCTACCATTTTTCGCATTACAACTCATGAAGGGGCTTTGACCCGCCCCAAAGCCCCTTGACCTGTCCATTTCTTAGCGCGCACGACTCAAAAATACAAAATACTATATTTTTATCAAAATTGTGGTCCTAAGGCACCCCGCTCCAACAGGCCCCCAACACAATCATGTGACTCGTCCTGAGTCATAGTGGTACAGAGGTCTTCATCTTTGTTTGAAGCTCCTCGATGGAAGCAATGAAGGGCGCCATGATGCTCGTGCTCTAATTAGCTTGACTTTGTGCTATATCCACCAATTTCTGAGAAGTCATCCCTTTTTCGGCGAGATTGATGCTCTAATATGTTTGGTTCAAGTTCTTCACGGTAGCATCCAGATCCTGCGACATATTCATCGCTTCATTGCCCCATGGTTTCATATGGTCTATCACAATGTGCTACTTTCTACGCATATCCTCAACTTCATCACGCAATATCTAAATTGTTTGAAACTGGGCCATCCTCTGAGAAGGTACAAACGTAGGCAATGCCTTCTGAATATCATCACACACCTACTCCTTGGTGTGCAGTTCCTACAAAATATTTCAAACAAGGGGATCCATCTGCACGGATGTCCACAGGCCCATATCTATATCTATCAGCGCAGTTCCCTTGTCGATTATGGTGAAAATAATTGTTGAAGCCTCCTTGACTAAGGTCACCTACTGGGCATGCACTTCTGGCGGATTTTTGGGTTGAAGCTTGGCCTGCAATTCTGCAATCTGTTACTCAAAATACGCCTTCACTACCTGCACTTCTGATGTGGAGGCCTTCAGTGTTGCTACAAGACTTTCAACTTTAGCCTGCAATGCGGCTGAAGCAAGAATGGAAACCTCTGTCAAGTCACCACAAATTATATCAATTAGAGTCTCTAATTTCGCGCATTGTGTTAGTATTGTCTGTTGCGCCGTCTGAGCCTAGAGAGACTCTTATTTTTTGGTCATGATATTCTACTCAACTTCACTCGGTTATTAGTGCATGCGTGCCTCCCTACACTACAACTCGTCAGTAATAATTGTTTGAATTGCATGTAGCTTACCACTGGGCAACATCGATAAATTGATTCCAACTTCTGGGCAGGTTTGCACTTGCGCACGCAATGTGGGTTGTTCTATTGTAACTGATGCTCTAGGGAAGGGGAATATCCTTTTTTCCATCATGCTGATGATCATACTTGTATGCTCACTCACTTGAATCAGCCTCGATTTATTCATGCTCGCTTGGATGTTGTCGGTCTTCAACTGCAACACCGGAAATCTTGTTTGTAGCGGATCGAATGTGGCCTTGTACTGCTCCTCAAGTGCAGTCCACCTATCCTCAGAGGAAATTTCTACCACATACGCTATCTTGTCAAGGTCCTCCTTCATCAAGGTGACATCCTTAGTTTCTCCGGCCTTCGAACCCTTTCGCTTCTTGTGCGCGCCCTTGGGGGTCTCGGCTTCGCGTTTAGTGCCTCTAGGAGACTCAGCTTTTGTACCATCCAGGCCATCTAGGCCTCCAAGATCCTCGAGCTCCTACTCTAGCTATTTTTCTTCCTCCTTGTCTATTTCTTTCTCTGCTTCCTTGTCCTTTGTTGCCTCCTTGCCGGATGTGGAGGCTTTGACGGGCGTAGTAGAGTCTAGCATGTTCTTCCATGCTTCAGGCCAAGTCTCAAGGATCTAGTCGATTTCAGCCTCTGTGACCATGTATGGTAGGTTGTACCAAACTGGGTCCTTACATGACCGGATCTGTACATTGTGCATTATCACCAGGAAATATGCAATAGCTATGTGCTTAGTATAAATGGTCAGGGGCAATCGGGGCAGTGAATGAATAGTTGTTGCCATCACACCTTCAAATAAAACCCATAAAATTTTATTCTCCTTTACTCTCTATGGGTCTAGCGAATCTAATAGATTGGCATAGCACACCCCTTCACACACACACCAGATTCGACCTCTGGGATTATTATGCCGTATGGCATATCCCATGCAATTAAAGCAATCAACAAAAGCAGCCAGGAGTAGTTGAACTTCTTTCCTTCCTCTTGTGCCTCACACACATTCTCTAGGAATTCCTGGCAGAGATATTGTGACCAATTATAACTTACTCCCTTCTCACATTGTCCCTCTAGCATGATAACATGTGCAGGGACCACCTTAGGTTAGCATTTGCGCATTAGCTTGCATCCCAAGACGAGGGTTCCAAGACATACCGCTGGATCGATAATTTGTTGTACTAGGAACCCCCTGGAGTCGCGTCCTACCTTGTAATCCTTCTTAACTTTGGCAGCTACTTTTAGCTCGTTACTCTTCCCAAAAATGGACATGGGATGGGGCCCCTTCTTGGGAAGGTTGGTGATCAGGTGGATCAGTGCAACATCTATGGGGATTCTATTCTTGATCCATAAACACCCACCATGGATCAGTGCCAGCAGCTAGCGCACACAGATGCTCGTGATGGGATACCTGCCAAAGTGGGGAATCCTCAGCAAATTGAGGATTCCAGCATTACTTAACTTGCACGCCTATGGCATGGGCTCTACCTTCACAACACCATCATACAGTACGCGATCCAAGTAATATTCAAGCACTATCTCAGGGAACGTCTCCTCATTCACCAAATCATATTCATCAAATTTGACCAAGGGAAGTTTTCCAAACATGTCCCCTTCCAAAGTAACTTCCTCTGGGATCAACGACATCTGCAGGTATGTGCACACTGTGTCCAAATACTTCGGTGCCTTCACAGAGGGTCTGCGTGGCTTGAAATATTTCGAGAGCCATGAGATGGTCTCTACGAACAGTGTGACCTCCTAAGTCGCACTCATGCATCTCTTGGTCAGGTCGCCTGCAGGAGACCTATCCTTCGTCGCCTAGCGTGGTGATGTGAATTTTCGAGGTGACTTCCGTGACTTGGAATATGACCCCTTGGTCATCTTTCCCTTCCCTTTGGCCGGCGTGGACACAACTTCTTGTACTTTTGGTACTACCTCAAGAACATCATCATACCCAGGCTCTGTAGACGTTATGAGCGGCACAAAATGCTCCTAAGAGGGCACGCTTTCAGGATTCGTGGTTGTCATCCTTGGTTTGAAAATGAATTTCGGGTTGCTTACGTTAGATGCGTGGGTCTCACAACTAGACATACAATTCTCAAAGATGAATACTCAGCGCAAGTCACAGATAAATTTGAGGTGAAATATACTCAAAGAGAAAAGGAACAGAATATGACCCGTGTCCTTCCTTTTATAGATGATCCAAGGTGAAAATGGTCGGATATTCATTAAATGCACCTTAACCCCATAAAAATGGTCAAAAATCCCATAAAATATCCTTATTAAATGCAGAAAATATGCTCCATTAAACGGTAAAATCGCTTTTTCACCCAGATTTATTGTTCCAATGGCTAGTTTCTCTTGCCACGCACTACCTTTGTGCTCCTACTACACCTGTCTGTGCATGCCCTTTGCACAGCGTGCAGACAAGTTGATTCCAATTCTCCGACCATATATTCATTTGGTAGGCACATGTCTATCCCTATATAGCTTCAGTTGGCTTCCATTGAAATACCCAGGAAGACTCTCGCTGTGCAATGTGGCCAAGCACACCGCACCTCCATTAGTGATCTCTTTCACAATGTATGGCCCTAGCCAGTGCTTCCTATACTTCCATGGGTGGCGCGCAAACTAACTGTCATATAACAAAACCAACTCTCCTTCTTTGAATGCCTTCTGTCGAATGTGTCTACCATGCCAGGCCTTTTCGCGCGCCTTCTGTACTTGTTGATGAAAGATAGCAATGAACTGATCCTATTCTAAGGCAACCAATTGTGCTAGACATTCCTCCATGATTTTTGGCTCAGCCATATTAGTGAATGTTGCGATGCACAGGCTTGCGACAATATATTCCATTGGCATGATTCCTTCTTACCCATAAACCATCCTAAAAGGTGTCTTACCAGTCAATTTCTTGAATGTAGTCCTATAATCCCATAACACAGAAGGGATGTGCACGTCCCAATCATTCTTATTTTCATTACAGATCTTTTTGAGCTCATTATCCAAGATTTTTTTGAAGCTTCTACTGCACCATTTTCCTGAGGGTGGTGAGGAGTACTCTTCTGGTGATGTATTGAAACTTCTCTGTTAGAGCTTCAATGGTTTCATTAACAAAGTGCATACCCCTTTCACTTATCAATATCTTTGGGCACCAAAATCTGGTCAGGATATTTTCAAAAATGAAGTGTGCAGTAGTATTTGTAGTACAATCCTTGACTGGCTTAGCTTCTGCCCATCTAGTTACATAATATGTGTTGGCGATAATGTAGCGCGTGCCAGTATTCTTCCCCAGAGGATTGATGGGTCCAAAAAAATATATAGCCCATTTATCAAAAGCTTGCAGGGCCATTTGTGGCTACAAGGGCATTTCATCTCAGTGCGACGGCTTCCCCATTCTTTGGCATGCATCACAAGCCCAATAGTATGCATGTGCATCGTTGTGCAATGTGAGCCGCCATAACCCAGCACGCAGCACCTTCTGCGCAGTGGCCTTCCCTACATAGTGGCCTCCTGCCACTCCTCCATGAGCCTCAGCCAAGATGTCCTACCTTTCATGTTCCAACACATACCTTCTTGGCACTTCATCCGCTCCCAACTTGTACAATTGACTACCAATCAGTGTAAAATCAGCTACGCGTGAAAGCAGCTTCATTTGTTGCACCAAATATTCAACAGGCACACCTCCATTGGTCAGAAAGTGAATAATATTGGCAAAGAGTTCATCAACCACCTTAATATAAAATATTTGCACATCAAGTAGTCCCTCCTCCGGACTGGTTGGTTCCTCCCTATTCTCAATGCATGATAGATGGTCAGGTCCAGCATTCAATCTACCAGCCTTCCCAATGATTTCAAAATCATATTCCTGAAAAATAAACAGCCACCTACAAATATTCCCCCCTAACACAGGCTTATTGACCAGGTATTTCAAAGCAGAGTGATCAGTGAACATCTTGAAGTGCACTCCTAGCAGATAGTGCCTATATTTTTGCAGAGCATATACCATGGCCAATCCTTCCCTCTTTGTGGTTGAGTATTTTTTATCTGCACTAGAGAGCTTCCTACTAGCAAAATAAAAGGGGTGATCAATGTCTCCTTCTCCTGGTTGTGCTAAAACAGCTCCAAGTGCTATAACGGATGCATCAAAATGTACATGGAAGACCTTGGAAAAGTATGGGAATATTATATTAGGTGCAATAACCATATTTTCTTTCAGCATCTCAAAGCTCTTTTGACATTCCTCATCCCAGAAAAATGACACGTCCTTCTTCAACAATTTATCCAAATGTGAAGTGATCAGAGCATAGCCCTGAATGAATTTTGAGGCAGCTCAGTGCAGAAACATCATGCAGATGATTCTGCCAGTTCTCCATTTCTCCATCCGAATCTGAAAAACATGAGATATCATTTTCGCAATTCATCATCTCATCAGCTGTAGGGTTGATCCATTCCTCAGCCCGCTCAGTCAACTTGTAGATATGGTCGGCATCATCTCCTTCGTGCACTAGTTCTGTATATCTCTCTCCTTCTTCCGGGTCCAAAGGTACTATCACCTGAGTACCATCGCTTTCAAATATCATGATTCTACGCTTCAAGTTGATGATACCTCCCATATAGATGGCCCAATCCAGCCCTAGCAATGTAGGGTAAGGGTCTGCATTATCCATAATTTGTTTTACTTCAAAATCTGCACGTACCTTTACTCCAACAATGTCTACCAAAACCTGTGGGAGTCTTCCAACTGGAATGATCTTCTGCTGATTAGCCATGCATAGTTGAATGGTGCACCATTCTAGCTTTTGTTCGCCCATCTTTTACCAGGTCTCCTTAGGTAGAAAATTTGCATCAGACCCCAGGTCCAAGATGACCTGATCCATCTCATACTCTCCAATTTGCACAGTCATGTGCATCTCCCGACCAGTTCTCTTCTTGTTCTTATAGATCTTTTTCATGGCCTTAGTCTAAGTTCGATGCAATTTCTTGTCCACGCAGCTATCTATCAGTGCCTGGAGGTTGTCTACTACTTTCTGGTTACGCAATAGCTTAATACAGGCTTGCAAGAAAGGTTTGACTTCATCATAAATCTTAGCTTCCATGATTGATTTAGATGTAAACGCACCTACAGCAGCAAAATCCTTCCTGGCTTCTACAAAAATTTCCTTTTCCTTCTGCAGGTTGAGTCCTTCCTTCTTTTCCGAGGCCTTCGCATCAGCCTTCTTTCCCTCATCTTCTCTAGTGGCAGCACCACTACGTGTAATTATTTTTACACTTGGGTCATCATCTTGCAGCTCATCTTTAAACATTTGTATGTTTTGCGTAAGCGCCTGCTGTTGTTTTTCCTGCATTATATCAATAAAAACAAGACAATCTTCAATAACATGATCAAATTTTATGCAATACCTACAATATTTTCACACAGGGTTCGGAAAAAAGTGTGCATAGTGTCCAGTGTCTCTGCAGTTATAGAAAATTAATTGTCCTCGTCCATGACCTGTGCGTCCACCTCTCCCTCCTCCCCTTCCTCTTGTTGGAGATCCTCCTTGCCCAGAGGGATATGCTGGTGAAGATGGGTCGACCTGCTTGAATGTGCACAGTGGTACTCATCGTGGCCAACCAAGGAGAAAAATTTGCACCATCGCTGCTTCAGTTCTGGCACATAGCTTCCTAATCGAGGGAAATGGTTTGTGTCATGTCATCCAACTACTTTACAGTCATCACACCATATTTGAAGAGTACCACTCGGTCCTGTAGCATCCCTGGGGTGCAATGGGTTAGGCCCTCCCGCCTGCATGTAATCTTTAAACAAGGTACACTGGTCTTTTGTATGCCCGGAACCCTTACAACATATACACCATACAATTGTGCCAACTTCCTTTCCTCTATCTCTATGTAGGTTGTGAATCTCCAATTGATTCACCTCCAACTGATTTTGGATTTCCAAAGCTACGAATTGGTCATCAGCTCTGGGCACGGCTTCCATTTTCATGGAAACTTCCAGAGATTCAGCCTGAGAGTCAATATTATGCCTATTCATAGGCCCGCGCAGATGTGGCAGGAGCATGGAAATAAACCATTCCTTATGTTGCTTATCATCATAGATAATTCCTCGCTCACTGATAGTGTGCTTTAGTCATTGATCCTCCTCCCAAACATATTAATTTGGCTCTTGTTGATATCTTTCAACTCAGTTACACACTATGAGTAGGAATTTGGTTTTCTAAATTGCTGCTTCAAAGCATCCTTGATCTCATCAATAGTAGGATTAGCGTGCTGAGCCATATATCCCATAAACCAGTCCAGTGCATGACCTTCAAACGCCATAGTTAGTTGTGCTCTCTTGACAGCATCAGTGTTAAAATTTTGCGCAGTCCATACTGCATTTGGAACAAACCAAAACCTATCCATTTCCTCATCTCCCACACCCTTGAAGGTGGGTAGCTTTATATGCATAGCCATATCTTCTCCTGGTGGTGGTGGAGGTGGGGTATGAGATGTCTTATCCCTGCGTGAATTCGACTGCAGAGTAGTAGGAGAGCTACCCTCGGTGCGCGTAGCCTCCTCGCTCTCTATATCACTATCAGGTGATTTTCTCAGAGGGTTGTATACAGATTTGTTGCCTCTTTGATTAATCTGATAATACTTTATGTTGTGCGTAGTTCTTTCTAGCTTTTTTGGAGCATTCACTCAGTGTGACTGCACAAAACACCCTTTTCGCACAATAGCATCTTAATCAGAAAAGTCAGAGAGCATATGAATTTACCTCTCAGTCCTTTGAAAAACCTCCTTTCAGCTTCAGAATATGACACAAATTGATCTACTACAAACTCTGTTACAAACCCCCCCAAAATGTTGTCAACCCAATGATCTATAGTGTGGCTAATGGATTTATCAGTCTGCTCTAATTATTGGATCAACTCAGGTGTCCACTCGACTAACCTTGAAAACCATTCTTGTAATTCTTGTGTAAAGGTCACAAAGAAAATCCCGTGAACCTTTGTGAAAATATAATTTTGTTTCCAATCTTCAGTAGACATAGTCTTACTTCTGTTTTCCTTAAGGGAAAATTTTAGAATTTTCTTCTCAGACCAGTCTTCTAACTCAGGCTTTGATGGCTGCCACATCACCCAATCTATCTCAAAATGATCCCGGTCCTGGCAACAGAACCATTTTTTGGCTTGAGGGGTCCTAACCCAGGTTCATAGTTAAGATTAACCAACAAAACCCTCTTACTACTGGCCCTTTAAGTAGTGACCTACTTGCGCAGGTAAAAGTCTCACTTGAAGCAGTATGGGGGGGTGGTGGAACCAAGTTTCCACTCCCTGAGAGAGAATTAAATGATGTGGGTGTCTTCATATCTATAATACTAGTGGACTAGCCTTCGCAACAAAAACCCTAACCAGAATCCCTAAGTTAATTATCACGAGTTGTTTCAGTGCATGCACGCAGACAGTAGATCTGTAATCACTTTAGCTATCTTAACGATACAATATTCATCCCTTACAACAATCGATCCATGCAACTGACGTTCATATAAAGCAGTAAACAGTTCTGCACCCGATCTAAACACAGATAATATATTTGATGCAGTAAACGAAAATAATACACAGAAACAGATCAGAAAGAAAAACACGGATGCATTTGATACTCAGAATTGTCCAAAATAGTCATTTATTAATTCACGGTTCGTAATCTCTTTACAATACTTCATTTCTACCCGCGCACACAACCAGCGGGGTCCGCACACAGTAGGACTCAGGTTGCGACACACATAGCCAGTAGGAGCCTTCTATACCCAGAAAAAAACACAAATTTATCTCAGAGATCTATCATTTATCAAACTTCATAAAAACTTACTTAGAACCGTCCTATCTAACTCGATCTAGACTTCTATTTGCATATTTAGCCTACGCTCATCTAAGATCTGCAAACCGTGGTTTGAGACTCCTAGATCTACCCTTTTGCCCATTACAACTCATGAAGGGGCTTTAACCCACCCCAAAGCCCCTTGAACTATGCATTGCTTAGCGCACACAACTCAAAACTACAAAAATACTATATTTTATCAAAATTGTTGTCCTAAGGGACCCCGCTCCAATAGTAAATTTGGAAAAAACATTAATTCATACCCAAATATATTGGTGAGAGAAATTTTGGAGGGCTCTCGAAATTTTGATGCTTTTGAATATAATGGCACTGGCCAAATTTCAGTTTGATTAATAGAAATATACCCATTCCTTTAAAAAATATAGCATGTGGAAATTATGCATGTCCAACAGTCTACATAAGTCAAAATGATACATCATGTACAAATGATATAAATAAAAATGATGAATTATGCAAGACAAAATGATACAAGTCAATATGATGCATCATTTCCAAATGATATAAGTCGAAATGATACATGTTAAAAAGATACAACTCAATAATATGGTACAGGGGGCTGTTAAAATGATACATACGATAGTAACCATGAAAATCAACATCATAACAATATATCAAAAATGATCCATAATGCAATCTATATGATCATGAATGTCACTAACTGCTACCAATAACTGCTACCAATAACTGCCTCATGACTATCCTCACCATTGTCATCATCATCGCCATCATCATCTTATGTATCAGCATTAGCCTCGGTTTCATCTATATTTGTGTCATCATGAGCATCATCTTCCATCTTAGCCTCGAAGCCAGCGTGATTTGGATCTATGTGATGAGGATCCTTTGGATCTTTTGGAAGATCCTTGTTCTTCAAAAAAAAAATTTGCAATGAAAATTTATTATTTATTTTATGCAATAATTAATTTCTCTATTATGTATCTAATATTACAACATACAAAATGAAACAATAATCATATTACATCATATCAAAGTGCACATACGATAATAAAATTTCAAATAAGTTACAACTAAGATGTTGTTACAGCAGATGTTGTAATAGTGGATGTTGTAACAGCAAACCATTTCATCTTTCTTCTCAGACCTTGAAAGTGGGCAGCCAAAGAGGTGTTTCTAAACCAAACACTACACCAGCACTTGGGGGATCAAGAAAAAAAAAAAATTAGAAGCACAAACATAGGTAAAAATGGATTGAGAAGCAGATGTTGTAACAACGGATGTTGTAACAGTAGATGTTGTAACAACATATGCCATAACAAATGTTGTAACGGTATATTTTATAACAAAAAATTCCATAACATATGTTAAAACAACGGATTTCATAACAACAAGCCATTTCATCTTACTTGTCAAAGATTGAAAGTGAGCATCCAAAGAGGTGTTTATGCCACCCAACACTACACTAGCACTTGGGGGATCAAGAAAAAAAATTGAGAAGCACAAATATAGGTAACAATGGATTGAGAAGCAGATGTTGTAACAGTGGATGTTGTAACAATAAATGTTGTAACAACATATGTTGTAAGAATAGATGCCATAACAACATGTCAATGATAAATATTGTTGAAAATATTAAAATTATTGTAAAGGGTGATGTTATAACAACTACTACTATTGAAACTACTAAAACAGTGACCATTACATAGGATGTTGTAACAATGGATTGGTTAACAAGAAATGTTGTAACAATTTAAGGGGTAGAAATCCATTTCTTCCACCCAACACTACACCAACACTTGTGGGATCAAGAAAAAATGTACATAACAACGGATTGAGAATGAGATGTTGTAACAGTCGTGATCTGAATGGAGGAGTATTAGTGAATGTTATGCTAAGTAACTCTTTCATATTTTAAACATGATTGCTTCTTATGTGCATAGATTTGAGTTGAGCAGCAAATTACTTCATTAATGGTTTCTTTTAAGTTTTTTTCAACAGTGTAATTCCATGAACAAATTGTAAAGAATGAAATCATCAAACACTTGAAAATAAATGTGCATCAAAAAACAAGACAAAAGCCATTGATGAAGGATTTCACCCCTCCTGGGCTACATCTCCTGGCCTGTCAACATGACTATACCACTCTTGTATTCGGTGTCAAAAGTACATATCAATTTGTTGCCAATTTTCTTCTGCAAATAACTCTCACAATATCAGCAACACAACATATCTCCTACATAGATGACATTCTTTCACCGGTGAGAGTTAGAAGCCCCTCACATACACCCTTCAATTCCACACCGAAGAATATAATAAAAAACTTCATGAATAAAGAATTCAAACCAGAGCTTAACCATGCTGATCACAGCGGCTGCAAAAAAAAATATGGAATTGGGAAAACCCCTACAAGGTCTCCTCCATGCTCAACATCTTGCAAAATTTCTTCAAACATATGATTGATCCATACACCTAACTTGTCAAACCTACAATATAACCCTGAAGATGTGCTCAAATTAGTAAACAGAGGTTACCAATGGATTCACAGCATCCAAAAACCCCTGAGTAGCCTCTTATGGATCTTCAATTTGTCTTCAAGTGAAGCAAATATGGCCTCCTCCTCTGGTGGCCCTTGGAATTTTTAATCTTCAAGCTAGAAAAATCCCTTCCATAATTTCTTCTCTCCCTCTAAAACCTGCACCAATGAGTCAGGAATGCTTGAAAATGGCTTCCTAGCCTCTTCTTGTGCTCCATTTGGTCAAAAACTGCCCAAGTTATGACTTATTCTAGTTTCTCCTAGGAAAAATCTGCTAAAATTGGAGCAAATCTAGTTAACTCCGCCAGAACTAGAGATCTTGCCGAAATTGGTGGACTCCGCTAACTTAAACCACATGGATAAACTCACATTAGTCGGAGATTAGTGGTGGTTAATTATGGTTTAGGTGTGTTTAGAGTGCTAAATGTGCAATTAGGGATAGGCCTCCGTCGTGGTCATGAGCTGAGGGTCTCGTGGACTAGGGGCTGGCCCTCGCTTACCCCCACCATATACTTTGACTTAATTTAAATATAAGTCGGGAGCATACATATGTAAGGACTAATGTTGTATTAGAGTTGGTAAGTGTTGCACGTAGTGTAGGGGAGTTCATGGCATTGAGCCTGACCTCCGCCCAGCCTCCAATAAAAATTTTACCATACCATACAACTTGAGTCGGGGGGCACGTGGCGGCCTCCGGGCTTACCACGTGTTGGCACCCGATTTGCCCAATTTCAAACCAACCATACTTTGACACATCACCACACTTTTTAACCAATCATCGGTGGAAAAGTGGCATCTTATCATTCAATGGAGGACATTGACCAAAAATTGACCAAAGTTGACCTTGCACAGTCAGTTGCCACATCAACAGTATGGACTACTGACTGGGCATCTCACTGTCTTTTTTTTTTAATTTACCTATTTGGGAAAGTGGACAAAGTCATTTCCGGGAGCATATGAAGACCATTTTTCATGAAACGAAGTGCGCTGGAATCAGGATGATGAGCACTATGCGGTAGTTCAGGTTTCGAGCGATTCCGAGAATTTTGATTTTTGAGCTTAAATTTGAGCTCCTGATCATATCTCCCCACTAAAAGACTTTTTGTCTACAAAATTTCATTTTCATCTGTTTAGAAATTGAAGGTACAGTTCCTTCATTCTTCTAAACTTGACCCAATCGAAGTTTGAAGTGCCTTGGCGACTCTTTTTCATGCTGAACTTGAATTGTAACTTGACCAAATGTTTCAAGTTGGTTGTTCTTCTCGAATTTTCCGTGTCGCTATGACCATGCATAACAACATCCTCCCCAAGGATAATTAAATGGTGTTTATCTACAAAAATCCTTACCGAGGATAAAATCCAAAAGAGTTTGACATAAACCAATACCAGTTGCACATGGCGAATACTTGTAGAAATTCAGTGTTGAACACATTTGTACATACAAAATATCTTTCCACTACTCATACATAGTTTTAAAAATGCTTTCTGACATAATAAAATAGAAATTCATTTTACAACATGGAGAAATTGACACCCAAATTTTCCATTTCCATTGACTAACAACCAAGCAAAACTAGCGTAAACATGCTAAAGAAAACATTGTTGCATGTAAGTGATTTATTCATGAATTATCACTTTTATAAATTACCCACTATGGGGATATGCAACTGGTACAAACAAAGACTTACAATCTTCAACTGGACAAATAATCCGAACATTTCTTACCCAACATGGTAACTGAACCCTCTATTTGAACTTTTCCTTCTTTTGAAGTTGCTTCATGGATGGTCTCATCTTGTGCCACTTTTTCTTTTGTCGCTTCCTTTTCCGGTGCTTGCATGAATTGCTTGTCCTTCCCAGGATGAAGTTGTGGAAACAATTTCTAGTACTTCTCGACCCAATGCCCACTGATATTGTAGTGAGTGAAAAATTTCCTTTGAGCTATTCTTAACTCACATGCCTTTTTATTTTATTGATTTTTCCTCTTATCGTTCTTAATCTCAAGAGGCATAAACATCCTCTTGATGATGGCTTCTATTTTGTCACACTCATCTACAAAATGGTTAGAAGAAATGAAAAAAGTGCATGGAGACATTATCCTCAACATGTCACTCAAATCAGCGGGTTTATTTCCTTTAGGAGAAGAATTTGAATGAACAAGACGAGTATACCTTTTCTTTACGTCCTTTGGCTTATGCTTCCTAGATGATGAACTTGCATGACAAGAAGAACTTGAATCAACTTCTTCTTCAACTTTTTCATCTCTCTCTGGAGATAACTCCAAGTCTCTTTTGTATTTGGAGAACCAAGCAGGTACTAGTTCCGGATGCAAATTCCAACACCTTGCCTTATCATGTCCTCTTTTGTGATAGAAGGTACATGATACACAATAGTTTTCATTAGAAGACCATTCTTCTGGTGCAACATAACCCAATCCTTCATACTTAGGTCTCTCTTTTACCCCTACTGGGTTATTGATGCCTTGTTGATTCACACCAAGACCTAATCCTTCCTAAACCCATCTTTTCCAAGAGCTTAGACCCAATGCCTTTGTTGTGTCTTTCAAAAGCTGCAAAATAATTTACATTAACAGATGCATGTAAATAAGGAGCATATGCATGCTCACCATTTGTCTCATCTCTTGATTAAGGCACAAAGATGATTTCATACTCCTTTATGATTCTAAAGGTGTCCTCTTAGACTCTTTTGTTCTCTTCTTTCAACTCCTTAACATGAGGTGTTGATTGAACCCCATCCTCCACATCATGTGGACAAAAGGCACAAACATGTCCATCTTCCATCTTGTAATGACTTTCTACATTATCATTTTGCATCAAAGTTGTAGAAAAATATGAATTTTGTGGAGAATATGGTGGTTTATCACCATTATTTTTACCTTCTTCCTTTGTTGGAGAACCTTTTCCTCTTGAAGATCTAGAGCCCTCACCTTGCAGTTGTGATTTCCTCTCTTCATAGAGGACCTTCACCATCTTTGACATGTCCCAAAAAGCCTTTTTGAAGCTTTCATCTTTTGTCAGGCTTGTAGGATCTCCTCCTTGATACATGTTTACTGAAGCCTCAGAAATATCTAGTGGTGAAACTTGAGGTGGAGCTTGTGGAAACTCTGGCCTCCTTCACCTTGTTCCAACTTGGGAATTTGAACCAACAATTTTTCCTTCTCCTCTTTGGAGCTTTACCTTGTAAGCATTTTCACCCTAAAAATAGTCAAACCCTCTTTGCACAAGCAACACAAGCTAACAATAAACCTGGAGCTTTGATACCAACTTGATCTGAATGGAGGATTATTACTAAATGCTATGCTAAGCACCTCTTTCATATTTTAAACATTATTTCTTCTTATGTGCATATATTTGAGTTGAACAACATATTACTTCAATGGTTTCTTTAAGTGTCTTTCAACAGTGTAATTCCATGAACAAGTTGTAAATCATGAAATCATCAAACACTTGAAAAGAAATATGCATCAAACAACAATATAAAATCCATTGATGAAGGATTTCACCCCTCCTAGGCTACATCTCTTGGCTTGTCAACATGACTAGAACACTCTTGTATTTGGTGTCAAAAGTACATATCAGTTTGCTGCCAATAACATGTGGCTATTACCCCTTCAAGGAAATGTTCTTCTGCAAAGAACTCTCACAATATCATCAACACAACATATCTCCTACAGAGATGACATTCTTTCACTGGTGAGAACTAGAAGCCCCTCACATACACCATTCAATTCCACGCTGAAAAATACAATAAACAACTTCGTGAATAAATAAGTCAAACTAGTGTTGAACCATGTTGGTCACAGCTGCTGCAAAAAGTTTTCTGGAATTTGGAAAACCCCTACAAGGTCTCCTCCATGCTCAACATCTTCAAAAAATTCTTCAATTATCTTATCGATCCATACACCTTACTTGTAAAACCTACAATATGACCCTAAAGATGTGCTCAAATCAGTAAACATAGGTTACCAATCGATTCATAGCATCCAAAAACCCCTGAGTAGCCTCTTATGGCTCTTCAATTGGTCTTTAGGTGAAGGAGATATGGCCTCCTCCTCTGGTGGACCTAGGCATATTTAATCTTCAAGATGGAAAAATCCCTTCCAAAAGTGCTCATCTGCCTCTGAAACCTGCACTAATGAGTCAGGAATGCTTGAAAATGGCTTCCTAGCTTCTTCCTGTGCTCCATTTGGTCAAAAACTTCCCAAGTTATGACTTCTTCCAGTTTCTCCAAGGAAAAATTTGCTAAAATTGGAGCAACTCTAGTTAACTCTGCCATAACTAGATATCCTGCCGAAATTGGTGGACTTCACCAACTTAAACCGCATGGATAAACTCACATTAACTGGATATTAGTGGTTTTTAACTATGGTTTAGGTGTGTTTAGAGCGCTAACTCTACCATTAGGGATAGGCCTCCATCGTGGTCATGAGCTAAGGGTCTCGTGGACTGGGGGTTGGCATTTCGGGGCTAGCCCCCACTTACCCCCACCATATATTTTGAATTAATTTAAATATAAGTCGGGACCATACATATGTAAGGACTAATGTGGTAGTGTAGTTGGTAAGTGTTGTGCATAGTGTGGGGGAGGTCGCAGGGTTGAGCCTGACCTCCGCCCGGCCTCCGATAAAAATTTTACCATACCATACAACTTGAGGGGGGGGACACATGGCAGCCTCTAGGCTTGCCATTTGTTGACCCCCGATTTTTCCAATTTCGAACCAGCGATACTTCAACACAACCACACTTTTGAACCAATCATCAATGTACAAGTGGCATCCTGCCATTCGATGGAGGACATTGTCCAAAAATTGACCAAAATTGACCATGTATAGTCAGATGCCACGTCAGCAGTATGGACTGCTGACTGGGCATATGACTGTCTATTTTTTTTAAATTTACGTGTTTGGCAAAGCAGACATAAGTCATTTCCAGGAGCATACGGTGACCATTTTTTTTGAAACGAAGTGCGCCCGAATTCGGACAATGAGAACTATGTGGTCATTCAGGGTTGGAGTGATTCTGAAAACATTGATTTTTGAGCTTAAATTTGAGCTCCTGATCAAGCGGATTTAGAAGTAGATGTTGTAACAGCAAATTGAGAAGCAAATGTTGTAAGAAATAATGTGTAACATCACCCAACCACTCGTACTATTAGAGGAATGGGGTAAAACATATTTATTTATTTATTTCCTCCGAACTCTATTTGACTTCCCAACTTGTAATAAGGGCCTCATAATCAGAGTTTTTGCTCTACATGTGCATATATATATATAGATATTAGGCCCTACCAAATGCAACGGCCTCCGGTCACCGCATCAACCCGTCGTCGACCTGTCAAGAGGGTCCACCTCTAACCAGTCGCAGAACTTTCAGGCTAGCATGTCAGCCAGCTCATCCTAAATAACATCATCTCGATCGATCCCATAGCTGCGACACGCAATCCTCCAGGGTAATATTCTGATTTTTTACCTCTGGGCCACTTCATCACTTCCTCATCCAATTGCGTTAAAGGAAAAATCAGGTCACGCCAATGAAAAGTATTCATGGCTAAGGATTAGAGTAGTGCAATGTTTTTTCAAATTTTCATTATAATTTTAAGGCTTTCCCTCCTGCGTCGCATCAAGCTTGCCTTTAATATCTACCATGGCTCGACTAAGGGATCTTGACCATGCCTTAAGAAATGCACCAGACGGGGATCTTTCCCTAAGCTGGATATTTCGACCATGGTTTTGTCTCAAAGGTCCTGCAAACCTTTGGATCAATTCCAGCACTCAGTGTCGACATCGATGTCTTAATAAGGTGCCCTATGGTGCTATCCCTCTTGATCTTGAGCCAATCCAACTCCATGGTGTTCATGGCCCTTTTGCATTCCCTATTCTCGGACAAGGAATTCCAGGCATGTTGTCGTAATTATTCCTGTAGCCCTTACCTACCACTAGTTGCGTGTGAAATTTTGAAAGGTCTTCACCTCGCTTGCCACACGCCAAAGGTTTCAGGATTAAAATCAGGCTTGTAAGTAGCTTCATGGTGATATATAGATACTTTTGGGGCAAAGCTAGCCACACTTTGATGAAAGCAGAAGATATCTAGGATGCTTATAATGCAAGGTTGGTGAAGCCTGATTGTATGGGTTTCATATATTCCTACACTTAAAGGGAGGATAACCCTTCTAGCGTTGACTCAACGCCTTTTTCATAGGTTCAAGGGCTTATAGCTCGATGAAGGAACATCCATGTATATGTACAGACCCTGCCAAGCGGACGGTCTCTTATGTACTTATTTTATGGTAATAAAAAAGGTCTATGTGCCCAACCAAGTTTTTATTCTAGATCCTTATGGATCCTTCCGCTGTCTATGGAATTTCATGACATCTTTGTATTACTTACATATGTGTTGTTAATCAGTATGAATGATAATTTACCCCAAGAAAGGATTATGGTTTAGGAACATGACTCAAGCTAGTTTATTGTATACAAAATTACACATTCTGCTACAAAGTATATGTTATGAACTACAGTAATGAGAATTTAACCCAACACTTCATTCCATTGCAGATTCATACACTAATTCAACTTGTTTATCATCATTTTTCATTTTGAAGGTGTGGCATATGTGTTTACATATCATTTATTTATCATAACTATAAGGCTATCTTTGCATAGAGAGTGTTGAGGCAAATTATAGACTTATAATTTGACAAACATAAATTAACAACGAGGGGTAGGTAAGCTTGTGAGATGTTGCGCAAGATATATGTAGGCAAATACTTCAAGTTCTTTTCTAATTAAACTAATCACACATGCACACAGCTCTAATGTCTCTTTTCCCTATCAACACTTGGCAGCAAAGGCTATGGGGTGGATTTAATCATCCCTCTACACCCCTAAGATTGCTTATGTTGATTAGAAAAGATAATGGACCAAGCAAACAACCATAAACATCAATTTAAAATTCCATAACATAAATCACAACTTGATCAAATGATTCCAAACACATTTATCAAAGTAACTTCACCATTTAACCTTTACACATATGTTTCTATAATTCAAATAAGAGAAACAAATAGGTTGTGAAAATAATTCTATTAATGCATGAAAATAATCAAAGAAACACAAACTGTAACTAATGGAGTTTTGATCAAAGGGGGGCCTCCCTTACTGACAACCCCTTCACTTTTAAAACGGTTTACTCAGAAAAATAAACAGAACATATAACTTTCTATTAATCTAAAATTTATTATAGTGATGTACAAGTCTGATATCCAACCCACCAACCCCTTTGCAAATGAAGCATAATAACATTTATATAAGTTCAGAGGCATATGCTAGCCCAAATTAGGAAAACTAATATGTTACAACTAATTGCTATCAATAACTTAACAGAATAACAAAAATAACTCTACTGAGTTTGATCCATGACTGAAAGCATGGATCAAACTGATTTCGTTACATTACTGGAGCTTTTCCTAAAACGACCATCGAGAAGAGGACTAAAGATCTGGGTGGTTTTTTATGATGAATTCGAGGCAGCCAATAGCACAGCATCCATGTAGTTGGATTTCATCATAAAACCCATGTTCTCTTTTTCTTGAAATTAATTGGAACATACTCAACCGTTGATTTTGTTGTAGGAAATCTGGGCGGTTACGAGAAATTTGCACCTAGAGTAAATCACAAAGTGTCTTCAGGAAATTAGTGACCACAGGCTGTCTACAGGAAATCGTAGAGCTGCTTCGAATAGTGACTAATCTACATAAGACTTCGATCAGTCAAACTTGACATTTGTAGATAATTCGATTAGGAAACACTTAGCCTCTAGAAATACTTAAGAACAAGATAAAATGATACTTTTTAAGATAATTTGCATACTTTGAGCACACGTCACCCTTTTGGTCAAAACATAGGTAATATGTTGAAATAGGAGTAATTAGGAGTCAAAAAGAGTTCAAAATGGGGGGTAGTAAGGTCTTATAATGATATCAAAAGTGAGCAAAATCGGGACTCAACATCTCCCCCACACCTAGCTTCTTTCATGTCCCTTATGCAAGCAAAAATGTGTAACTTCAGAAGCAAAAATTCAATCATTTCCCTGTGTTGGAGCAACTATAGCCAAGTGATCTAATTGGGCCCTGCTGGATTCTACCTGAACCTTTCCCTTATATTCTTCATTCTTTTTCTGCAGATGGTCGATTTGGGTTTGTTTCTTCTTCATGATCTTGCATGCATTCTTATGTCACTCATCAAACTCCTTCTGCATGGGTAGGCTATTTTCCTTCAGGGTCTCATTTTCCTTTTGAAGATCTCGCTCAGACACAGTAATCCCAGTGATAATTTCTTCCATTTCCTTCTGATACCACTTTTTTTGGGGAGTTCCCTCCCCCTCATGCTACCCTTGAGAGGACTGGGGAAAACTTGGTTCCTCCTTCCCTTGGCAGTATTCAACTATCCTATTCCCACTTGTTTGCAGTGGTGGGTCTTGGAAGAACATGGCCTCCCTTTCTACTTTGTTGATAAACTTGGCTACCTCTACCTTCCCTTTCCCTTTTGACATTTCTCGGAGCTTCTTTCTCTTTTTATCAGCTTTAATTGGTGATACTCCTTCCTCTGCATTTTCTTCTATTGCTATCTTCGCGGCCTGGCTTCTTGTAAAGCATTTTACAAGGATAGAAGTACCCTTATACTTGGGATTTTTCCCCACAATTTCCCCAGACACCACCACTTCCTCATATTTCCTGACCTCCTCTGTCAATGGACCATGGGTTTGTGGTTTCTTTTTTGGCTTTTCTATTGGCTCTACCTCCTTGTTTTTTGAAGAACCAGGGTCCTTATCATCCTCCATGAATTAATTCTCTGACAATAATTCTTTCGATGTTTTATTTTGTTTATGTAGAACCTCTGTCATGATAATTTTTATCAAATCGTGGTGATAGAGGTTCTCCTCTATGTGTGTTGCCCTTTCCTTGGGAGAAGTGGACATTTTTAACAGAGACATTCTCAGATAATAGGAAAAATTAAAGGGTCTATCTCGGAAGTGGCTGAGGAGACGAATATGAAAAAAAAATGCTAGCTCAGAATGACCTTCACAGGTTATCTATTTCTACAGGAAAAATAAAAGATGTCGATACTTAATTCAAAGGTAATCCTGTGGGATTCCCTTACTCCAATCTGGGTTTACATGTTCTTTTCAGAGGAAGGCGCACAAATCTCTTTGTTGAATCATTGGTTCTTGAACCAACACTCCCCTTCTTGTGGGATGCTGTAAGATTGAGCTACTAGCTCCTCCGTCAACCTAAAATGAACATTCCCCACCTGCACTCTGTCGCCATTTAAATTGAGGGCGAAAGACTTCGTTACCTATTAGTTATGCCCACTAAATTTCAGGAACAGAGGCAGCCATCCTACCTTCTCCAACCTTTCTTTTCTTCGATGGTCAACGTCTAATAGTGCAGGACCCTGAGGTTCAAATCTGACAGCAGATCGCATTCTCGACATAGCTAGGAGCAGGAGAGGACAGAGCTGATTTAGTTCACAAGATGCTTCTAAGACTAGACAAAGAAACTCAACAACGATAGTTTTTATTTGGAAATATTCGGGGTTAAAAGGGAAACTTTTGAAAAACATAGGACGTGATCATGATTGCCATGATGATCCATCCTACGGGATAATTGTTGGAAATATAACCAAGGACGTGTCAAAGTAATGATAATCGGGAATGGAACTTGGTTTATGACACAATAGCTCATAGTCGATTTTTTCCTCGAGGGTGACCATGACTCTCATGCAAATTTAAAAAATTTCGTACCATTATCTTTTACCTTAAGTAATATGACGCCAACTGTACCTTCTCGATCTTACCTTACAACGGTCCAGTATTTGGATGGCGACTAACTTTACCTTGGAATAATAACCCACCTTGAAACCACATCATATGCACAATTATATAGTTCATGGTCTCAAATAATAATGAAAATGATCAGTTCTTTATCAGATTATTGTATAATAATGTACTATCTAAAATTAATTCTTCGGGAAATAAGTGGTGTTGCTGCGGGAAATGCAACCGCTGAAGTTTTCTGCAGGAAATATTTATGTTGGAAACCATATCGTCCCCTTTTTGTAAAGTTCATTTCACATGAATGTAGGTGCTGATGTCGAATGCGCAGTGATCTCATTGGATTACCAGCGATTAAGGCCATCTATTAACCAATGTGAGGCCCATCGCCATTAATGAGAGTGAGAACCAAGGTACATTTGATACATCCTATCAGGTGTGAATTTATGAGCTGTTGTTAAACCCCCTATAGGATCCAGCAGTCAAGGAGCCATGATGAATCCCATTTTTTTTTGGCGAGATAGCATGTCTTTAAGGCATACAATCTTCAAGGCATCATAAGGCTCTGATCTTGGACCCAGATAATTTGTTGCTGTCGATGGGCCAAGATTTTTGGAAGGAGGGCCTTAAGAAATCCCACATCAGTCCAACATGAGAAATCCAAAAATTAACTGATAAAAAAATAAAACACACAATTTATTGAGAGGATCCCAAAGGATCTACTAACCTATGATTTTAATGAGCCCAGCACAGTCCATGCTCGCCAGATTTCAATTTTAGAGAGTCTAAAATACTAAAAAAGAAGACTCCAAGAGGGCACATTTTCTGTAAATAGTCCATTGGGCCTGAAAAAGGGAATAAACCTGTACCCAATAGACATTACTCTCATTGTTTATTGAGCACGAGGAGGAACAGAGTGAGCTCAATGTATCACCAGGAAATCAAGAAGAGGTAGTGAAAGGAATGACTCCCTCTCCCACCATTTCTAGCTCCTTCTTATTCACAATTTCTTCCACAAATTCCTCCTTATATTGGGGTTTCTGATATAGCTTGAGTCTATGCCAATTCACCAAGAAGGTAACATTCCCATCATCAATTGTTTTAACTTGAACAGGTCCATTATCCAAAAAAAATTCAACTTCATAGGGTCCCAGCTAATGTGTGTTAAATTTCCCTTTAAAATTCTTAAATTTCGAATCATACAACAATGCCCAGTCTCCCTCTTTGAATCATTTTTTCTTAATGTATATGTCGTGTCATTTTTCCCATTGTTATTGGATCAGATTAGTATTGATGCAGGAGCATTGGCTCTCAAAGATCAAGTTCGAAGTGTCTGGTCAAACCTAAAGTTCTAGACATCAGCCCAAGGAGGGGCCATTGTAAAATTTCATGTAAAAAAGTGTTTATTTCTTAGTAAGCATGGATAGGGAATATGCTTAGTTGTTAGGTGTTAGTTAATGATGAAGTATGTAAACATATCCCTGAAGAAATTGGATGACTCAAGAGAGTAGTTGTTGTTTTTAGTTAGTAGTTGGATGAGTCATAAGTTAGAGATAAGGGTGGTTTTCTTAAAATAGAAGTTGTTGCATTAGTAGAGGAACTAATTACAGGTTTGTAGGAGTTAGTTGTGAGAGTTGGATAAGCTCAGATTCTTTAATAATAAAATTGGAAGCCTCGTTGGTAGTAGGACTGAACTTAGAGAGTGAGAATTCAGAGAAGATGGCCATTGAGAGATGTATCAAGCCATAGACAGAGTAGAATCAGGATTTTATTGGGCATGTACAGTTTTCTTCTCTAATGAGAAAGCAATTTCATCATGTTTATTTGCTTTGTCTCTGTTATGAGTTGAATGAACTGTGATTGAGAAATTTTATGAACATAATTATCTGTGTGATTGCTTAATTTTTGTATGAATCCTGATGGGTGAGCATGGTATTTTTGTGTGTGAATGAAGGACTTGACGAGAAGTGACTGGGTAGAATCACTGTGTGGTCCAGTCCTGGGGTTAAATAGATGAGTAGAATTTTATATGTATAAGATTCCAGTTATTTGTTAAATTTGGGTAGAACCTCTAGGGTTCCAAGTTCTGTAGAAAGTCTTTTAAGACTTTGTGGATTTGGTAAAAACAAATGGGGCAGAACAATCCATGTAAAAGGTTGTGAAACTTACATATGAGTTTCATGTTGAATTTGAGTGAGTACAGACAGAGATATAAACTATGAATTTTGTATCTGTAGGAGAAGTTGGACAAATGAAGTTGATAGTAGATAATGAATGGAAATGACCTTTGTGCAAGTCGAAGGTGAAAACAGAGCACAAAATCTGAGTTTAGAGAAATGACAGGCGATGTATTATTGCCTTGCACGCAGAGTTAACCGAGGTATAAGGGTGAAATGAAGGATGTTAGTCACATGACGGTTGTGAAGGAGAACCTACGAATAGATTGCTTGAAGTTGCAGGTAGAGATATGGAGGGTTCTGTGCAGAGTTGTGTCAAGAATGAATACACATTCTATCGACAATAGCTGTGTGTTTCCTGGTTGATCAACGGCGAGAATTTGATGATAATTTTGTCAAATTTTGATGTGCATAATCAAGAGATGACATGGGAAGTCAAATCCAATGACAGCATGAGTGACATGGATCAATGGTTGTGATCATATTGTAGAATTGAAACTGGAGATGGGTGAACGAGAATTCATTTTGCAGTCAGAAATGTGAGGAGTTTAACAAAATTTTCCCATTGCGTTGAGAGCTATGTGTCAAGCGATGACTGGCATCGCACTCAAGCTTGATAGTACACTCATCCTGAGATTTATAATTGCAGTACGACTCTGGTTATGAGTCAAGGTTCTATGTCAGTGGAGGAAGCGTTCAAAGGTGTCGTCTTAAGCGTTTTTTTTCCATATTGGAAGAGGTTGAGATGGACAGCCGAGATCAAGTCGTAGGATCTAAGTGAGTGATGGAAGATCGAGATTTTAGCGCACATCGCATATCGGTAAGGGAAGCCACAAATCACGATGAGCCGAATACTAATGATTTGTGATCTGCGATGAGCTAAAGTTTGTGAAATTGCGATGAAGCAGTTGGGTTGTGATACGATATAGTATTGAATGAGCTGTGCGTTGGAGAAATTTTTGTGGGGCCATAACCCACAAGTCTGCAGATTGTGAAAATTTGTAGCCTTGCTGCATAATTTGGTATCAGAGCGGAAAGAAACAAAGAGCAAGGAAATTATTGTGAAGACAATAAGACAAACAAGAATTTTGTAAGAGGATTTATGAGTTGTGGAGCTTTTCATGCAGGAGTGGAAGAGGCCTATAGCCTGAACAATGAGGTTATTGCTAAGATAACTACTTTGGAAGAAGCAGTGCAAGGCTAGGGAGAGAGGTAGCAGTAGTTAATGAAGCAAATCAGTAAAAGAAGATCACATCCTTAAGACTAGTGATGAAGGAAGCCAGTAAGGGTTTCGGAGAGAAGGAAGAGTGTGGCCAAAACCTAGTATTTCAGTTGTGTTCTCAAGTGCAGATGAGTTTTGGATGTGAGCCTAGAAGGATCGGAGAGGAGTGCTCAAGGAGGTTCTTGACAGTGAACCAGTGCTTGCCAAAATACCTTGTACAGAGGAGGCTTGGTGAGGTAAGTTGTATCCGGGATAAAATGTTACTGTAGAGGCTTGATGCAACTCATAGAGAGTGAAATAAACTCATGAAGATGACTATTGAAAATCATAGCAGAGGTTTAGGAAGCAGCCACAAGAAATAATATGCCAAAGCCAATGGCATATGGAGGCAGATGAGTGATGAAGAATATGAGAGGGAGAAGGCTGAGATAGTAGTCCATCTTGAAGTACTGATGGAGTTGTTACAGAGGAATGAGGAAGACCAGAGGTGTGTTTTTCTTATGAGAATAAATATAAGATGGCGTAAGCTATAGAAGAGGAAAGAGAAAATGATGAATGCTCAATGGGAGGATGAGGTACTCAAGGTAAGTGAGTATCACGAGGAAGACTTGAAGACTGAAACTTCAAGTGAGACCAAGAGGTATCATGGTTTTAAATCTGATATCTTGTGTATGTTTGCAAGTGGAACATGTGAGGAAGGAAAATTTTTGATATTGTAATAAAGGAGGAAGAAGACAGGAAAAAACTAAATTATGTTCTGAAATAATATGGGATAGCTACGTATCATATAAATGCCCATACACAGTTGGGGAAAAGTGTTGCTTTTTAGCATATTTTAAGGATTGAGAGAAAACCAAATTTGGCTTATGATGATGGCCAAAAGCAAGAAGAAGTGGAGAAGGATATCAAGCAACCAATGGAAGTTCTTGAGGAGGCTGAAAAGAAGAGCATTGAAGACTTTCTGAGTTATGTAGAGGACTTGGAACAGCAGGAGGATTTGATGATTGAATCATCAAATGAGACCATCAGGTCTTGTGGTTTTAAAACTGACAATTTATGTCTGATTGCAGATATTGTAGAAGACAAACCATCCTATGGAAATGTCTTGAGTGATGCTAAAAGTTGCCAACCAAAGTATGATGATGACTGTCTTTCAGATGAAGATCAATTTAAGTTATTGTAGCAGAAGGAATTCATAAATTCCTTGCTTAGTGAAGGAATTGTCCTCAATGGAGATGAGAAAGTTATGTCTTATGATGAGGAACCTGTTATTGGTAAGGACAACGAGAAATTGGCTTTCTTAAGTGGCCAAAGGAAGACTGTTGGACAGGCATCTAAAGTTGTCATAGAGATGGAGGATCAGAATTTTATTCTGATGAAGAATGAAGAAGTGTGTCACCAAGAAATTGGGCTTGTGACAAAGAAGAATATAGTGAGGATTTTATAGAGCTTTTGGAAGAAATTCCAAGTGAGATGGTAGATTTGTGGCATGAGCTAAGTCTTTTGGAGAATAGACTAGCAAACCAGAGAATGAATATTCTGATTGTACAATTGAAATTGGACAAAGGTGAGGTAGACATGTCTCATGCTAAAGAGGAATCAGTCTTAGAACTTAAGGAAGTTGAACTTATTACTAGGATTAGTCAAAGAGTTGAAGGAATATTAGTGGATATTGCAAAGGGAGATTTCTTCAAGTATATTCAAGAAGTTTGGGTGGCAACAATATCTAGAGAAATCTTAAGAGAAATAGTAGAAGCTCAAGTAGGAAAATCTGAAGAAGGTAATCATCAGTTTAAAGATGAATGGACAAAACGTAGTAATATGAAGTGGCAGAGTGATAAAAGAAAGATTTTTTTTGCTACAGAGGATTGAGTTGCAAGAGGCCATAGATGAACTATGGGATTTGATTCAAGTACCTAAGAAAAACTATAGCAGTGCCAATCAAGTAATCCACTGTAAAGTTGAACGAAGAGTGAAGAATGATGAAGGTAAAGACAATGGAGCACTACAACATTAGGTGTGGAAGCCTGGAAGGTTATAGCCAAAGAGAGATGAAGACAGTGAAGCTTATGGACAACATAAAATAAAAGTTTGGGATCCAGGAAGATGAAGGCTAAAGATGCATGATCAGGTGATCATGTATTCTTTCTACTTTGGGAGTTTGATGCAGGAGCATTGGCTCTCAAAGATCAAGTTCGAAGTGTCTAGTCAAACCTAAAGGTCTAGACATCAACCCAAGGAGGGGGCATTGTAAAATTTCATTTAAAAAAGTGTTTATTTCTTATCAAGAATGGATAGGGAATATTCTTAGTTGTTAGGTATCAGTTAATGATGAATTGTGTAAACATATCCCTGAAGAAATGGGATGACTCGAGAGAGTATTTATTTTTTTTATTTAGTAGCTATATGAGTCATAAGTTAGAGATAAGGGCGGTTTTATTAAAATAGAAGTTGTTTCATTAGTATAGGAACTAATTATAGGTTTGTAGGAGTTGGTTGTGAGAGCTAGATAAGCTCATATTTTGTAATAATCAAATTGGAAGCCTCGATTAGTAGTAGGACTGAACTCAGAGAGTGAGAATTTAGATAAGATGGTCATTGAGATATGTATCAGGCCATAGAAAAAGTACAATCGGAATTTTATTGGGCATGCACATTTGTATTCTCTAATGAGAAAGTAGGTTCATCATGTTTATGTGCTTTGTCTCTGTTATGAGTTGAATGAATTGTGATTGAGCAATTTGATGAACATAATTATCTCTGTGATTGGCTAATTTTTGTATGAATATTGATGGGTGAGCATGGTCTTTTTATGTGTGAATGAAGGACTTGAAAAGAAGTGACTAGGTAGAATCACTGTGTGATTCCAGTCCTGGGGTTAAATAGCTTAGTATAATTTTATATGTATAAGATTCCAGTTATTTGTTGAATTTGGGTAGAACCTCTAGGGTTCCAAGTTCTGTAGAAAGTCTTTTAAGACTTCATGGATTTGGTGAAAACAAATGGGGCAGCACAATCCATGTAAAAGGTTTTGAAACTTACATACGAGTTTCATGTTGAATTTGACTGAGTACAGACAAAGATATAAACTATGAATTGTGTCTCTGTAGGAGAATTTGGATAGATGAAGTTGACACTAGAGAATGAATGGAAATTACCTTTGTGCAGGTCAAAGGTGAAAACATAGCATGGACTTTGAGTTTAGAGAAGTGACAGACAATGTATTATTGCCTTGTATGCAGAGTTAACTAGGGTATAAGGGTGAAATGAAGGATGTTAGTCACATGACATTTGTGAAGGAGAACCTATGAAGAGATTGCTTGAAGTTTCAGGCAGAGATATGGAGGGTTCTGTGCAAAGTTGTGTGAATAATGAATACACATTCTATCAACGATAGCTGTGCGTTTCCTGGTTGATAAACAGTGGTAATTTGATTATAATTTGGTCAAATGTTGATGTGTATAGTCAAGAGATGGCATGGGAAGTCAAAGCCAATGAGCGCATGAGTGAAGAGGATCAATGGTTGTGATAATATTGCAGAATTGAAACTAGAGATGGGCGAACGAGAGTTCATTTCGCAGTAAAAAATGTGATTTTAACAAAAAATTTCCATTGCTATGAGAGCTATGTGTCAAGCGATGAGTGGCATCACACTCGAGCTTGATAGTACACTCCTCTTGAGCTTCATTTTCATATGACTCTGTTATGTGTTGAGGTTCTATGTTAGTGGAGGAAGCGTTCAAAGGTGTCGACTTAAGCATTTTTTTTTCATATTGGAAGAGGTTGAGAGCCGAGATCAAGTCGCAGGATTGAATTGAGTGATGGACGGTCAAGATTTTAGCACACATTGCATATCGGTAAGGGAAGCCACAAATCACGATGAGCGAAATACCAATGATTTGTGATCTGCAATGAGCTAAATTTTACAAAATTGCGATGAAGCATTTGGGTTGCGGTAATATCTAGTATTTAATGAGTCATGTGTTGGGGAAATTTTTGTGGGCCCATAACCCACAGGTCTGCGGATTGTGAAAATTTGCAGCCTTGCTGCATCAAGTATGCTGAAAAGAATCATGCCTAATCTCATCCAACTCATTGAGCTATAGGATTCTTTGTTGTTTTGCCTCATTAAGGTTTTTACCCAAGTCTGCTGCCATCTTGAAAGTTTTTATTTGAAATTAAATTGGCAATAGAACTTGTTTTCCATACACCAATTCATATGGAGAGAAGTAGGTGTGGTTCCTCCATGTGATCCTGTAGGCCCACAATGCCTCAGGAATTCTATCGGACCAATCCTTCTAATGTAATTGCATTGTCTTTGTTAGGATTGTTTCCAACACCTTATTTGTTGATTCCACATACCCATTGGCCCGTGGATGGTAAGGGGTGGACTTTCGATGAGTAATTTGATATTTCTGTACAATTTCCTGCACAAGATTTGACACAAATTGAGTACTCTGATTAGTAACTATTTCCCTTGGTACCCCAAATCTTACAAAAATATCATAAAAAATAAACTCTACCACTGCTTTCTTCGTTTCTCTAGGTAGTGCTCTTTCTTCCACCCACTTCGTAACACAATCAGTACAAACCAAAATATACTTCTTACCTTTGGACATAGGATTGATGGGACCTAAAAAATCAAGAGCCCACATCTCAAATGGTTCTATGAGAACCTGTGGTTGTAAAGTGATTTCATCTGATTGAACAGGTCGCCCTATTCTCTGGAAACTATCACATTTTCGGACATACTCCTTTGCATCTTTGAAAATACTTGTCCAATAGTAACCCGAGTGGAGGATCTTGTAGGTTGTCTGCTTATCTGCAAAGTGTCCTCCACAAGGTTCATCATGACAAGCTCTCAATATATCTTATATCTCATCCTCTCTGACACACCTACGAATAATCAAATTAGGTCCATTGAAATAGAGGTCTCCCTTAATCCAAGAGTAATCAACACTTTTCCTAATAATTCTCTTTTTCTGATTAGATGAAAAGTAGGGTGGAAACTTTCCTGTAGCAAGGTAATTATCCATGTCTGCAAACCAAGGTGTTTTAATAGAAATAGAAAACAAATTCTCATCGGGAAAGTTATCATTAATAGGAACATCCTCTCACCTGCATGGTTGAACCTAGATAGGAAATCAACTACCTGATTTTCTTTTCCCATCCTGTCCAATATTGTGATATCAAATTCCTGCAACAGTAAAAGCCACCTAGTGATCCTGCCATTAGTGATTGGTTTGTTCATGAGATATCGGATAGCAGAATGATCAGTGTATAAAGCAACTTTGTAATAGTGATGTAATGTCTAAACTTGTTAATAGCATAAATTACAGCAAGGAATTCTTTCTCAGTTACCGTGTAATTCAATTCTGTAGGAATTAAATTTTTAATAACAAAATAAATAACATGGGTTACAATATTTTCCTTTTGACCCAATACTGCTCCTATGGATTAATCAGAGGCATTAGTGGAAATTTGAAAAGGAAATTTCCAATTTGGACCTCTCAAGATAGGTGATGAAAAAATATTTTCCTTGAGTATATCAAATGCAGCTTGACACTCATCATTCCAATGAATTCAGATTCTTTAGTCAATAATTTAAATAATGGATAGGCTACCTTTGTAAAATTCTAAACAAACCTTATGTAGTAGCCTGCATGTCCAAGGAAAATTTGAACTCCTTTTTGACTGGTTGGTGAGGGAAACTTTACAATAACTTCGATCTTAGCCAGATCAACTTTAATTCCTGCAGCATAAACATGATGACCGAAAACAATACCCTCAATCATAATCATAAAAAATTCTTCATTACTAAATGAAATATTAGTTTCTCTACATATCTGTAAAACTTTTTTAAGATTATGTAAATATTCTTCAAAAGTATCACCCATTATTGTAAAGTCATCCATATAGACCTTGACACAATCATGCAAAATATCAGAGAAAATACCAAGGACCAGTCACTCAAATGTGGTTGGTGTGTTGCATAAACCAAATGGTAGTACCTTATATGCATAGGTAGCCTAGGTACATGTGAATGTTGTCATCTCCTGGTCCTCTGGAGCTATCCTAATTTTGTTGTACCCACTGAACCCATTTAGCTCCATGAGTGATGGTCATGTTTCCAGACCTACACCCTATGTAGGCATCTGCCATGGCTAACCAAGGCCTCCCCAAGATCAAAGGATGCCCTCCCAAGTTAGTTTTAGGTTGAAGAACATAAAATTCTACAGGGTACTCCCAGGAATCCAATGAAATGACAATGTCTTCTAATACACCCTATGGCTTTACCTTGGACCCATCTGCTAATTCTAACATGGTGGGAGTAGGAAGCAAGTCAAAGGATCCTATGTGAGATAAAGTCTCCATTGTCATCACATTAATGGCTGCACCTAAATAAATTAGAGTGTTCCTTATTGGACACCCATTGATAAAGGTGGTAACTACATGGATTCCAAGGTCTGCATATTTCTCAGTAACAAATCCGGTGGACATAAGGCTTGCAAGTTTCCCACCTACTTGAATTGTGGAGGGTTATTTCTTATGTCTTCCTATTTTCTTGGTACATATCTCCCTCACTATTTTGGCATAAATCGGGATATCCCTAATTGCTTGCAGTAACGGCATCTTAATGCACACATTTCTCAGTTCAGACACAAGATCAAACTTAGGCTGTTTTATTTTCATCTCCAACCTCTTTGGAAAAGGAGGTTGGACAGTATGGGATGAGGAAGGTTCTTGTGACTTTGAAGTGGTTTTTTCTGTTGGTTCAGGTGTTTTTTCTACTTCAAGTATTTCTAGAGTGTCTTCCTCTATAATCTCTTCAATTTTTCCCGGTTGAGTCACCACTTTTCCCGCTCTGAGTTTAATTTCCTACAGCGAAACAGGAAATTCCTGGAGCAAAGGAACAGAAATTTCCTTTAGAGGTTGTGGTGAACTATAGTAAGTAGGAAAAGTGGGATAAGTGACCACTCCAATATTGTGAGAAGATTGGATGGTTTTATTGTTGGGGTTAGATACTGGCTGGGCAGGAAGTTGTGTGGGACGAGGTTAATTTGGTGGGGAAGGCAACTGAAGTTGTTGTTGTTGTGGTTGTACCATTTTTTACGGTATGGGATGTGGTGAATAGAAATTTTGAGATGGATAATTATGTGTTGTAGGGTAATAAAAGTTCCCCTTCCAAGGTTGTTTTGGAGGCCAGGGCTGCCAGGGCATTGGAATATTCCACATATGATTCTGAGTATAAGGAATTTGAAAATGTTGTTGTGACATACCTGTAGGACGTGGTTGCCATGGTTTTTGAGGTGCCATTACATAGAGTGCATTGGAAGCTCCCTGATCTTCTAGATATTCTACTTTAATCTCAGGAAGAGAAGGACATTGATAAGTAGAATACTCAATTTCACAAATTCGACATACCTCTATACTATCCGGAGGACATTCCCTTAAGGCATGTTTCTTCCTGCATTTGGAGCAGAACACAGCTAGGGATTTCTCCAATTACTTTGGTTTCTTCTTAACCTACAAAACATCTAATTGTGAAGACAAATTAGTAAGAATATTAGTCTTAAAGTTTTCAAATAAGTTACCCATTTCAGCTCTAGTTACTCCAGCTCCGACAACTAATTTGACAAGCCAGGAAGAAGTGTCTCTTGATCCTCCTCCAAGTTTAGAATTTCCCCTTGAATATATTCGACATAGCTCACACATATCATCATAACTCAGCTTTGATATATCACCTGCTCCCATTAAGTTCAAAATATCCAAAAATTCTGGTCTGATTGCCCTGAGAAAAATTGTTCTCTTGATATCTTTGCTAGTTGATTCATCTTGGATCTCTACAGATTTTATTGAAATCTCTCCACCAAGTCCTCAAGACTCTCCCCTTCCTTCTGATTCATGCCAAAAGTTTCTTCTCTGAGGTCTCTAGTTTTACAATAATTTTAATACTTCTTCAAGAACACCTTATTCATTTCATCCCAGGTTGCAATGGATTTTGAGCCCAAACTCATAAACCACCTGAGAGATGCATCCTTCAATGTAGCAGGAAACAATTTCAGCTTCTAAGCATTGGAAGAATAGTCATAGATTCTGCATAAGAAGGCATCGAGATCTTCACTAGAAACACCATGAAAATTAGGCAAGGTTGAAGGAGGAAATTTTTTCATCTAAGTAGCTCCACCAGTCTCCCTGATAGGAAATTCAAATGTGACCAATTCCTCTTCCTTCTCATTATATTCCCCATCTATGTTAACAGTACCCTCTAGATGGGCCATATCGGACCAACAGAGAGTAGGACCCTTGTAAACTACATATTATTCAGATTCAATGATCCAGAACCCTAGTTCTTGAATAGGATTAATGAGGAACTCCTCTTCAAGCTGACCACTGAGCAGAGATGTTGACTTCCTTGCAAGAGGAGGTTCTAAATGGGCAGCAACAAAAGATTTTCCAACAGAAGATTCTAGTGTAAAAGAAATGATCTACTTAGGATAAATGACCAAGCTCTTTTCAGGACTACAGACCTCCTGTTTAGATTCTTCTTCATTTGTTGCCTTTTTTCTTGCATACTTCCTTTTTCTTTCCATTTTATTAGTGAATGAAGTGGTGCTCACGCCACTACCAAAAAAATTTGAAAATATTGGACCCTATTCATCTATTATGCAAACAAATTCAAAAGCTTCTACTTACCAAACAATCAGGACATGGCTTTGGCGAATTTTTATCTCTGCAGGTGTGTAGGCCTTACCCTACGTCTTACCACTTAGACTCCCCCAGTCCTAAAAAATATCAACAGAAATCATACTAAAACACTTTCAGTATCATACCTTAGCACCTCTGTGGAAATGACGCCAAAATGTTGAGGCAAATTATAGACTTATAATTTGACAAACATAAATTATCAACTAGGGGTAGGTAAGCTTGTGAGATGTTGCACAAGATATATGCAGGCTAATACTTCCAGTTCTTTTCTAATTAAAATAATCACACACACACACACATAGATCTAATGTCTCTTTTCCATAACAACACTTAGCAGCAAAGGTTATGGAGTGGATTTAATCATCCCTCTACGGCTCCTAATATTGTTATTGTTGATCAGAAAGATAAAGGACCAAGAAAATAGCCATAAACATCAATTTAACATTCCATAACAGAAACCACAACTTGGTCAAATGATTCCAAACACATTTATCAAAGTAACTTCACCATTTAACCATTACACATATGCTGCTATAATTCAGAAAAAAGAGAAACAAATAGGTTGTGCAAATAATTCTGTTAATGCATGAAAATAATCAAAGAAACACAAATTGTAACTAATGGAGTTGTGAGCAAAAGGGGGCCTCCCTTACTCACAACCCTTTCACTGTTAAAAGGGTTTACTCAGAAAAATAAACAGAACATATAACTTTTCATTAATCTGAAAAGTATTACAGTGATGTACAAGTTTGATATCCAGCCCACCAAGCCCTTTGAAAATGGAGCAAAATAACATTTATACAAGTTCAGAGGCATATGCTAGCCAGAATTAGGAAAACTACTGTGCTGCAAATAATTGTTATCAATAACTGAACAGAATAACAAAAATAGCTCTATTGAGTTTGATCCATGACTGAAAGCATGGATCAAACTAATTTCGTTACATTGCTGGAGCTTTTCCTAATATGTCCATTGAGAAGAGGACTGAAGATCTGGGCAGTTTTGATGATGAATTCGAAGTAGCCAATAGGACAGTGTCCATGTAGGTGGATTTCCTCATAAAACCCATGTTCCTATTTTTCTTGAAACTAACTAGAACATACTCAATCGTTGATTCTGCTATAGGAAATCTGGGCAGTTACAAAAAATCCCCACCTACACAAAATCGCGGAGTGTCTGTAGGGAAACAGTGACCACAGGATATCTACAGGAAATCGTAGAGCTGCTTCGAATAGTGACTAGTCTTCATAAGACTTTGATCAGTCAAACTTGACATTTTTATATAATTCGATTAGGAGACACCTAGCCTCTAAAAATACTTAAGAACACGATAAAATGATACTTTTTAAGTTAATTTGCATGCCTTGAGCACACAACACCCTTTTGGTCAAAACATATGTAATATGGAAAAATAGGAGTAATTAGGAGTCAAAAAGAGTTCAAAATTGGGGGTAGCAAGGTCTTAGAATGCTATCGAAAGTGAGCAAAAGTAGGACTCAACGGAGAGGAATCTACATGCTCATCGCATTAACAACGTTGTTACAATCCAAAAATAATCCAAACCATTTCAACTTTAAATGCATCATAAGTTCATTAACATTTAAGAAACAAAAACATATACTTATCTTTAAAGTTTCATGGAAACTGATACTGGGACAAGGAACCTCCACCCAACCATAGACAGTTGCAGCCATACTTGCAGCTATCACCCCCAAGCCAAATTCCAGATTCTGAGGGGGGTGCTTTCTTTATGGATTATAACACCAACTACCATCATAAATAGGGAATCCATAGGGCCTCTTTCTCAATACGACTAGTTGACATTGCTATCTTCACATCACAGGGATTCCAAAGGTTCTTGCCTTACCCCAAGTGCATACATAGTGATTCACTCCCTTCTAGGGAGTCCAAGATCCACTGTAACAATAGTGCAGTAACCAAGGTCTTTAATAAAGTATTCTTTTGGTGTTGCTTCAGGATTAACCTCTCCTTAATTTATTTAAGGCTCTAGGGTCTATCTTCTCAACCCAAAGCTTCTAGGGGACCCAAGTTGTCATAAGGCTCCATAGATTATATCCCAACCCACAACCTCTAGGGACCCAAGTTGTTACAGTTCTCTAAATATTGTCTCAAGCCACAACCCCAGGGACCCAATTTGTTATATGGCTCCACAGATCCTATCTCAACCCACGGCCTCTAGGGAACCCCAAACCATTACAGGGCTCTAGAGATCTTATCTCAACCCGCAACCTCTAGGGAACCCCAAATTTTTATAGGGCTCCAGGGATCCTATCTCAACCCACAGTCTACAAGGAAAATGAGAGTCAATCCCCTTATTTTCTCTCATGTTCTACATTGCCTGCTAATCGAACCAGATTTCTTTGTTTTTTTTTTTGCTCAAATTTTGTCTCCGCTCTCCTTCAACATGAATTTGAATACCATGCCTTGCCTTCTTTTCATGTCTCATGTTCACTACCTCATCCTTGCTTTCTTGTACTATGCAATTCCTCTCTTGGTTTCTTGGCCCTTTTCCTTGTGAAGGTTCCCAAGTGCATGGGCCTGGGTACCTTCCTTGTAATTCATTCAATTTTAAGAACCAGTTCATTAATTCATGCATCATCCAAATTTTTATGGTTGTCCCAAACATTTCAGGTTTTCTCCATAAGAAAACCTCAACCTCCAAAGCAAGCAATCCTCCTCCCTAGCTCTGGAATTTGTGTCCCTTTGACTCACTCCCTTTTTATTAATTTCACATTTATGTAAAAAATATTTACAATGCATTTTATTATAGAACCATGGGTGGGGTTGTCACGGGATGTTGTAATAGCATATTTTGTAACAAAAAATTCCATAACATTTTCCAATGTAAATTTAATGAAAATGTTGTAACAACTGATGTTGTAATACCCATTACTGTTTAAAATGTTAAAATTGTTGTAAAATTTGGTGCTATAACAACTGCTACTATTGAAATTACTAAAACAGTGACCATTACAGTGGATGTTGTAAAAATAAATGCCATAAAAACTCTCAATTTTAAATCTGCTAAAAATGTTGGAATAGTTGATGTTGTAAAACCCATTCAGATCCCTTCAACCTAGTAGTATCGCCACTTTTCAATAATTTCAAGAAATTCATCTTAGAATATGGTTTTGTAGTTATTTTATCATTGTATATATATAGATACACGAAAAGAAAAGTGAGATATAGGGACTCTTTGAGCCCAGAATTTGTAAAATTTTGTGTTATATATACACTGCATTTCCACACTCAATTGAAGGGATGGTCAATGTTTCCTTTCATTTTTGAGTAACTAGATGTAATAAAGGTGTTGAATATGAAATGGTTATGGGGAATGAGACTAGAGTCAACTCCATGTGGAGCAGAAGGATCAGCAAGAATGGCACAAGTGCAATTGCAAATGCTATCGTGGACTCTCTAGTTGCAAGAAGTGGTGAAAGGGAGCTTTTCTTTGTCTATTTCACTTCCTATAAAAATAGTTGTGTTTGAAGCTAACATGTAGAATAGCTAGGAGATAAAGGGATCATTCCACCCTAGGCTTAGTCTTAGAGGTCAAAACAAGTCAACGACTTGTGGGAAAACAAAAGAACTTGGCTTTAGTCTAATAATGAAGGCAAGGAAGGTGACTTAGAGGTGATCTATGGCTATCCTAAAGGGCTGATACAGGTCTACACTAAAATTGTAAGTTGATTATTCATTGTGACTTCTACAGGGTAAACATTTTCCATATAGATTATTTTTGCAATTGTGCTTGCCTAACAGTTTGAGAACATATTCAAGGTAGAGTTTTCTAGAGATAGTAATTAGGGGTCAAAGTCAACATCAAGATAATCCATGGAATCTATGAATTAGCATCAGTCACTCCACTGATTGGGCATGATGAACCTCTATTCACTGGTGAACATATGGATTTCAGATGTTGCAACAATTTTCAACTAAATAAATCAAACTTCCTTATGAAATAGCCTCTTATTGGTGAATTATAATGTTGGAATCCATTTGGAATTAGGCTTGAAACGTAGTGAAAACATAGTTGATTATGCCCTTTGTTGATCAAGAGCATTGATCACAACAAATTTTTCTTTTAGCCAATTATATACAATTCGAAGGTTGAGCATTGGTTACGTGAATTACGACAATGCATCATGGGTAGGATCCTTTTACTCACTTGGACTAAAAAAGGATCCTTGAACTCGACTTAACAAAGTTATGATTTTGTAAATGAATTGCATTGACAAATTATTAATGAATTGCATTGGAAACAATCATTGAGTTTTAGAGGCATCATTGTTTTATCATATATTTATTTTCACAATGATCCATGTTGATGAGATAAACAGGCCATAGGCCTGCTGTATATGAATCATATGTTATCGAAGCAGATGAATTTGTACCCTCGAAGGAGATGTAGCACCTTGAGGAGAAAATTGAGGGGGTAGAAATCTTGAAAGTGGGAAGCCAAAGAGGTGTATTTTCCAACCAACACTACACTATCACTTGGGGGATCAAGAAAACAAATTGAGAAGAAAAATAATAGGTAACATCAGATTGATAAGCACAAACATAGGTAACAATTTCTACTATACTAAAACAGTGACCATTACATCGAATCTTGTAACAACAAATATTGTAACAATGGATTTTGTAACAGTGGATTTTATAACAAAAAATGTTGTAACAATTGAGGGGGTAGAAAGACATTTCATCTTGCTTGTCAAATATTGAAAGTGGGCAGCCAAAGAGATGTTTTTTCCACCCAATGCTACACAAGCACTTGGGGTGTTGTAACATTTTCTTGTTACATTGAAAACTTCAAAATTTTGATTAAAATTTCAAACAAAAAAAAATTATTGCACTTTGTAATAGTTTTCACACAAATATATAATGTCACAATATATTATTTTGTTTTATTTTAATAAACAAAATGTCAAATCATCGCACACTAACTATCATGCATTTTATATTAGCGGATGAATCATATGTTATCAAAGCGGATGAATTTGTACCCTAGAAGTAGATGTAGCACCTTGAGGAGAAAATTGAGGGGATAGAAATCTTGAAAGTGGGAAGCCAAAGAGGTGTATTTTCCAACCAACACTAAACTATCACTTGGGGGATCAAGAAAAAAAATTGAGAAGCAAAAAAATACGTAACATCGGATTGATAAGCACAAACATAGGTAACGATTGCTACTATACTAAAACAATGACCATTACATTAGATCTTGTAACAGCGGATTTTGTAACAGCGGATTTTATAACAACATATGTTGTAACAATTGAGGGGGTAAAAAGGCATTTCATCTTGCTTGTCAAATATTGAAAGTGGGTATCCAAAGAGATGTTTTTCCCACCCAACGCTACACAAGCACTTGGGGTGTTGTAACATTTTCTTGTTACATTGAAAACTTCAAAATTTTGATTAAAATTTCAAAAAAAAAAAATTATTGCACTTTGTAATAGTTTTCAGACAAATATATAATGTCGCAATATATTATTTTGTTTTATTTTAATAAACAAAATGTCAAATCATTGCACACTAACTATCATGCATTTTCTATTAGCGGAGATTGATGCTTTTTTGATCTACGACTTTTGATATATTGCGCCCCCCCCCCCCACCTCACTTTTTAATTGCAACGTGACAACGACATATGAATTGCACACCCCCCCAGCCACTCATTACCCTTACCGCCTACCACCCGCGCAAAAAACCATTCCTGGCTTTCGGTAATAAATATCACACACCACCATGTTATTGATTATTTTCCACTTAATTCTGAATATCGTTTTCCATTTAATTCTAAACATTCCCCTTATCAGAACGTTCATTCCATTGTGTTCTCACTCTCATTCATAATTTAATTTCCCATGCCTTTGTATGTCCCCTCTCACCTTTCCTTCAATCGTTGGACACAGACTCAAAGTGCAGAATTACAGAAAGCCCTCAACAACAAATTAGAAATACAGTATGTAGTACATTTTATAGGTAATTTTTCTTCTTGATACAAGTTGATATTTAAAATGAGTTCAACTAAATGAAAAGAGTATCGGGTTTAGTCTGAAACCCTCTGAAAATTTGATGAAATTCCCTTAGTTGATAGGCAAAGCAGAATAGAAGATACAAACTTAGAGTTTGACTTATATGAATTACAGAATTTGGCTTTCCCAAAATTTTCAAGATAATAACATGTTTTCTTCGTGGGAGTCCCTTTTACCCCAGTTTATAATTCCTCAAACTGATCCTTTTCCAGAATTTGTAGTTTGGTGTGCATTAGCGCTGGAATAAACACTTGGATTGTGACAAATTCCTAACTAGACACATCTTAAGCTCGAGGGATTTTATTATAATTTGATTTGAATTTTTTGGAAAGTGGTTGAAACTCACACACACTGAAATGGGTTTTGAGCAAATAAGAATCTCTCACACATATGAGGGCATGGGTGCATAATGTGGTAGCAAGGTTAGGTTTGTAGCTTGATGGTTAGAAAAATGGAAGATAACAGTAGATGTGTAAAACAGAGGTTCATTGTTAAGAGGAAATGGTGACACAAATTCTAGACACGAAATGTATAGTGAAATAAAGCTTTAAAAGACTTACAAGAGTCTCACTCTACATTTTAAGAATCATATTACATAGAATGCTTCCAACTAACATGACCTCATCAATCAGGAATGCTTGATAAATAAAGACTGACAAAAACAGATTAATCATGTATGCTAGTTCAAAAGACTTATAAAAATATGAGACGAGATTTAATTCAACCTCGAGGAATGGTTATGAACTATCTTCAATTTATACTGAATCAGGAATTCTTGATAAAACAAGACTTACAAAAACAGATTAATATGTCATGAAGGCTCACAATACTGAAAATAACATGAGATAGAACTGTGTAAATCATAATCTGAAATGAAACAGTAAATGATGAAAACACATAAGAAGATAAACAATACACATGCCATATAATTTTTGAGTCCTCAAGAGTGCCTATGGATATATTATATGTTCAAAATAAGGATACAACACAGTATTCCATGAAACAGACAACCAACGAACCCTTTCTTCCTTTCCTTATATAGTATATATACAAAAAAGGAGTTATGTAAAAAGCCTCCATAAAAAGTGCAATTATGTTTTTAGAGACTTTATTACAATCCTCTACATATAGTAGAGCTTATATTAAACATAAAAAAGTAAATTGAAATACAACTGAAGACAGAACATGATAGTATGGAGCTCGAAGTGGCCGAGTTGAGGTGGCTGAGTGCTCCTTGTTTCTTTGAAAAATTGCCTCCACAAAAAAGTGAATTCGGCCAACTGAAAAGAACACCTAGACCCTTATCTAAAAAATTGTAGGAGTAGCTAACTGAAAGGAGTAACTAACTAGAAGATACCTTGAATAGATTACACTTGGAAAAATATCATCACCATTGAGGTTGCATTCACTTTATCATCATTTAGAGTCATTCTTTTTAGAATAGAACCAAAAAGCAACCTTTTCGCCTCCTTATACAAAATACGAAAATAATAGCTACTTTTCCGCAAAGGGTAGCTATATCTGAAAATATTGTGTATAAGCCAAAAATGACATGATTCTTCATATTTTCATGGTTTTTTACATTCAATCATTAGATATCTAGTATAGAAGCAAAAATCCTAATAGCTTCTGCCTTGGTTACCCTTTTGTTTGACTTTCTCTTCTGTACTTGTTTTTTTAACTAAATCTTTTTCTTCCTTGGTTCATTCTCTGGGCTTTCATCTATGTTTATTATTTCATCCCTAAGAGCAGGGTTGGCTATGATTTTTCTTGCTAATCTGAGCTTGTTCCTTGGTCTGGTGTGATGCCTTTGAATGTATGGGTTCGAAATATATAAAGGCCTCTTTCTCCCATGTATGACTCTCCTTGACTATATTTCTTCAAACTTTGACTCACTCAACCTTGTTTCACTGCTATCCTCCTCAAAAGATGAATATGACTGGATTATAGCTTTCTTCTTCCCTTTGGCTGAAGAATTAATAGATGAGTAAAGCTAAGCTATGGTAGGTTCTTCTAGTGTAATAGTCTCTGAAACTTTGTTTTTCCCCTTTTTGAGTGAGGAAAAGACTTGTGCAAGTGTAGGTTCCTATCATGCTGAAGTGACATTTTTTTATTAATTCTCATGTCTAACCTCTAGAACAAGACTTGGTTTTAAGGCTTCAAGGTTGACTTCCACTGAAGGTCCCTCTGTCAAAATCAATTTTCTCCTGTGTTTTCACTTTGAAGAGGAAGTTTCCTCTTCCTTTCTCTTATACATAGTGTTTTTGTCACGCAGGATAGCTTTTTAATTAAGTTTGTTTGCATGCTCCTGCCTGAAAGACCTCAAGGTCTGTGGCTCCTTAGATGATCTTCTAGTGTAGGCCTCCTTGGCCAGTTTCACTGTAGGCATAGTAGTGATGATTGGTGTAGAAGTGGTGGTTTGAACTCTAGCTTTCCTAATTGAGTTCCTAGTTTGTATGCTAGATGATATTGAAGATGGAATAGCTTGTGGGGGGGTCAATGTAGGCAGAGGGCTTGACTGTTTTTCTTGGGTTTTTAGACTTCTAGGACTTCCTACCCTTCTCCTTGAGTTAATACTGCTAAATCCCTCATATGCTAAAAACTTTTCCCATGTGGTTATTTTCTTTCTCAGATGATAAACCACCAGTATTTTGATCAAACCTCTGTGATATAGATTATGAAGAGAATAGCCTGGTGTTTTTTGTATTTTTCAGGACATTGACAACAGATATTTAAAAGGCAAAAATGGTAGATTCATAGGTTTAGAACTTGAGATGTGAGCTAGAAACCTCATCTGGTATTTATGCACAATAGAAAACCTACCCTCACAGGTTATATAACGTTTTATAGTGGTAATGACATCTTGCCACTCAAGCCTAAAATATGAAATATGAATAGTAGGGGTCCAACCAATATTTTCATGTTCAGGCTTTTTAATGGGTTTGAATCAGCTTTAAGCATAGTTTTGTTATTCTTGTGCCAGGACTCACTTGTAGTTGTTGTTTGGGTAGCCCTTGCAATGATATTCTCTGTGATCTTGAAGGTATGAGACCAAACTTGACCTTTTCTCCATCGAATGTCTCAGCAAATTCTTGACCCACTGCCACATTTTCACTTGAAAACTTCCCTAAAAATCGATACCACCCTGCTGCTTTGAGCTAAGGCTTAGTACAATGGTAAACAAAATGGGTATTGGTTGGTTCTGAATGATTCACCTTACCACCTTTTCCCATTTTTTTAACAATTAACCTAACCACAATTTCACACTTGTAAAACGAGGAACAACAACCCTCCACGAAGCCCTAACTGTTGGCACTTGGTAACAAATTGTTTTGCTGGAAGATAAAAACGTTTTGTTGTAGTTGTCACAAGAGTAAAGGGAGACAGAGCTTTGCATGCCATAAAACTCAGTGAGAGGGAATGACACAAAACTGAAATGATTTAAACTCTGCTACCAACTCAATCACCGAACCTTTCACTCCATCACGTTTTTTAATAATAGCTACTCATACTTCACTTTAATACATTTCACCTTTAATGAGTAGCAATATATTTGAGTAGCCTTAGAAAATAAATAGCCAACCTTTTTTAATGAATCTTCCAATGAGAAATAAGCCACCTTTCATATGAGTAACACCTCTTTCTCTAGTAGACATTCACTATTCAAAGAGCAGTGTTTGTTTCACCTGAGTAATGATTCTTTTATCTCCTTGTACCAATTTTGCAGGTAATAACTACTTTTTTGAAAAAGAGCAGTTATTCCTGTGTTTCTTGTAAAACCAGATCTTCTAAAGAAAATAGTTGCCTCTCTAGGAAAAGTAGCTATTCGTGTGTTATTCCTAACAAAACTGATGACTCTGACATTTTTTCTTTAACCTTGGATAGAAGAATCATGGTGAACGAATAAGACTTCTCAAGTTAAACCCATGACCTTAAGTACTGAAAGCCGTTAAAATACTTATTAAATAAAATTTACCCTAACTCTATGACACAAACAAACTATTGGACTCAAAATTATTTTGGATTTTGATTTAAAAAAATGATAAAAACTAATGCATTTTAACCCTCCAGGGCTCTCTGTTAGCACTAGTATTTGCATCCCACCCATTCCGCCTTATTTTAATTTTCTTTCACCTCAGCTCCATCATTATCATTGGCCTCGCTTCATTTTTTTAACCATTTTTCCCAAGGGTGCCCAAGTCATCATTGTTCACAAGCACCAAACCCTAATTTCCTATCCCACTAAGCTAGGGTTTGCTATGGAAACGAGAAATTTGAGCAGAGGAGGCATAAGGTAGGTCATATCATTAAGTATGAGGTCATTTCAGCTCATTTCAGCTCATAAACATCATGTCCCCATCATGTTTTGAGAAGTCATTCCAAGAGTCAAATCATTCACTACTCATAGGGTCGGTTTTTCTTAAAACTATGTTTCTGACCAAAAAAAGATTAATTTGACAAATGTGAAAGAGGTTTTTGTCCAACATAGGTCAAGGAAGAAAAATTTCCTTCAGATTTTACACAGGTTTCATGGTTTTAGATAAATGTCAAAAACACAGGTTCCACGGGAGAGTTGTTTCACTTCTGGAGTGACCTTAGGAAAATTATGTTTCTCATATATCGAGTCTCCAAATCACTTTCTTGATAATTCAAATGATAATTAGACAAAAATATCTTTCCAATGAGCTATCATGAGCTCAATTTGGAGTTGTGAAAGGCCTCCAAAAGTTTCCTGCAACAGCACTCTTCATTTCTGCACCCTCATTCAGCACTTTTTGACCAGTCTTGGGAAAATCAACTTTTGACAAGGAAATAAAATCCAATCATAAATAAAAAGGTAGATTTGGAAAGAAGACAACATAATATTCCAACGAGCTATCCTAAGCCCAATTTGGATGTTGGGAAGGCCTCTAAATGTGGTCTGAAAAATGGTGTTGCAGGGGTGTTGCGCATTCAAGAAGGGTGCTGTGTGTTCAGGAGGGACGCTACGCGTTCAGCTGGTCATTGCGCATTCACCCAGGAAGTTCCAAAAACACCTTTGTCAACCTGTCACTTCCCCATTCATGCTACATATTTTCACAAGGGTTCTTCAAAGCTTCATTTACCAGTAAGTGACCAAGTCACCCTCTCTTTGATGTATCATCTTTGCTTCAAGTCAATTTGAACCTAATTCTAAATAAAGAGACCCTAATGTTTAATAAAATTTAATTCAAATCCTAAATCTAATCCCTAAACTTTCATACACTCTCCCTCACATTCCTAAAAACATTCACCCAATTCCCTATCCCCATTCCCTAAAAAATCTCATCCCTTATAGCCCTAAGCCTAGGGTTTCACTTGCCTAGGCTCCCCTCCATATTCCCATTACCGTAATATCCCCAACACATCTCTTCACTTCATACTCCTTCATTTCATTCCATCATCCCTAGGGTTTTTGACACCAAATACATCATGGAAACCTAGCAAGGGTGAAATTATCAAGCCTAAGAGGGTTGATTTGGGCACATTGGCACATACCTATCAGAGAGGTTATATGCAGGTTTTTACCCCACAGATTGTAGGAGGGTCCCTGCCTTCTTCACCAACAAAATCAGGTACACAATGATAAAGGAAAAGATGGCAGTAGGTAGACATACATGAAGAGGAAGGCCTCCATGAGAAGAGGCAAATTTTGAACTTGTAGAATTGGACACAATTGATGATGATGAGGATCAGCCTCCAAGACAGATACCAAGGACTAGAGAGCTGAAAAGAGCTCTAGCCCTAGAGATACAAAGGGAAGTTGAGCTAGCAGACCATCTTACCTTAAATGAAAAGCTTGCCCTAGAGATCAATGAAAAAAAAGAAGCATGGCTTGAGAGGGTCAACCAACACTTGGAGTAGCTCTTGGCCAAGGCTCAAAAGGACAATGACATTTAGATAAAGATGGTAAAACATTATGCCATGAGGGAAAAAAATGCAAGGGCCAAGCTCAAACGATCCCATGCAAAAATTCAAGCTTTGACCAAGCAAGAGAATAAAGAGAAGTTGGAAATACTTGCAGAGGTGTCACCTCATGATTCAAACATTAAATGATCAAGTACCCTCACAATTTTGATAAGTTTTGGAAAAAATTTGCATTCTATGAAAATTCTGTGTTTTTGAGTATTTTTGCACACATAAATTTTCCTAAACATGTAGCGACCTAGACGCTACGCATTTTTTTGGGACCTCTAAATGACAAATGGCCACTACCAGTAGGTTTTAATTGATTAGGACATCAGCCCTAGAAAGTTTCAGAGTTTTTGGAGGAATACTGGTTCTTCAAAATCTCAAAAAACGATCAAAATTTCATGTTTCTGCCGCAAAATCTGCCTGGTCGTTGTGCGTTTACTATTCTTTGGAGAATAGGCTTTTGATAGGGAAAATGAGCACCATTTTGAAAACTAGAGGTAGTTTTGGAAATTAGACTCAAAGGGATTTCCAACAAGCCATCATGGAGAAGATTTGGATACCGGGAAGGCACTTAAATTCAACCTTGAATAGAGGTCATTTTTCATGCCTGGACGCTGCGCGTTTAACAAGGAAATTGTGTTTTTTTACAGTCTTCAAAAAAAATTTGAGTTTCACTCTAATTTGACTTTTACCTTGGGAAATGAGGAATTTACCCATGTAAATGATCAATATGAATGTAATTATCATGTTATTACTATTTACTATGGTAAATACGTTAGGTAAGTCAACCATATGAGGTGTAATGAATCAGTTCACTTGAGATAGGAATGAGTCACTTTTCTCATCCTATACTCTAGTTATCAGTTCAGTTTTTTGAGTAATATCTCCCTCATCTCATGGATTCGACCCTTGAGGATGAGTGGAGGTGGTTTTCATGTATATTTAGCTCAGTTCTTCACAGGATTCAAAGGTTGGAATCAGTTTCATTTTGCTTTGTGGATCAAGAAGACTTTGTATTCAGTTTTGGCCATTAATGCAAGAGGAGTTGCAGCTATATTTATGGGATACCTGTGGTATTAAATGTCCTTCATTGTTTCCTCTTTAGTTACATATGTGTGAATTTATTGTTCATTTCCTTTCCATTTCTATGATATGATATTTTATAAGTGTGAGAATCAAAATTCATGCTAGTCATGCTCTGTTTTGGATAACTGGTCATAATTTGTTTCATGTCTTCTGTCTGATAGAAATTCATCTTCTATGCTTCCCTCAGCCTTCTTACATTTTCTGAACCATCCCATAACCATTTGCCTCAAGTGATTGACATTGTACCTACCTTGACCCATTCATCCCTGCAACCCTTTTTTTCTCTTGCCCTGACCTAGCCTTTCCTTGATCTATTTTCATTATCTACTGATTTATCCAATCAAACCAAAAATCAAAACAACCCCTTGTACTCATTATCTAGCCTAAAACCCAAATTTCTTTAGCCCTCCTAGCTGTGACCCTTTCTGGAGAGAGCCCTCTCCGGCTTGATAAGGCTAGTTGTCAAGTCAAAAGCTTGGTTTGTGGTCACCTCTATTGGGATTCCTTCCTCAGCCTTTAGAATCTAGTGGAGTGTTAACACTCTTAACCATAGGTCAGTAGACAAGAGAGGATCAAAGACACAACTTACAATGATGACCAGACTTTGAATTTTTTTTTTTTGAAAAATTGCAGTGCTAACAGTGGCTCCTATTGGGAATGAACTCCTCCCTGTGAGGCTTCAAGGACTGTAGATTTAGTGCCTTAAAATATCAGGACTTTTAAATTCTAGAAGCTAATGATAGAAACTGACTTTTATTGATTGACTCTATTTACAAACATAATTATCATTGGGCATGGAGTCTTATTGAAACAGCACTCTGGATATTTATAATGGAAAGACTGATTGACTCAACAAACAAAGAACTTTTTAAGATAATGACCATTGACTAGACCTCTAGTTATTTTTTCACCATCTAAATGCTTCAGTAGAAATGTTTTATTTTCCAGAACTCGAGCAATTTTGAATGGCCCAAACCACAAGTTGTCAAACTTACCATGCTTTCCATCGTCTTCTCTTCTTGCATCCCAGCATAATACCAAATCATCTTCCTGGAATACCTGTTTTTTTGCTCTTTTTTACTTTGGCTTTATACTTTTGTGCTTTATTCATCAAGGATTCCTGTATTTGATGAGCTTTTATCAGTTGCAACATCCTTCTCTGAATGGGATTTGAATTATCAGTTTCATCTTGTAAAATTTTTATAACAAGAAGGGCCAGCTATATTGGCATCACAGCATCAGTACCATAAACAAGTTGAAAGGGAGAAACTCCAATTGATATTTTGCTACTCACCCTATCTGCCCAAAGAGCATGAACTAGCTGATTATCACAATTTCTTTTATTTTATGTCATCATCTTCTTTATAATTCTTTCTAGAATTTTGTTTGATGACTCATCTAACCCATTACCTTGGGGGTAATAAGGTGTAGAATGAGTCAAATCAATGTTATAATTCTAACAGAAATTGTTCATCTTGGAAAATTTAAAATCCATTGCATTGTCAATCACCAAATTTTGAGGGCAGCCAAATCTAGACATAATATTTTCCAACAAAAATTTAATTATTACCATGTCAGTGGAGTTTCTGGTTGGAATGGCCTCAATCCACTTGGTGAAATAGTCTATGGCTGTAAGAATCCACTTGTGTTGTCCTGATCACGGCGGGTGAATCTCACCAATGAATTCTAGCCCCCACTGCTGGAAAGGAGCATCTACTGAAATGGGAATGAGAGGTAGTGGGAGAAACTTTTACTTACCGGTAAACTTTTGACACTCGGTGCAAGCTCCGACTTTAGCAAAAACATCAGAGAAAAGAGTTGGCCAATAATAGCCAACTCTTAGAATTTTATTTGTGGTAGCTTTCCTGTATAAATGACCACCACACACCCCTGCATGTATCTCTGCCATAACTTTCAGTGACTCAACTTCATCTACACATCTCATCGAAAATCCTACAAGGTCTTTCCAGTAAAGATGATTTTCTTATGCAATACTTAACATCTTTTAGTTTAAAAGCCCTCCTCTTTGATTTTTCCATTTCTAGCGGAAAACTAAGATTTAATAAAAAGTACACTATATCCTTGTACCAATTGGAATAAAATATTCCAGGATAATCAGTTATACCTTCTTTATATGTTTCTTCAGCTATCTCCATGTTCAGCTTTAAAGCTTTGAAATTTTATTCTGCCATGAAGCGGGCTAAACCCTATCCCTTAGTAGGTCTTATTTCATTTTCAAATTCCAAAATCTTTGTCAACCATCTTCCCCTCCTGCCATCTGTGTCTGGCTGCAACAATACATCCTTGACATCAATATTTGGCACAAAAGAAATGACTTTAGAATGCAGAGCATAAACTCGAAAAGACTTCAAATCCTTCACCAGTGCATATGCATGTTTTTCAACTAAGTTGTACTTTAGTTCAACATCTCTTAATGCACGGATGAAAAAATAAATTAGCTGCTCCAAGCCTTCCCTGTTATTTTGAAGTAAAACTGCTGCAATAGTTTCCTCATAAGCATATGAAAAAACCAGAAAATCCTTCTCAAAATCAGGGCTGATTAACACTACGACTTCAGTTAAGGCGGATTTGATTGCCAAGAAAGAGTTTTTTTCTCCATATTGCCACCTAAACTCTGCATCTTTCTTCAACAAGACATTTATATGTTTAATTAATGTTGCAAAGTTTGGAACAAAATGCCTCAGAAAATTAATCTTACCCAAAAATAATTGTTACAATTTCTCATTTGTGGCTAAACCAATTTTTTGTATAGGTTCAACTCTCCATAGGTCAATGCAAATACCATTTTCTGTTACTATATGCCCCAATTGTTTTCCTTCTTGCCTTCTTGAACAACAAAGCATGATTTCTTTGGGTTTAAGAACAAACCAAATTTTCTACACTTATCAAACACTTGTTGCAAATGTTTTAAATGATCATGACCAGATTTTGAAAAGACTGCTATGTCATCCAAATAAATGACAACAAATCTGTCATTTTATCCTACAAAGGCAATTTCCATTTCCCGCTGAAATGTTTCACCTGCATTCATTAAACCAAAAGGCATATTATTCTACATAAAAGTTCCCTATGGTGTAGTAAAGGTTGTTTTCTCCTTGTCTTGTTTGTCAACCGAAATTTGGTTGTAACCTGAAAAGCCATCTATCATTGACAACCTCTTTGAGCTTACAACCTTCTGCAAAATATGCCCCATTTTGGGTAAAGGATAGTTATCCTTCAGCAAACACTGGTTCAAATTGTGAAAATAAACACAAATTTTGATTTTTCCATTCTTATTTCAAACTGGGACTATATTAGCTACCCAATTGGAAAATTTTAAAGGCATAATTATTTTGGCTTCCTACATTTTTCTTATTTATTTTTCAATAATAGGGAGCAACATAGGATTAATATGCCTTATCTTATGTGCTACAGGCTTTGCTTCTGATTTAAGAGGGATTTTATGCTCCATTATACTTCTGTCATATGTCTTCAAATCACTGTAGGACCAAGAAAAAATATCTGCATACTGCTTCAGCAACTTGACATATTTAGTTCTAATTTCTTGAGGAAGAAATTTAGAAAATTTAACATATTTAGGTTGATTTCAGTACCAATATTGCAATCAATTGTACTCTCTCCATTTGTCTTACTATCAGGCTTTAAAAAGACATCATTATTGTCAAACAACCTCTCTAAAGGAACCAAGCCTTTAGGAATGAAGTTTGTTTTCAGATCAATAATGTTTTCTCCAGCTATAGTCTTTTTCAATGGCTTGTTGTTCTAACTTTCAATTATGTCTTGTTCATTATCAATCTGAACGTATGAAAACTCCTCCACACATTCCAAGAATTTCTGAATTTCTTTATCATCTTCAAATACTTTCCAGTATTTGATATTGTCAGGAATGGAAGGTTTGTTTTTAATCTGAATATCATATGTTGCTTTAACATCAAGAAGAATCGTAAAATTGCAGCTATGGCCAGTGAATCTACCATTTCATTTTCTTCTCTGGAAACAAAATTCAAATTGAATGCTGAAAAATAATATTCAATCAAATCCCAGACTTCATTTATTTAATTCTTCAATTTTTAATTTTTCACTTGATAGTTATCTCTCACCTGTTATACCAGCAACTCTAAATCACCAAAAATAATCAATTGTCCAGCTCCCAAATATTTTTTTGCCTTCATTCCCAGAATCAGTGCTTCATACTCAGCAGTATTATTAGTAGTGACAAATTGTATTTTGTATCATAAATTCATTATCTTCTGAGTGGGAGAAATGAGAAATACACCAGCCCCTGATCCCTCTCTTGATGAGGCTCCATCAAAATACAATTTCCAGAAATGTCCTACTTCTAAATTCTACTCTTTTGTGACTTGCAAATGTTGTTTATTATTGATTTCAAGCTTAAAATTATTGTCATCAACAACAAGGTGTAAAATGGATGACCCTAATTCCTTCTCCTCTACATATATATAGGATGATTTTAGGGATTTTTATGATTACTTATGATATAATCCATATGTTTACCTATACAATCTCCTAAATTTTCCTCCAAATACTGAGATAGTGACGTATGTCATATCCATTTGAAGAGTGCCTCCCATCTTTTTGGACCAAGATCTGGAAAGAAGCATTCCAAATCTAGATGGTATGTCAGCAACCACTATGTCCATCACTAGAATTTTCATAGGGAGTTGGGTAAGAGAAATCACCAAGTCTTTGGTAACTCCTAAACACTTGACCCTTTTGGAGTCAAAAGTGTAGAGGTCATGGTATTTTTTAGTGATTTCCAGTCCTAATTAGTCCATCACTTTTTTAGGCATCAGATTGTGAGAGGCCCCAGAATCTAATACACAGTTATGCAGCAATTTGTTATGAATGTTGAGTGAAAGATAGAAAGGTGGAGAATTGTCATCATTCTGATCTTGGACATGACTGCCTAAGAAGATAGTAGGATGTTCATCCTCAAGGTTGACAGAATCAGGAGAAAGAGATGGTTGTAACATATTTTTAAATGACTCTATGTAGGTTGAATTTTTCAACAATTCAAGGAGTGGAACCGGAATCTTGATTTTATTCAATTATGACTTCAAACTGAAATTGAGCGGAGTCAAATATTTATTTTCTGCAGCAATTTTAATGATTGGGGCAAGGTTAGGTGATGAAGGAACATCATTAACCTTTTCCTTTTGTTTGGCAGCATTTTTTTCATAATCTTGTTTTTGTTGAGGATGTTGGACATATCCTTTTCATCTCAAAGGATAATTTCTTGTCTGATTTTCAGGTTGCTTTTTCTCATTTTGAACATGAATATGATCTTCTTCATCATCTAAAAATAGATTTATCGTAGACTGATCTTCATACTCTTGGAAATTCGAACAAGTTTATTCTGATGTATCCCCAACAATATTTATATCTTCATCCTCCTCTTCTTGTTCTTGTTCATTTTATTCAACAAAATTATTCAGTGGAGGCTGAACAAAATTATTCTTGGGAATTGTAAAAATTTTTGAGGCCAAAAGGGTCTTCTAAAAGGAGCTTGATTTCCATTTCCTTCATTTTGGATGGGCCTAGCAACAGGCATGTTTTCTAACTCCAGTTTTGTCATTTTGGAAGCAAGATCTTTAATCAAATTAGAGATTTGATAAATATTTTCTTCAGTTGTGAAAGTTTTAGAGGAGGAAGATGGTTTCTCTTCTTTCATTTTCTTTCTATCCTTTTCCCCCTTCCCCTCTTCAATTTTCAATTTGTTTAAGGCCATAAGATTGGATTGTACTCCAATAGCAGCCTCCTACATACCCACCAATGTTTGTGGCTTCTCATCTCTCAACCATAGTTCAAACTTGGAGTCTAAAGCATTGGAAAAGGTTATCATGGTTTTGGTTTCAGGTGGTTTGACTTCTACAAGAATATTTTGATAGAATTTATTGAATCTCTTTGTAAAGTCTGCTAATGACTCATCAGTCTTATTCTTTAAAGCTCCAAACTCTATGATTTAATACAAGTAATCCTTATGGTCACCCCATTATTTTACAAACAATTCCTCCAAAGCATCTATTCATGTTATTGAATTTGGTGGTAAATTTATGAACCACTTACGAGCTTCTCCATCTAAGCTCTAAAAAAAGAGTCTTGACCAGACATCTTCATGTTCAATGTTTTTATTATCAGCATAACTATAAAAGGAAACTAGGTGTTCTTCAGTAGATACTCCTTCTCCCTCCCCTATGTATTTGGGAAAATATTTCAGATAATCCCCTTGAGGAAGAGGATTCAAAGGTTGAGGAAGAACGAGTGGTGCATATCTTTCAGCAACAATCTACTGCATTCTTGTAGGAGCAGGATGAGCCATGACTTGCTGAGGTACAAATAGTGGAAAACGTGCTGATGCAGAATTTTGAATGCTGGAAATTTTAGTTTGTTGAGTTTGTACTTGTTTTGGAATTACAGAAAATTGAAATTCTTGGGCTGGTTTTTCAGGCTTTGGAGCTTAAAACAATGGATTTTCAAATAAATGGATAGAAGAAGGCATTATTTCAACCTCTCTGTGAGAATCAGTTTCAGATGTAGATTCTTGAAGGATTGGGGCAACTTAAACTTTGTTCTGCTGAGCTAAAAAGTCAAAGAGATTAAAGGACAAATTTTCAGGAAGGTTACCTCCTCCTTGATGAGAATAAGATGAGCCAATATCTGGGTTTTGAGACAAAGTAAAATACTCTTGTTGTGGGCTAAAATAGGACTAATATTTAGGATGAGTTTGAAGAAAGCTCAGAATTTTTTTAATATCTTCTTCAGTTAAAATAGCCCTATCTAGAAAGGGTGCAATTTCCAACACTTGTTCTAATTCCCATTCTGTCAGCACAAAGGTTTCTAATTTTTGGTTTTCTTCACTGACACCTAAAACCTCTGATTTATCTTCTTTCACGGGAATAATACTTGTTTCTTACTAAGTGATGACTGGGAGATGCTTTCAGCTGAATCTAGGCTAACATCATCTACTTTGTCTTTTATGGAAGCAGTTTCAACTTGAAATATTTCTAGAAATTATTTTGAAACTTAAACTTCTTTAGGTTCTAAGATAGATGATGATACCTTTTGTTTTGGAATGTATTTTGAATGCACCTTTTTCACTGAATGTGATGTAGCTTCAGCTGATTTCTATTTCCCTCTTACATCCTTTATGATCTTATCTGGGTCAGAAATTGGAATCACAAAAGGAAATATTTGATTTATTCTTGTGGTTGGCGGTCTTGAAACCCCTCGTCCTCTTTTTGGACTCACTAGGTGAACCAATTACAATCATAAAGAGTGACTAGTCTTTATTCACCTTTAAAAACTAGTACTAGGCATTCATTGAAAAAATTGGGAGAATACTAAGTTTAGAATCTTCGTCTCCCGGCAGACACACCAAAATATGTTAGTGTTGGAATCATCACTTCGATTGTGACAAGCAACTGACCAGAAACATCTTAAGCTCAAGGGATTTTATTATAATTTGATTTGAATTTTTTGGAAAGTGGTTAAAACTCACACGCACTGAAATGGGTTTTGAGCAAATAAGAATCTCTCACACATATGAGGGCACTGGTGCGTAATGTGGTAGCAATGTTAGGTTTGTAGCTTGATGGTTAGAAAAATGGAAGATAACATTATATGTGTAAAACAGATGTCCATTTTTAAGAGGAAATGGTGACATAAATTCTAGACCTGAAATATATAGTGAAAGAAAGCTTTAAAAGACTTACAAGTGTCTCACTCTACATTTTAAGAATCCTACTACATAGAATTCTTCCAACTAACATGACCTCATCAATCAGGAATGCTTGATAAATTAAAAAAAAAAAGGATTAATCATGTATGCTAGTTAAAAAGACTTATAGGAGTAAGAGACAGTATTTAATTCAACCTCAAGGAATGGTTATGAACTATATTAAATTTATATCGAATCAGGAATGCTTGATAAAACAAGACTTACAAAAACATATTAATATGTCATGAAGGTTCACAATACTGAAAATAACATGAGATAGAACTGTGTAAATCATAATCTGGAATGAAACAGTAAATGATGAAAACACATACGAAGATAAACAATACACACACCATACAAGTTGTGAGTCCTCAAGAGTTTCTCTGGATATATTATATGTTCAAAATAAAGATACAACATAGTATGCCATGAAATAGACAACCAACTAACCCTTTCTTCCTTGCCTTACATAGTATATATACATAAAAAGAGTTCTGTAAAAAGCCTCCATAAAAAGTGCAATTTTGTTTGTAGAGACTTTATTACAATCCTCTACATATAGTAGAGCTTATCTTAAACATAAAAAAGTAAACTGAAATACAACTGAAGACAAAACATGACAAATGGAGCTCGAAGTGGTTGAGTTGAGGTGGTTGAGTGCTCCTCGCTTCTTGGAAAAACTGCCTCCACAAAAAGTGCATTCTGCCAACTAAAAAGAACACCTGGACCCTTATCTGCAAAAATGTAGGAGTGGCTAACTGAAAGGAGTAACTAATTGGAAGATACCTTGACTAGATGACACTTGGCAAAAGATCATCACCATTGAGGTTGCATCCACTTTATCATCATTTAGTGTCATTATTTTGAGAACATAACCAAAAAGAAACCTTTTCTCCTCCTTATACAAAATCCGAAAATAATAGCTACTTTTCTTAAAAGGGTAGCTATATCTGAAAATACTGTGTATAAGCCAAAAATGACATGATTCTTCAGATTTTCATGGTTATGTACATTCAATCATTAGAGATCTAGTATAGAAGCAAAAATCATGATAGCTTCTACCCTAGTTAACCTTTTGTTTTACTTTCTCTTCTGTACTTGTTTTTTCTGTTGAATATTTTTCTTCCTTGGTTCATTTTCTGGGCTTTCATCTATATTTATTATTTCATCCCTGAGAGTAGGGTTAGCTATGAGTTTTCTTGTGTAATATTCCCAAATGGGAAAAGCAGGAATATAGTGCAAAACCATGGAAATAGTAGTTTAAATCATGACATAAATAATGCAGACCAATATGAAGCTTTCTTATTCATTATAACAGCAGCAAACATATATAAAATAATGGGCCATGAAACATATAGCAAGATACAATAAGCCTCTAATGGAAAAAACCCTCAATAAGAGGTGTTGTGACTATATCAAAATGTCAGAAACACTGCTACAGTGCAGTTATGAAAGCACTGCTACAGAAAATGAGTACACAAAAGGTAAAGGGTTGATATATGACACAATAGATACAAAAATGAAGATTTGGGCTCTATACAACCTCCAGAAAAGAACCCAAGAGGGTCTCCGGGAAAAACACCCAATAATACAATATGAGTTGTAGCCCTAGGGCTGAAAGTATGTTGCAACAAAATAACTGAAGAGTTATGGCTGAAGCTGATATGATAGTAATTATGCTCTCCTCTAATGGATCCTTCGGATGAAAGGTTGGCCCCTTCAGTGAAGAAAACACTCTCCAAATCACCTACTGCAAATACCCCTGCAACTCCTCCCTAAAATAACGCAAATCCAGACTGATACTACATTATAGGGGATAAAAACACTATGGCCTGATGCCAAATGTATCAATGATGCTCCAGGTCCTTCTTTACTAGCCTCCCAAGAGAAATGGACCTTCCTCCAATGAGATTTATCTTAGAAATCTCCCAAATCAATCCTCCACAACTTCTGCCCTGCAACACAACACAACCTCTCAACAGAAACTGCGTTGTACATTAAGACTGAAGCCTTGGCCAATTGCCTGATTGTGGAATGTAGTGCAAATCTCTTCCTAGAGGCTTCTTGAGGAAAGAGGTGGGATTCCCAATTAGGAACACCCTGTGATAAATAGCACTGCAATCTTAGCTAAACAGCTGAAGAAAGCTATATGTCTAAATAGACCATATATTCAGAAATATCAAATACATCAACATAATGAAATATGGCTGCCATCCTCTTCCTTATATAAGTGATGAGATTTATAACCCTAAGCCCCATCCATTTATGATACTACTTCCATGCAAAGAGTCTCCATCTAAAATTGCATTTTCCTTCCATAAACTTCCACTCCTCCATGACAGCGTTGTTGATTTGGTCAAAGTTGACCCAGTCTAGGTGTCCCAACCCCTTTTCACACACAAGGGTGCTCAATTAAGCTGCCAAGATGTTTTCCTTTCACATTTGCATTGATTTTATTCATATTAAGGAGATTTATGGATCTCCATATCCTCTTATTCATTAAACAATAAGGCAAAAACAAAAATTAATATTCCGACTAGCTCATGGCTAATTGGGAATATTACAGTCCTCCCCTCCCAAATGTTGCTTGTCCTCAAGAAACAGAAAAGGTGAGTGCTACAACTCTTCTCCTCCTCCATTGGTGACACCCCCATGTGATAAGCTTCCCTCATAAGCTAAGTGTCTCCCAATCCATCCCTCCATGACATGCTCCTCCCAAGTTCTCATGAGATGCAAATGAATCATCCCACAGGGAAGCAATAGATCCATTGAAACAATCATGGTTTGCCCAATGTTCTCCCTGAAACATGTAGCATCAGAAACATGGAGAATCTCTCTCCCAAAGGTCACATCCAATCCTCCCATCCTTCCTCCATTCATTTCCATAATAAAAATAAGAACGTCATCAATGTATGGGATCAAAACCAAGTGCACATAAACAACCATATGCAAAAATGGAGGTGGATCATAGTCCCACATGTGGAACCAGCATAGTATATCTCCTGACTACATCATATAATGATACGGTAAGTGGTTTCCCCACCAATTAATTTTCTCCATAACTTTCTCACATGTTTTGAAAAGGTGAGAAATGTTTGGTGCCTTTGGAGTGCACCCAGAGTGGTAAATCATCTCCCTATATCCTCCTAGGGAGTGGCCATGTTGAGCAATTTTTATGGCCCAAAGTTGGTCATGAAGTTTACATTGAATAATGCTCCTTCTTGGAGCAATGGCCTGCACATACATGGTAAAGGAGTGCAAATAATCATGAACTGAAACATCATGCACATAAACATGTTCCTTACAATAATTTCTGCTCATACAAATGGAGTGTTCCATAGATATATCCCCTATCATTCTAAAAGAGGAAAGATGTGGTTGTGATAACTCCTCCATAGAGTTATGTATCTCTCCCATCTCCACATGGTGCATGCATCTCTTCAAATGTTGATATACCTCCTCTTCAAAGCCTTCCCAAGTAAACCCCTCCATGATAGTTTTGTAGGCTCTCATGGAATAAGTATGGCTGAAGAGAAAATATTCATGTGCACTTTCAAAGTAACTTCTCCTTGAGATTAGAAGCTCTAGATAAGAATATCCTACCATGATAATAGATGACCTCATCTTTGACCGAATATCCCTCCTCTTGAAGCTGGTCATAAAGTATCATGCAAGTAAAAAGATCCTTGGAATAATCCACCAACAACTGGGATTTCCAATATGGGTCTATTCTCCAAAGTGACGGCGTTAATGATCTATCACAAAGAACATTTGTCATAAGGTTGTCCTCCTCTTTGACATCTCCCATGCCAAAGGTGTATAACGAGATGCTGTTATCCCCTCTCTGATGTTCCTCTTGTAGCTGCTCATGCTCAAGTAAAGGTTGAAGCTTTTGGAGGTTAGTCTTCCATGGGAAGCTATCACCTACCCAAAACTTCCTGAGTTTGGCCAAAGCATGCATGAGTGGCCACCATATTCTATATGTGGAAGACTTCTCCCCAAGTGAGAACATATTCTGAGCCTCCAAAGTCAAGGAATAGTTACCTTGCACCATGATGGTGTCATCCTCCAATCCTGTAGCATCCTTTCTCAGTGCAAGATGAGATGTGAGAGTGGGTAATGATGATAGTGGGAGAATATCTCCCTCCTCCTTGAGTCTAACCAAGACTCTCTGCGTTGTATCATAACCTTCCAATGTTCCCACTCCTCCTAGATCTATGAGAGGTGCAATAGATTGTGATACATCTCTCACCAACTCCGGATCTGGTGGCCTCTTAGGTGGTTTGCAACAAAACAATGATGTCTCATGGGCCAATCTCATATGCATAATAGATGGGACTACAATGCCCTTTCTTCCACTGCGTAAATTTGACTCTGTTTTCTGTGTGGAAGTTTACTGATAATTGGGTACCACTCTCAGTGATGCAAGAGTCCCTCTAATTGGAGAAATTTCTCCATCCTCACCTCCTGGTGGTGGTGGATCATCTCTTGTTGTGCCAGCGTTGTGACCCCTTCCTAGTTCTCCTTCTTCTTCCTCCTTATCATCTGAGAAGACCTCTATATAGTGTGCCTTCCTATTACACATCTATGTCCAGGTGCCCATGATTCTTGGCATGTGAAGCAAAGCTTCCTTCTCCTCAAATATCTCCGGACATCATCACTAAGAGGTAATTTACTTTGACTCTTTTTTGAAAGAGAAGCCTTCTCATTTTTTCCCTTAGATGGAAAAGTGGGTTTTGGCTGAAATGTTGCCTTTGATTTTGGCAAGGCATCTTGTAGATATCTAGCCCTTTCAATGGCATATTGAAGGGTAGTGGTCTTGGTAGACTTAACCAACCCATGAAGAGGTTCTGCTAACCCATCAATGAACATATAAACCCTTCTTGTTATAGATAAATCAGGAACCATAACAGAAAGTTTAAGAAATTCAGAAATATAAGTTTCTAGATTTCCTGATTTTTTGAGCTTTGCTAGCCCCATGAATGGTGCCTCTGGATCTCTCCAATCAAACCTCTCCACCAACCTCCTTGTGAACTCTAAATATGCAATCACATATTTCTATGTTCCCTTCCTAGGTGTTATAAATACAAAAGGTTCTTTAAAAATATCCTTGTCTTGTCTATTGGATGCATGGAGCAACTCTTGCTTTTATTTGTTGTTTAATGTCTTTTACTGCATAGATCTGGATTTTGTAGCATTTATCTTGGTCAACTAACTGCAGATCTAAAGAAATTGGAAACCATTTTTTATTTTAGGGTTATTTGCTATGCACAACTAAAGTGGAATTTTTTTCGTACATTTACGATTATAATTCACACTAACAACTGGTGACTCCACAAGGGTTTATGATTATGACTGTTTTCGTTTTTCAGATCCCTGCATGACCAACTGCTTCAACCCCTAGGGTTTTTCTTCAGCTTCTTTTTTTTTCATTTCTTGATGTTGTTTTTAACCTTTAAAACCCTAAAACAGTAAAAATTCTAACTTATGTGTGTTTCCAAACCAATTACGCAGGTGACAAGCATCAGTCGCAGCTGAGACGACACTTTTTTTTGAAACCTTCCCCCGAGAGTACCAGAAGTGCAGGTCATACTTTTTGGGCCAAAACCTGCAACCTCAACCTTTAGGGTGCAGAAAATTGCCTCAAACCTACTACCTCTGCAGAAATAAGGTCAAAAACTGTGACCTGTACTTTTTGCGGGAATTTTTCTGTGATTTTTCTGGGTTTGTCTAGGCTATTATTCAGGGTTATCTAACCTCTGTCTCTGCCAATTTTGGACCTATACTTTCTATGTTTTACTCGTCGAAGTGGGAACCTAGCCCCCTAGGGCTTCAGTACGCTTCCACCTTTCTAGGAGGAGTTTAGCTGAAGCGGGTCGTCTGAGATTTCAGTGTGTTCAGCCATTTTTCAGATCTGATCCTGTACCTTCAAATCCATTTCATATTGGTTATTCATGCATCCAAAACACCTCTTTTTATTTTTTTTTGGTCCTCCTCTAGGGTCCCCTCCATTTCCCTTCAGGTTGTAGCCTTTCTCCACCTCATTTGCAGCACTTTTCCCTCTGGTTTTTTTGTTGTTTTCTGCACCTATTTCCAGCAGATCTGACCTTTAGATCATTTTCCCTATAAACTTTAGATCCATTGGCTATTTTGATGTGTTTTTACTAGATTTTTTCCCACCCATAGACTAGTTGTTGGGAAGCCCGCCTCCTTGGGTTTAGATTAATGCATCTTTAGCTGTTTATTTTCTGTTATATTCAGTTTACTTTACTGTTATTCGTAGATTTATTTACAGTTATACATCACACTTTTTCTTTCTTCTCTACACACGTATGGGTTTAAAAATTAAAATTAACACACACACCCTAAGTGAAGAGCGCCCGATTTACACCGCCAAGCCAAGACTATAACATTGTAATCATTTGATCCCCACCTCTCTGCCCTTGTTTCAACATTGTAATAATTTGATCCTGCACCTCTCTGCCCTTGTTTTGAAATTGTAATCATTTAATCCTGCACCTCCTTTCCCTTATTTGTCTCTCTTCCTTTTGTGATCTGTGTTTGGTCTTCCATCATTGTGCCCTCAAGGCATTTATCCTGGAGACTTCTTGGCCTTCATCCTCAGTTTCCATTAGGAATACTTACTCCTCTGTGTAGGATTCGAGTTTGTCCTCCATCGAGTCCTCATTCTTGCTCTGCTTCTGGTTCATTGGGTTATCCTTCCGGTTCTATCCCTGGTTCTCCTCCTATCACCTTCACCATGCCTGGTTTAGGACCTAACACTGGTGGTATCCCCGACCCTAATGCTGGGAATACTACTAGTGGGACCGCAACAAGAACTATCTCGACTACTCCCTTGCTCCCTTATATGATAGGTCTCATTCTTCCCGATTTTAACTAGTTGATCAATGACCCCATACACCATGATCCTGGTTGGCCTGCTATGCCAACCAAGCTCCCTTCCGAAATCCCCAAGTTTGAAGGTCTTGCTGGAGAATATCCTACAAATCACATTAGATCTTTCCACATGTGGTGTTCGTCTAACTCCATCACCGATGGCTATGTCCATCTTCGGTTGTTCCAACGTACGCTTACTGGAGAAGCTTCTAAGTGGTATGTTGACTAGGCCTCCTCCTCTCATACTAATTTTGTGACTCTTTCCTGGGCTTTTCTGTCTTACTTCTAGCTTCCCCTTCATTATGACACTGGTACCGAACTTTTGACCTCTTTCCGTCAATCATCTGCGCCCCGCCTATCCAATCATGTCCAGGAATTGTGGAGAAGAAATATCCTATGTCAAGCCCATACCTTCGAAGACCGTGTCTACATGGACTAGTTTCTCAGATCCCTTTTTCATGTTATCGGCAAAGATGTCGCATCTCATTTCCCTCAAATCGAAGAAGCTTCTCTCCAAATTCCGTTAAAATATGACTTGATCTATGCACAGTCTAGTTATGTTTATACCGTCTTACCTGATCTCCCTAGACCCGGTGGTTCCAATGCACCGGGGGCATCCCATGTCATCGACGATATCGTTGGAGCACTTTCTCATCCGTACACTCATCCTCCCATGGGTTATGGTTTCCCTCAGGGAGAGGCCAACTCCTCCAAAACTTTTCCCCCTGCTTGTAGCATGTATCCAGGATACGACATGCCTCCTCATTTTGCCTAACATGTTTACCACAATGTTTCCCAACCTCCTTATTACCTGTATATGCAGCCTAGTGCTCCAGGTCCTCTAGCATTAGCACCCCCGCCTCCCTTGCCTTCTCAACTCCTGCAACAGCAGCCACCACCCCCCTAGGGGTAGGTGTATGCACAGCAGGGCGCGACTAATCCTCCTACTTATAAAAATAAGATGAAAGGCAAACAAAATCAATCGGCCCTAGGTAATCCAGAACCTAATCCCCAAGGGAATGCACCTAACACAGCTAACTAGCAACAGGGCACTTATCCCAAGCAGGACAAGCCTGTTCGCATGAATAAGCCTTGTTCTTGTTGCGGTGTATATGGTCACTACACCCACAATTTTCCTCTTTTACCTTAGATGCGTCAGATGTGGGAGACTCACGCAGCATCACAAGGACAGCAAGCCTCCCCATCGATTCCTCCCAATGTTGCACCTATCCAGCTAGTTGTGTTTACCAATCCTTTCCCCCAGCAAGGATTCATGGCTACCCAACCCCCTGAAGGTAAAGTGGCCACTCAACCTCCTCCATATAGTACCTATGATTACCATATTCTCATGATTAACTCTAACCAACCCATTACCGTTGACCTCAACCTTCAGACTTGGTCCTGTCAGTACAACAAGCCTCCCGCTACGTCTACCCCCGAGCCCCCTTCTTCAGGTTCCATAAAGCCTCTTTCGACAACCAGTGGTCCTTTACTAATCCCTCAACCTAAGGCAGAGGCTTATACCAAGATCCCCAAGGGACCATTATGCCAAAACACTACTCCTGAAAAAGCTGCCCATTCGTATAATATAGTAGATGATTTGGCGCAATCTCCTGCTGCCATTTCAACATTAGAACTCCTCCAGTCGTGCCCTTCACAATGAAAATCTCTACTAACTTCCATGGGCACTATGGATCCTTTAGATGATTGGTCAGAACATCCTCCCCTTCCTGCTTCTCCTTCAAAATCCCCATCAACATCCAAAATTCCAACATCTCTCGTTGTATCATTGATGAGGGGGCATCCACCTGTGTGATGTCCGCTTTGGTTTGGAAGCAACTCGGATCTCCTGAGTTGGCCCCTTCCACTATCACCCTCCGAGCATGGGATGGCCACTCTTCCCAGCCCATAGGCTTGTTTTGCAATTGTCCTATTACTCTTGCGGACAACATTGTTTGCGTTGACGTAGAATTCATGATGCCCCCTTACATTAAAACATTCCATTGGGTCGTAGCTACACTTATGCGATGTCTGTTGTCCCATCTGCGGTTAACCATAAGATGTGATTTCCTCATAATAGAAATAATTTCACCATCGACCAGTTGACATATTACGAACCGAAATCTCAGACCTCCCCTGAGTCCATCATCTCTTTGGTTTCTAATAAAAAAATAGTCAAACCTTTGACTAGTGTCTCACCCGACGTCTACAAATACTCCTCTTTTCTTGGTTCTTTCTCTGGTCTTTCTCCTCCTGTCTCTGATCCCAGCTCTTCGAACATTTGCATGATGTAATCATCCCGATTCGACCTCAAATGGCCTGCTTCGACTAGTCAGCAGCCCCGCCCTCTGAAACCTTCTCCTAGCACATCAACTCAGTTTTTAGGACCCCCTCCTCAAGGCCTCTCATCTGCAGCTGGTATCCATGAGCCTCTCTACCCTCCCGGCACGATTCCTCCTGGCCTTAACCATCTCGAAGTTGTCCCGCCTAGCCATTACCCCTCCGGTCAGATACCATTCCTAGCTCCCCCTCCTCGAGTATTTTCGGTACCTATTATGGCTACCTTATCCCTTCCTAACCTAAGCCTGGGGATCCCAGTCTGGTACATTGATCCCCTAGGTGTTATCCCACCTAGTCAACCCAAACCTTACCTTACTTTGACCCCGGTTCAACCGGTCCCCATGACCCCTCCCCTTGCTTCTGTGCCTCAGCCACCTCAACAGGAACCCACACCTATTGTGACAGCTTCGGGGGAGAGGGGAAAATATCGCAAGAAGGAACCTAAAGACAAGTTTGCCTCGAAAAACCCCGTTCCTCCTCATCCTCCAAAGCATACCCCCCCCCCCTCGTTCTCTTTGTGTGATGTTGTCGGTCATGCCACCCATCATTGTCTTGAATTGCCTCATATCAAAACCATGGTCAATGTCACGTTCCCTAAGTCTATGGTCCTGGAAACATTTTTTCCTTCCTCGACTGTAGCCAATGACCCCGATAATATCCACACCAACCAGCCTTGTGCTTTGTGTGATCTCCATGGCTATTATACCCATCATTTTCCCCACCTCACGCATTACCGTGCCTCTTTGGAGGTAGTTCGAAAGTACAAGATTGAACAGAACCAGTCTGCCTCTCCCGTCCTTGCGTAGTATGCTTCAAACCAAATTGAGGATTTACCCGCTCCCATTGACATTCCCCCTCCTGATGTCGAGATGACGGAGCCCTTGGCCACCATCCTCTAACTATCATCATTCATGAGATCCACGGTGGAAGCTCCCTCTGAGACTTCCCCTTCTGTTTCCTTGACCTCCCTTCAGTGATCACCCTTGGCTCAACATCAGTGGATTCCTTATCTACTTTTTATTTCGTCACCCCCCGAACGATGTGCATGTGAACCTTTCTTCTCATGATGATGAGTCAGGTAGCTTTTCCGCGTCATGTGGTTACCCTTCCACCTCATGTCACCCAATATTTTACTGTGATGACAACATCATGGAAGCTTTTTCCACCCCTGACTTCATATTTCCCACCCATAAGCGGAATGGCACCATCCATGTGTATGGTGACTTTCGCAACCTGAGCACAAGCTACCCCCAAGGCAGCTCCCACACACCACCTACCCGTCGGTGTGCGAGTGGTAGACATCCTACCCAGAGCACTCCCTCTAGTAGTGTTTGTTTGATTTCTACTTTGCGTTCGGGTTGCCAACATTGTTCATCATCCTCTCCTTTGTTGTCTTGTGGCACCATTTAGATGGACCCCCCATCCACACCTTATATCGGTTATGACGATAGTGCAAGTCACTACTCCCAAAATCTAGCCTTGACAGGTTGGGCCATCTTTACCCCCTTACATTCTCTTGTTCTCTCGAACGGCATATGCATTGGTACTGACGCCAATAACCAAGACGAATATAATGCAGTGTGAGGTTTATTAGCCAATGCCCTTTCTCATCGCATCCTTCACCTTCATGTTCGTTTATATTCCCGACTTCTTGTCATGCAATTGAATGGTGTCTATCGTCTGCATAATCCTATCCTTTTTAGAAGATATTTACGAGTGAAGCTTTTGATGCATGAATTTGAAATCATTATATTTAGTCATGTACCTATAGCACAAAATCACTATGTAGATAGTATTGCAAACAATATTCTAGATTGGCACTTATCACGCGCATTTAGCACAAGACAATAACAAAACCATAAAGACGATGCATATCCATAATATCTGTCGTTCAAAATGTTTTAGATTCCATCCACTCTGATACATTTGACACACCCATATCATGTTACAAAAACTCAAAACTGGGGGCACCACATGCCCCTAGACCTAATCACTATCTGGAGGATCCCGAGCTAATGGCTCTTCTCCTGCAGCTCGTAGATTGTGCATCCCCTATCTGGCCATTGCCATGTGCCGCATGACCCCTCGCCACTCCAGGTTTAGACCAATACATGGCTCTATGTATTGGTCATCCAATTTTTTCCAGTCGCGCTCTGAAATATCGGTCAGAAGCCTCTCACATCTACGACGTAATTCCTCCAGGAGAGCCACTGCATCCTCATTTTGCGGTGCTCTCGACTCACTAGGTCCTATTGTTCCTGATATTGCGGGTCGTCCCATGTACCCCGCCAATTTTACCGGTGTTGTATATGCATACCAAAAGTGGATTAATCAGTACCATATACAATATTCTAAAACTTTAAAATGCACATAAAATATTAGAAACTTGACACTTACCATCAGGCCCCCATACTCGACCAGGCGGTAGTGGCAAGTCTGGGTCCCCACGATAACTCATCCCAATATAGGGATAGTTGTTTATGTACAGTGGCATCTGATCCCAATGAGAAAAAAACTTGGGTCAAAACACCTGTCCAACTACCCCACCTCTCCCTCTGCACAGTAGTCACCCCTAGCGATGCATCCTGGGCTCTCTTGGGCCCCCATCCTGGATCTGTATGTGAGGTCGGAGTGTCAGGATCTTCTCAAAGAAGAGCAAGCACAACACTGTGCCATATACATATTCATGGTTCACTTGCCGCTTACATAGCGACAACTATCGTTTCAATGATGATAGCATCATTTGGGACCACCCATAGTAGGTCCCACTCAACACACTCTCAATAAGCATCATCTGAACCCCAGTGATGTGGTGGAGTTGCTGGTTGCCCAGGATCCATAGCACGGGTCTATAACCTCTATAGATCCCTGATTGGTATCTGTGTCCCCTTGACATGGAGACCTGGTTGGTAATGACGCTCTACAAACTCCACAATGTTCCACCCTTGCGGTAACACTGGTTGCATATTCCCCACCATCCCAAGTGGTGGGGGACCAGTCAAGAAATATATATCTTGGACCAACAACTCGATCCGGTGCCCCTGCACTATAAAGACCTCATGGTCTAGATCCCAATAAATGACAATCCGGGCCAACAAGGGCTCTCCATCTCTCATCAAAAGGCTCTCCACAAACTTTAGGACCCAAAACCTGGCAAATGTAATACAGACACCATGATCCTCTCAGATCTCCGACCGTAATGTGTCCAGGTCTCTCTCTCTCCAGTTGATCCGCAATTCTTCCATATCTACACAAAACCATCATATTTTTCAGTGTATAGAAATGAAATACTGCATTCAACCATAAAAACCCAACTCTCGGCCAAGAAACAACATCAAAATCCCCCTCTTTGATAGGTCGCAATTTTCAGGAAAATCCCGGGATAGGTCGCAATTTTCTGCCCAAAACCTGCTACCCAGGTTGCACATATTTCCCCAAAAAATGTGACCCGGCCGTGAAGAAGAGCAGGGTTCTATTACTAAGCTCTGGGTGCCTAAACTGAACTTTCAATCCACTAAAATGAAAGACTAGGGTTATGCCTCTTATCTGCAACTAACGGATCTCGATTCCAACAGTCAATTTGTCCGCTACGATCGCCACAAGATTTAGGGCCTTCTCTCCTCTCTACATTCACCACAGCTACACTTGAAAATGAGTGAATTTGGAGGGGAAATGCATTATTAAAAGAGAAACCCCAGATTTTTTCTTTTGCCCACTGCGGCCAAACCATAGTTCAGTTTGAAAAATCGTCTGTATCGTTGGAAATTTCTCATCGAGCTCTCAAATGGGTATCCTTTAGTTTTTTGTGATTTGATACTTCACCCGGACACATTTTGTCCAAGAAGGGTCCCTTCACCACTCAAAATTTAATTTCTTCACTTGCAACACTTATACTTGAGGCACCACTTTGCCTTCATACTTTTCCATGCTCATGTCGATTGTTGTCATGAGTAACCATCTTGTACTCATGTTTTTATGGTCCCCACCGGACCTTTTCTGTGTGGCAGCATCATCGAGTCAACCTTATTTAGATCATTCGAGTTGAGTCATCATCGCATCCATGGAGTCTATCCTGAGTCCCTTTGTATCCCACTATAGTCCTCCATCCTTCATTGCTTGGTTCCTCTCTCGTGTCGCACATTGTAGCCTCCAGTCATACGGTTCCCTATCCCCTTTGATATTGTGTCAGTTGCTGCCAGGTCATCCATGCCCTTCGTAATCTAACAAGGGAAGTCGTCAGCCCGCTACTCAGTACCCCCCATTCCATCATCATCCTTAGTGTCAGTCTATCAGTCGCTCTACTATTATCTCTCATGCCTTAGTTGAGGATCCCTTATTACCTCACCTATGGCGGACCTCCTTCTGTAAACATCAGCTTATTCATTCTAGAAGACAATTCTAGAGGGCGGTGTACCTTGGTTCCAGCTTCCACTCTTGTTTGGTGCCTAAAATCAGGAAAAGGGACTCTTTATTACCCTTTGACTTGATTGTTTCTCAGCTCCATCTCCTTACGGCATGATCGAGATCTGTATACTTGATGGTTCAGTGATGCAGCAGATTGTACCAGTGATTCTCGGGTGTGTGTGAGATGTTTCAAACCTCATGAGGGGGTGGCCCTTCAGGTAGCCCCCACATGCCCGGATGACCTCTTCATTACAGCCTTCAATGCAGATCCATATATTTTGTGGTTTCAACCTCGGCCAGTTGCAGCGCCTTTTAGTTTGCATGTATCATCCAAATTTTCAGATCCCTCTCCTATTTACAGGGCCTCTTTGGTTGTACTTATATCTCATGTACTCAAATATTATTGTATAAGTCCTGGTTGTTATCCTAGGAACAGTATGTATGTGGGATCCATTATCATATTTTTATTTGGCCCATGTTTATGCCAACATATATTATATATTAGTCACTTGTTTATTGGACGCATTATTCTTTGTACTTTGTCTCGGCGGGAATAGGTATGCCTCCCCCGCCTCTTGTAGAATAGGTATTCACTCATAAAAGAGACTTGTCACACCTGTAAATCTCGCCTCCTCATGGTCTTGTCCTCTAGCACTTTAGTCTACCCTATATTTCTCTCTCTCTAACTTACCCTTCGGTCTCTAGAGATTGAGTTCTTACAATGTAATTTGGTCATACGATTAGCTCCTAATGCTCGTACGCTGGGGGGCAATCTGTTACACCAACTTTTGGTCATCTAACCTGTTACTATTAGATGGACCAAAGTACACCATGTAAGACCAATTTTACCCTAAGTAAAATTTCTTTCACCATGAAAAATAACTTAGTAATCCATAATTTATTAAGTTGTTTATGGTCTAAATAGGAAAACCCATGAGGAAATATTGAATAAATCCATATTTGTTTGATTTTCCTCAAGGAATAATTAGTTAAACAGTAGTTTAATTAATATTCCTGGTCATATTTAACCCAAAACAGGAAAATTAATTAGATAAATCATTATTATCTTATTATTTTCTAGGAATAATTATTTAAACATTATTTAAATAATAGTCCTTGTTAAATTTGACTAAATCATTTATAAATAATTGAATAAATCACTATTTATTTAATTATTACTCAGCCACACTCTTAAAATAATAAATAAATCATTTATTTATTTATTATTTACAAATAAAGGGATTTGACCAAATTCAAATTCTTTTTCCCTCCAACAAATATAATAAAATATTCCATAAAAGTTGGATCTAGATTTGGTTAATACTATTTTAATTATACACCAATATCCAGACTAACTCAATATTTTGTTATAAATAAAAGGGTTTTTCCATTCACTCACTACCTTTTGTTGCCTAAAGATCACTCTGGATCTATACTTTTGGTCTGACTTTGATCCTCCATCATTGTCATATTTTTCTATCTTTTTGCTTGTGAACTCCCCTTGAGTTCCATTTTTGTTTGGGTTTTCTACACCATCAAGGGAGAAGAATCTTAGATCTGAAGCACTGAGGACATATAAGAACCCATCCCATTGAGGGGGACTGGTAACATCTTTCTATGTTCCCTTCCCATGTGTCATAAATACAAAAATTCTTTTAAAATATTCTTGCCTTGTCTATTGGATGCATGGAGCAACTCTTGCTTTTATTTGTTGTTAATGTCTTTTACTGCATAGATCTAGATTTTGTAGCATGTATCTTGGTCAACTAACTACAGATATAAATAAATTGGCAACATATATGATGTTAGGGTTGTTTGTTATGCACAGCTAAAGTGGGTTTTTTTCATACGCTTGCGATTAGAATTCACACTAACACTTTGGATACTCCTTCTCCTCGTCTTCTCTGAATAAAGGGTTTTTACCCTTGTCTTCTTTATTATCTGTATAGTCAAACTTCCGGTGTATTCTTCTGAGATACATCTTCTCTCTATATGTGAGAGGATCTCCTTCTTCTGATGACATATTGGCTTTCAAGATGCACAGGTTGAGCCAAGATTATGCTCTGATACCACTGTAATATTCCCAAATGGGAAAAGCAAGAATATAGTGAAAAACCATGGAAATAGCAGTGTAAATCATGACATAAATAATGGAGACCAATATGGAGATTTTTTATTCATTATATCAACAGCAAACATATATAAAATAATGGGCCATGAAACATATAGCAAGATACAATAAGCCTCCAATGGACAAAACCCTCAATAAGAGGTGTTGTTACTATATCAAAATGTTGGAAACACTGCTACAGCGCAGTTATGAAAGAATTATTATAGAAAATGAGTACACAAAAGGTAAAGGGATTATATATGCCACAATATATGAAAAAATGAAGATTTGGGCTCTATACAACCTCCAGAAAAGAACCCAAGAGGGTCTCCAGGAAAAACACCCAATAATACAATATGAGCTGCAGCCCTAGGGCTGAAAGTATGCTACAAAAAAATAACTGAAGAGTTATGGCTGAAGCTGATATGATATAAAGTATTCTCTCCTCTCATGGATCCTCTAGATGAAATATTGGCCCCTTCACTGAAGAAAACACTCTCCAAATCACCTATTGAAAATACCCCTGCAACTCCTCCCTAAAATAATGCAGATCCAGACTGATACTATGTTGTAGGGGATAAAAACACTATGTCCTAATGCCAAATGTATCAATGATGCTCCAAGGCCTTCTTTACTAGCCTCCCAAGAGAAAGGGACCTTCCTCCAATGAGATCTAGCTCAGAAATATCCCAAATCAATCCTCCACAACTTCTGCCCTGCAACACAACACAACCTCTCAACAGAAACTATGATGTACATTATGACTGAAGCCTTGGCCAAATGCCTAATTGTGGAATGTAGTGAAAAGCTCTTCCTAGAGGTTTCTCAAGGAAAGAGTTTGGATTCCCGATCAGGAACACCCTGTGCTAAACAGCACTGCAATCTTAGCTAAACAACTGAAGAAAAATATATGTCTAAATAGACCATATATTCAGAAATATCAAATACATCAACATAATGAAATATGGTTTCCATCCTCTTCTTTATATAAGTGATGAGCTTTCTAACCCTAAGCCCCATTCATTTATGACACTACTTCCATGCAAAGAGTCTCCATCTAAAACTGCGTTGTCCCTCCATAAATGTCCACTCCTCCATGACAGCGTTGTTGATTTGGTCAAAGTTGACCCAATCTAGGTGTTCCAACCCCTTTTCACACACAAGGGTGCTCAATTAAGCTACCAAGATTTCCTCCTTTCACATTTGCATTGATTTTATTCATATTAAGGATATTTATGGATCTCCATATCCTCTTATTCATTAAACAAGAAGGAAAAAACAAAAATTAATATTCCAACTAGATCATGGCTGATTGGGAATATTACATCTTGATAGTCTGAGCTTGTTCCTTGGTCTGGTGTGAGGCCTTTGAATGTATGGGTTTGGAATGTATAAAGGCTTCTTTCTCCCATGTATGACTTTTCTTGATTGTCCTTTTCGAACTCTGGCCCACTGGACTCTGTTTCACTGCTATCCTCCTCAAAAGATGAATATGAATGGATTATAGCTTTCTTCTTCCCTTTGGCTGAAGAGCTAATATATGAGTAAAGTTGAGCTATGGTAGGTTCTTCTACTGTAATAGTCTCTGAAACTTTGCTTTTACCCTTTTTGAGTGAGGAAAAGACTTGTGGAAGTGTAGGCTCCTCTAGTGCTGAAGTGACATTGTTTTCTTGATTCTCCTGTCTAACCTCTAGAACAAGAATTGGTGTCAAGGCTTCAGGGTTGACTTCCACTGAAGGTTCCTTCGTCAAAATCATTTTTCTCCAGTGTTTTTTCTTTGAAGAGGAAGTTGCCTCTTCCTTGCTCTTATACATAGTGTTTTTGTCAGGCAAGGTAGCTTTTTGTTTAAGTTTGTTTACATGCTCCTGCATGAAATACCTCAAGGTTTGTGGCTCCTTAGATGATCTTCTAGTGTAGACCTCCTTGGTTGGTTGCATTGTAGGCATAGGAGTGATGATTGGTGTAGAAGTGGTGGTTTGAACTCTAGCTTTCATAGTTGAGTTCCTAGTCTGTCTACTAGATGATATTGAAGATGGACCAGCTTGTGGAGGGGTCAATGTAGGTGTAAGGCTTGACTATTGTTCTTGGGATTTTAGGCTTCTAAGCCTTCCTACCCTTATCATTGAGTTAATACTGCTAAATTCGTCATCTTCTAAAAACTTTTCCCATGTGTTTATTTTCTTTCTCAGATGATAAACCACCAGAATTTTGATCAAACCTCTGTGATAGAGATTATGAAGAGAATAACCTGGGGTTTTTGGTATTTTTCAGGACATTGACAACAGAGATTTATGAAGTAAAAATGTTAGATTCATAGGTTTAGAGCCTGATATATGAGCTAGAAACCTCATCTGGTATTTATGCACAGTAGAAAACCTACCCTCACAAGTTATATGACGTTGTACAGTGGTAATGACATCTTGCCACTCAGGCCTAAAATATGAAATATGAATTGTTGGGGTCCAACCAATATTTTCATGTTCAGGCTTTAAATAAGGATTCGAATCAGCTTTAAGAAGAGTTTTGTTATTCTTGTGCTAGGACTCACCTATAGATGATGTTTGGGTAGCCCTTGCAATGATAGTCTTTGTTATCTTGAAGGTTTGAGACCCCAACTAGACATTTTCTCCATCAAATGTCTTATCAAATGCCAGAGCCACTGCCACATTTTCACCTGAAAACTTTCTTAAAAATTGATACCACTCTGCTGCTTTGAACTGAGGCTTAGCACGATGGTCAACAAAACAGGTATTAGACAGTTCTGAACGGTTCACCTTACCACCCTTGCCCATGTTGTTAACAGTTAACCTAACCACAAGTGCACACCTATAAAATGAGGAACAACAACCCTCCACGAAGCCCTAACTGCTAGCACTTGGTAACAAATTGTTTTGCTGGAAGATAAAAACGTTTTGTTGTAGTTGTCACAAGGGTAAACGAAGACAGAGCTCTGCATTCCCTAAAACTTGGTGAGAGGGAATGGCATGAAACTGAAATGATTTAAACTATGTTGCCAACTCATTTCACCAAACCTTTCACTCCATCACATTTCTTAATAATAGCTACTCGTACTTCACTTTAATACATTTCACCTTTAATGAGTAGCAATAGATTTGAGTAGCCTTAGCAAATAAATAGCCAACCTTTTTTAATGAATCTTCCAATGAGAAATAGCCACCTTTCATATGAGTAACACCTATTGTTCTAGCAGACCTTCACTATTCAAATAGCAGTGTTTTTTTCACTTGATTAATGCTTCTTTTATCTCCTTGTACCAAATTTGCAAGTAATAGCTATTTTTTTGAAAAAGAGCAGTTATTCTTGTGTTCCTTGTAAAACCAGATCTTCTGAAGAAAATAGCTACCTCTCTAGGAAAAGTGTCTATTCCTGTGTTATTCCTAACAGAACTGATGACTCTGAAATTTTGTCTTTAACCTTGGATAGAAAAATCATGGTAAATGAATAAGACTTCTCAAGTTAAACTCATGACCTTAACTACTGAAAGTAGTTAAAAGACTTATTAAAGAAAATTTACCTTAATGACTCTATGACACAAACAAACTATTGGACTCAAAATTATTTTGGATTTTGATTAAAAAAGATGATAAAAACTAATACATTTTAACCCTCTAGGGCTCTCGACCATAGATCAGGAGATAAGAGAGGATCAAAGACACAACTTACAAAGATGACCAGACTTTGAAATTTTTTTTTTTTGAAAAAAATCAGTGCTAACAATGTGCATACAGGTAATTACCTAGTGAGAAAACCATAATTGCTTGAAACATTGAAACCCTATTTTCTGTAACTTCTTAGTCCATTTTTAAAGCCCTGTGCATATCTTTTCCCAACTCTTTGTACTCATTCTCTAGTGAAATTCTCTTGGAAATATATCAGAAGTTAAATTTTGAAAAAAGAGTGGTTATTTTGGAATTATTGATGTCTGAAGGGATTGGTATTCCCACTCACGATCTGCCTTACCCTCCATCAATGTTCCCAGAATTTTCAAGACAAATCATATCCATTTTATGTCATAATTTAGGGTATCAAAGTGATGAGAAAGTGGTTGAAGTAGTTCTAGATTTTCTATCAACTTTTTTTCTAGATAAGAAACCCCAAATCTTATTCAATTTCAGCCAGTTTTTACCTGAGGCCATTCATGCCCAGTTTCTTAAATTTGGAGTTGAAAAAGCTCTTAAATATCAATCAGTACTTGTGTATTTATTTTTGTATTATTGGTCGGAAAAATTCCAAATACAATTTCAAAAGAAGGATCGTCAAGGGAATCAATGGTTTGTGATTCATTGGACGTCCTTGGTTAGAAGGAATTCTGAGGAATTTTCCTTCACTGATTTTGGGAAAAAATCTCTTCATATGTTCTACAGTTTATTGATTAGTGATAATCCTCCCAGAATTTCACCCGAAATCATAAGGTTTATGCAGCTTAGTGAACAAACAAGGCTTGGTGATTGGTATTTGTACAAAAATTTTACAGAAATTAGATTTAATGGGTGTGAACTTCCACCCTATCAGTTGCCATTTTTTTTTCCTATGTGTACTTTTGTGATTGAATTCATCAGACAAAGCCTCAATGTAGATCAAGTTCATTTTTTACCTAGAAGGAAACAAACATTTTTTAAATTGAAGGCACAGGTAGGTCCATTTATAATGAATCAGAGGTCAGCATACAAAGAGGTGGAACAATTATTGGCACAAATGAAGTTTAAAATGGGGGTTACTTGGGAATATGACCTCATTGGAATATTTTTAGTCATTATAGTTCAGTAGAAAACCCCACATTTTTTTCATGTGTCCAAGCCTAAGATAGAGAAGTTTGCTAATAAGGACACTTGGGAGGAAAACACTTTGCAGGAAGTGAAAAAAGTAAAAAATTTGGAGTAGTCAGTAGAACATAAAATTTTGGTTACACCTCCAATGAAAGAAAAAGAACTTATTAGGACATATCAAGGCTTATGAGAGTCGGAAATGGAATAGTTCATAGTATACAAGAGAAAGAAGACAAACAATATGGAGGGAGTGATATCAAAAACTGTCTCATCCAACATTTCTTCACCAACTACTATTGTTTCAGGTGTGCTTGTTTTCATAATGCAAGAATTGGATTGAGGGAAAAAACAATCTTCTCCTTCCTCTTCTTCTAACCAAAACATCTTTTCAGAGTTTTTTGAAATGAAGAAAAAGAATGAGGCTTTGAAGGAAGTAACTTATATTGAGTTTTGGAAGCAAACTTCTTCCAGTAAAAATAGGTTGCTTTCAAATCTTGATACTGAAAAGGGTGAATTTAAGTTAGCATCTCTTGAACCCAAAAGTTTTTGTTCCTAGAGCTACTGGAGATTATAAGACTTATGTTTTATCTTTCAATAATAAACAAATCCATCTTATAGATCAAATTGATCTACATAGACAAACTAGTGATATGATATATTCATCTCTCAGTAGTTTTGCTTCAAATGTATCAAAATTGCATAATTCTTTGAATAATACTATTGCAGAACTCAAAATGGAAAATAATTATTCTCTGGCGAAGGATGTAAGGATCAAATCACTAGAATACCTTGTAAGAAAATTAGGTTTGGATCCCAAAAATTTGGATGCATCTCAAGAGATTGTTAAGAAGAAAAATGAATATATTCAAGCACTTAGAAGACAGTTGTGTTGAACCCTTAGTTAAACTGAGAGGGGTGGGTGAATCAGTTTAACACATACATGGACTTTTAAAACTTTTCTCTTAAAACTTATTTACACCTTCACTTCATGATCAATTTAATATGTAAGCAATCTTTATTAGTGAGCAGCAAGTATCAAACAGATTTGTTAATGTAACAGTAGTCTTAATATGTGATCAACAAGTATTAAGAAGATTACATAAACCACATCAACACATAGACATCATGCACAGAGACACCAGATATAAGTGGAAACCCATGAAGGGAGAAAACCACATCTTATTAGTGTTTTGATGCAAAGGCAAGCTCCAACTCCCTCTCACAACTGATTTTCTATAGGCACCAACCTACAGGAGGCTCCTATCTCAATTCTGCAAGCTACAACTTTCAAGGAAGCTCCAACTTCCATTAATTTTCTGCAGGCACCAACCTACAGGAGGCTCCAACCTCAGTCAACTACAACTGAAATTTTATCAAGCTACAACTTGATGTGGAAGCACCAACTCCCATCTATTTTCTGCAGGCACCAACCTACAGGAGGCTCCTACCTCAATTCTGCAAGCTACAACTTGCAAGGAAGCTCCAACTCCCATTAATTTTTCAAAAGAGAGACACTTGCTGATTTACCTTGGATATCAGCTCTGTTCTGTTCCATCTGCTCTGCTGTTCATCTATTCTCATATCTGCCCTGTATCATCTCTGCATCTTTTCAGATTCTCTCTCAGCTTCTCCTTCTTCTCTGCTCAGCTCCTCCTTCTTCTCTGCTTCACTGCTTCATTTCTGCATTCTCTTCACTCACTCTCTCTCACCCCTAACCCAACTCACTTTTTGCATATCAAGATGATATTACTTATAGAAATTTCTTGATGATTGTTTGTTTTCCTCTAGGAATTCGAAATGGATGGTCATACCCCTTGGTCTTCTGCCTCCTCATTTCTTTATCCAACTCAATTTAAAATCATAATAATAAGTACAAAATTTCAGGCTACAGTGGGATTTTGTCTTTTCTTTAGGATACTTGCCTTTGCATCACAAACAATAAAAATAATTACAACATTTACATTCACATTTTTAATTACATATTTCAATTTCACTCAGCTCCTTTTCTGGATTTTGGCTTTACTGGATTTTTCTTTTCCTGCTGCTATTAAGAACCTGTTATGCATACTCTTTGTTCACTGTCATCTGCATATTCCCTGTTTTCTGTGCTTATTCACCTGTCCAACTCATTCCTGTACATATTCCTGTCAAACATGTAATCTCTGTGTATCTCTGCATGCTCTCCTCTTCTTTTTCCTTTTTCATAATAGCATTCAAGTTTCATGCCCAATCATTTTCCCAATCCGGGCAATCTCACACTTCTCTTTAATTCCACGCTGGAAAATTCAATTAAATTTAAATCTGAGAGTGTTAATATCTCAAATCTCTGAGTTTTGAGATATTAATCTCGAGTCCCTTATGTTATGCGCTCTATATCAATGCATATATTCCTCACTATAGTTAGCAGTAGAGCCGCAACCCAACGTTATGCCAGACCATACCTTGATTATTATGTGCTTGTGTATAACTCAACGACGTCATATGAATATTCACACAGCATTCGAATGTTACCATATATGCACATTCGCTCATACATATATACTGACTTTAATAGAAGGTTAACTGTCGCTTATATATATCATCGCATATAATTCCGACTTTGGATTAAACCCATAAACCTTAATACATGTTTGATTGGGCCCCACACATGCAATCAATAACCAATCAACTGCATGCACCGCACCTTTTTTAATTCATGCGCCCATCTGACGGTCGTTACCACGATCCCTTACCTCATGCAATCCGACGGATTTCGCTCGACCAACATGCGCGAATGATAATGAGCGATGGACGAACTTTAACGGGCGGTTTTCCAACCTCGCCTATGCCACATGTCAACAATCCTGTGGAATTGCTGCCCAACCAAAGATTACCGCTTACTCGCCTAAAGCAGTGCGATGAAACCCAGGAAACAGCTTTTACTGTGCACTCCCGCAAGATTCCATCTCCTTCGCTCCAGGTTCCGCTCAGGGTTTTATTTGACAATTCGATCTCAGCCTTTTTAAATAAATGTTTACAATAACCTTTGGCAATTCAATTATATCTCTGACCTTATATTAATGATTCAGCACTTTATAAATATTTAACTTTGTAATAACCCGTGGATCCGGGCCCACCTATAACTCAAAGGACCAATAAAATGCACGCGTCGTACCTTGTTTATCCCTCACGCATCTCTGTTATCATCCAAGCATCTACTACAAGCGACCACCGTCCGATTTCCTTTCTCCAGATCAACGACCCGTGTGCATTTCGCTCGGCATCCAACATCGGTTTTTAATGCGCAAAGGCGCACTTTAAGTTGTGGTATTGGAACAGTAGCCTGGCCACGTGTCAGATAGTCTATGGAATTGCCCACGTTCAAGGAAATACTGCTTATACACCAAAAGCGGTGTGATGAGGGGCAACCCACCTTGAAAACCCGCTCGCGGTTTTGCTACAGTGATTGACCGCGGTTGTATGTCCGATTTGCGCTCTCCTGTGTATATTCTCGTTTATTAACTCCGGGTTTAATCTCCGATCCTCCACGATTTCCATTATATATATATATATATATATAACTATTCATCGCTGTGATTTCATCTGTTACGACTATGGTTCCTCCGCCTTTCACACTGCGCATCTGACTATGGTTCCGCCTCCATTCATACTGCGCATTTGACTATGGTTCTGCCTCCATTATAAGTGGCCTTGGTCTCTGTCATTTCAACACGGTCCTACCATATATATATATATATATATATATATATATATATATATATATATATATTGCACAATTCTTTGGTGTATATATATATATGGTTTATATATATATATGGTTTATATATATATAAACCATATATATATATATATAATGCACCTACCATATAACGCACGGACCTACCATATATACAACCTCCATGTCAATCGAATACGAGTGCTCTGTTCAAAACTGGGGATAATTTCAAACATAATTCAAACAGTGAATGCCAACTTATTCAAAGCATATCCAATCTCATTGCATTCCATATGTTTCAAAGATGGAATTTACTTCAGAGGTCGAGTTCTTCTATTTACATGCAGACTTACATGAATTTATTTTATCAACAAACCCATGTTCTAAGTACTATGAATGGGACAACATTATACACACCAGTTACAGAGTCTACCATAGATACACATGAATTTCTAACTCTGGTCCTTTTCAAGATTAATACTAACCCTGCACTAAATCATCAATTCCTTCGTTTCTTCTGCTGCCTTTGCTACCTCTCTGTCTCTTTTGCCTTATGGATAATTTAGGTGCTACTCCTTTGCTAATTCCTTTGCCATCAATGACAACATTTCCAACAAGTTGAAGTTGCCCACAACATAGCATCCCCAAACACAAGAAATTGGGAAATTAAAGAAGAAGAAGGAAATTATGTTATCCTATCTAATTGAACAAAACCTGCAGCTTCAAAAAATGCAAGAAAGGATGGAAGAGTTGTTAAAAGAGAAGGCCCAAACTGACAGTGTGGTAATTCTAGCAACATAAACAAGTTCCATAGATATTCTATCACAAACCTTATCTTCTCTTAAACTAAAGGATGTTGATATTGGCAGATTTAAAGAAAAATTTGACAAAGATGAGATGAACAAAAATGAATCAGACAATGTCTTAGTCAAGGAAATAAAGAAAAATGCAAATTTTCAAAAGCAATTAGAATAGTATTTGAGCAGTTATAACAATATTCAATGTTTATCACAAGCCAAAGAACAAATTTGGATAGAAATTATGTCATTTTTGTCTAACATTTGACATTCTACGGATATTATTATAGAACGGGAGGATTGGTTGAAAGAGCCAAAGAAGTTATTAATCACATCAAAATACAATTGGGAAATAAACTTGGGCAAGCAAGTCAGATAATAAAAGTTCTAAAGCAAGGCCCATAGAAGAACTTGAAGAACTGGGAATTGTAGACAGAAAAGAATCAGTTATTTAGACTAGAAAAGTTCTCATGAAGAAAACTCTAATGCTGAAGACAAAGGAAAAGTATGAAAATAGTATAGTGCAAATCAATAAATTCTACTTAAAATTTTCTATTTTGCAAGGGAGAGGTCTTACATATTTTAAGAATTCATATGGTCAGATGGTAACAAAACACCAATATGAAAGATTGTTGAAGAGAGATGCAGGGGATATGACAAAGTTTGTTGGAATCAAGGGAGAGACAAGTGGTCATAATCTAATTCAAATTTTAGTTGATGACCTTTTCATCTGTTATGAAATCAAACACTTGTTCATAGTAAAACCTTCATATGAGAAGTATAAAGATGCAGATGAATCGTATAGACAAAAGATGGATCTAAGTTACCCTACAGATGAAGAATAGGAGAAGTTGGTCAAATGTGTTCAATAAATTCAGATTATCAATGCAACATAGTAGTAACAGATCACAGTTATTCAGCATTTCGAGCAACAAGAATAGATCAATTTCAAATACATTATGTTAGCCCCCCATAAGTTTTTTGACAAGCAAACAGGGGGCTAAAATGTTTTTGAGCCTTCAAGGAATGCATTTCCCCTGAAACCACATCATCCTTGAAGCCTCCTTGTGCCTTTGGTCCTTTGATAAAATCCCCTCTGCTGATTCCCATTATAAAGCCTCTCTGTTTGTGAAGAAATTCCCAAAAGGCCTCCTTTCCCTCTTAATTCATTCTCTCTAAACCTCTGTTTTCTTCCCTTTAATTCATCTCCTTATCCTTCATTAACCCTCTAAATCAAACCCAAATCCCATTTAAATCATACCTACACCCCTTGTTGGGTCAATTTTCCCCTTTTTCCCCCTATCGTTACCCTTCCCTAGCCTTAAATTGCATTAAAATGGGAAAAAAAACCATTATCCACCTTATAATAGGACCTAGCCCCTTTTCCGCCAGCCTCGCAAACCATTTCCCATATGACCGCACCCAGGACCAAGTGCTTAAGCCCCGGGCGCTAATCGCAATCACAAAGTTTCGGGCGAGCGTGTTTCTTTGTTAAACCAAATTTCCCGATGCGATTGAAGTTTGGTCTGAAAGCCCCACGCCGCGATCTCCACTGTCAATCCATACAGATCCGACGGATTGGCGGTGATCGCATCGCACCATCACATCGTTTTTCCTCCTCCGTGCTCCCCGATTGTGAACCCTCCGATGGCCCTCACCACCATCGATCCGCTTCTAAATCCTACGTCCATCGCACTCCCGCTCCAATCGCAATCGCATTTTCCAATCGCTGTCACTTTTCGCCCTTTGCGATTACGTTCCGCCGATTTGATCTTAGCCTTCCATTCCTTCAGATCCGACGGCTGGGATCTAATCGCGCACCCCACATCAATTTTCTTCATTGGAGCCCCTTTTTAATTCAACTTTCAATCTCCGTCGTCGATCTCCTCCCGAGATCCAACGGTCCAAAACTAATCGCCCTCCACCCACCGGGTCCCACAATCCAAAGGCTCCGCTTCGCTTGTTTTTCATCATTTCCCTTTTTAAATTCCCCGAGCATTATACTTTGGGTTTACGCTAATGAATTATTTCTCCGCCTAACTGCAGTGTTTGTCTCTGCGCCTCCACCATTCTCCGGCCTCCAACAAATCTTCCGCCACCCTTCCCCGAATTTTTTAATTGACTTATTCCACTTTGTAGGGTCGGTCAGGGTGATGAATTCACTCTGATTTCCATGATCGCATTCGCTACGATTCAGTGCAGAGAGGCCATTACAGCAGCGGGCAAGAGTAACATCAGAAACAGGTTCGAGGGATTTAGGTCTGTTAATCGAATATTTAATGCCTAATCCCATACTCAAAGGATAAAAGACGCAGTTTGAAGACTTAAGCACACTGTCAAGTCCTATCAGTGCTTCCAGCGTCAGCATAATGTTTTTCTCCAGACGGACACCTTCAGACAGTGTTCTCCTTGCCTCCTCGAGCCCAGAAACGGTTAATGACTCTGACAGAAACTTATTAAATACTGTCAGGACTGCAGTTATGGAAGCATGGAGACCTGAAGACATTTTCAGTCACCTTACTTGCTTTAGAGGATAGAACAGAGGGCCTTACAGCCAAAATGACATTCAATAACACATTCGAGGTCAAATCCGAACCGATAGAGATCTTTGAACCAGTCTACAGAGTACAGTGCAGAGTTATTAAGCAGAGTGGGCTCGGAATCTTCCACCACTCTGTCTTAATGGATCCATTTAATTTGTATCTACTCCTGCTATTACTCGTTCTCCTATAAGAATTCCCGATAACATATTGTAATGGTTTTTGTTGGTTGTTAGTTGTTCGGTTGTTAGCGATTTGTTGTTAGAGGGATTCATTTTGACTGTTAGAACAGTTTGGGAGAGAGTAGTAGAGTAGTTGTATTGTAGTAGGCTAGGAGGATAATTTTGGATTGTAACAGCCATTGAGCTCAGTGTATGTGATTGGTTTTGCATCAATTAATCAAAGCACATTTCACAAGATCCTGGTCTATTACTATTAGTGATGTTTTTCTAACTCTATTTGTTACATTTCCATACTGTTTCATTTTCTTCTGGGCTTGCATGAGAAACATGACATAGGATTTACCCTTGTTAGGTACCCTATGTCTCTGCTCTCCTTGCCTTCAATTTTTTCTGTTGTTTAGTTTTTCTTGTTGGGTTTAAGCTGGAAGATTTGGGAACACTGGGTATTAGAGTTAGCCCTGTCCACTAGGATCCTTGTGCGACTAGATGGTCTTTATAAGATCCCTTGCTGGTGTCAAAGCATTGAAGGTTAAAAGTCCTCTGATCTACAGACCCTGGATCTGTTAATCTTATCTCTATTTCTCCTTGGAGCATGCTAAAGCTGACCTGGAGTTAAATGACCTCTGGTTCGATCTACAAGCTGCCCCTTTGTCCCTCCATTGAAAGCTGCCTTTGAGTATGTCCAAGCAGGTCTGGAGTTAAATGACCTCTGACCTGATCTATAGACAGAAATTGGGTTGCTTTCCTTCTTTCACTTTCAATCCTTAATGTTCCATCCCACCATCTAATCTAAATATCCTTTAGTGTAGATGACTTTCCCTCTGAAATCCTTGGCTAGTTGTTGCAAGTAATTCTCCTTTCATGACTCCATAGCCCAATGGATGGCACTTTCTTGACCTATCCTTTTTGTTGAGACATCCTGTTGTTTTGTTCCTTTCTCTCATTACTTTCTCAGTCTATGATCTCATGACCAACCCAGCAACCAACCAACCAAATCATTTTAAACCCCCCTTTGTGCTTCATACCTAGCCTAATACCTCATCTTGAGCTTCAAATATATACTATTCTTTGTTTTATTGGAGATATCCCTCTCCGGGTCCAGGAGGGCTAGATCCTAGGGCCCCAAAGTGGTTATGATGTTGTCTCATTTTTTGGTCTTGCCAATCTGGCCAAAACATGGGACCCCCAACATAATGGCGACTCCACTGGGGATTTGAGTGCATTTATCTTACACACTCTTAAGCACTAAAAAGACCCAAGATCTCTGGTTAGATTGGCATTCAATTGCTGATGGTGGAAAGCATCCTGCTTCAAGCATTCATACACATAATGGCGACTCCACACTCCATAACTCTCAAAGACTCCACTGCAGGAAGAACCTGAAATATGGCCAGACCTCATAGAAGGATAGAACACATGGGTTGGATTTGGTTTAAAGAATTTATTGTTTTTGTCTCCCACTATGTTCTGTCCTAGTTCAAGCCTAATCAAATGTACAAATATGAGACCCACAATGAGTATGGGAAAGATCTCAAGCCTTAGTCTTCAGACCACGAGCAGATCTGTACTCCTATGAAGAACCTGGTGGAACAAGAGGCTCATGTTGTATCTCCCACCCCTAAAGAAGCTTCAAGCAACCATGAGCCCATTGTTACACCACCTACACCTACAAAGGTCATAGAAAGATATAAGCCTCTGGTTTTACCTCTTATCTTCCAACCCCTTCCTTCAGAACTTATAAACTAGCTGCCTCTTTTTGATGGGGAAAATAAAAGGGCCGCTGCTGAAGAACATGTTCAAAATCTTGAGGATTTACTTGAATTGTATGAAATAGAAGAAGATGATGTGTGCATTAGAATGTTTGCCTTGTCATTACAAGGAAATGTTAAGAGTTGGTTCAAAGGCCTTCCAGCGGCAAGCATTTTCAGCTTTCATCAATTTTCTCAAGTTTTCCTTGATAAGTGGGCAGCCCCAAAGAGTGCTCTCCTCATCCTAAAAGAGTATAAAAATTTGAAAAGGCAACCAGGTGAGACAGTACAAGAGTTTTCAGCCAGGTTCAACAAGGTATATCATGCAATACCTTCTGATATAAAACCACCTCTAGGATGGGCCCTAGTGCACTATCCGAGTTCTTTTGACCCCGAGGTGGAATTCCATATAAGAGAAAGAGAGCCTTCGAGCCTGGAGGAAATGCAAAGCGTAGAAATTACTATCGAATTCAACATAAAGTGTAGGGAGGAAAGGTTAAAGGCCGCAAAGAAATACCGAGCAGAGCAAATAAGGCAGATCTCTTTAGAAAACAAGCTGGAAAGATTGATAGAGACTGCCAACACCCTGCTGAACATAGAAGAGGAAGAATATGAGGCGGAAACTAGAAATGATGATTGGAAAAGACCTGCTCCTTGTCCTCAAGAAAGACAAATCGGATCACTGCAAGACAGAAGCCACATGCCAAGCATGTATGATGAAACAGAGCTTGAATCAGAAAATGAACTTGCAGACTATTTTGAAGAAAGACTTGCTGGGAGTCCTGAAGATTTGATGGGTGACGTTGCTTATAATTATGATTTATCTAATGATGATTTGTCTAATGATGATATTTTCCAAAGGGAAACTGAGCTTGCAGGGCCATCATCAGTAGATTCATGGAAGGAAGATCACGACCATAAACTTCAAGAAAACGATGAGCCAATGCGGGCCATCTACGATACTGATGGAGAAAGCATTGAAAGCATGATAGCAGACGAAGATTCATTGAATCTTCTCTCTGCTTTATATCTGAGCATCAGTTATACTTGCCAAGAGGATAGAAGCCAACAGCTCTTCAGCGCAGAGGACAAGGAGGAAAGAGATGAAGAAAATCTTGAGCGGAATAAATATCCTGAGCCTTCTCCCAAAAGGATTAAGGTAATCAAAGAAGCCCCCGCTCAAGAATATGTTGATTTTTTCACAGAGTTCAGTCCATTTCAGCAGAACCAGCCTGCGTTACTAGAGGATAGCACTATCGAATATAATGAGCCCTCTAGCTCAGGCTGCAGTGAAGATGAGCGAGATCTTATTTCCCACAGACATCTTGGTCTTGATCTAGAGGAAGAAGAGGTATTCATGGTTTATGCTCATATGCCAAATACTCCCAACCAGGAAAAGGAGGAGTGTGATTACAGAGGCCACATTGCAGATGCAATGATTGAAACTACCTAGGATGTAGATAGCCTACCAATCATGGGAGGCTTTGAAGGAAAAAATTTTCATCATGTTTTTGTTGATCCTATGGCAGAATACATGGAGGCCCTGATTGGCTCAGCCCCTCAAGCATTAATATTTTGCAAGAGCCAAATACATCAGAATTGGTCACCACTGCTGGTGGCCTCATTTTTAAAGATCCACATGCAGAGCATCCTACGGTTATCCCTGATGAGCAATCAGTTCTTCTTCCCTTTTTTGCTATTGCTTGACTAGCTGCATTAGCATTATTGTATCACCTAGAACATCAAAGATTTCCAGTTAGAGTAGGGTAGGTAGGAAAAGCTAAATAAAGCTCAGTCTGTGAGCATGTAGTTAGTTGTTTTTAATTTCTGCAAAGTCCAGCAAGTCAGACAGTCTAATCCTGGCTTGACTGTTTTCAACTTCTGTCTTAGAATGTAGAGAAGAATTCTGCTAGACATTTTAATCCTAGCAGATAGTAGTGTAGGTAGAGAAAGTTATAAGACAAACAGTCTAATCTGGTCTCATGGAGTAATAAGGGTAGAAGTAGAATAGGTTTATTTTTCTGCTTGTAAAAAATTGATGATGTAAAGGGTCTGCAAGTCCAAATGCACCTAGTTGAAAAAATGTTAGGACAATAGTATGGGTAGGTAGTTGTTTGGGAGAATGTTTACTGTTGATATGATGTCTTCATGATTTGTGGCAGCTGATCTAAAGATAGAAAGGGATGTGCCAAGCAGCAGGCATCTAGCCTACACCAAAGATCATTCTCTGGATTCTTGACTCCTTCAAGAAGTAGCCATCCCCATGTGGAGCCACTGTTAGCCCCCCATAAATTTTTTGACAAGCAAACAGGGGGCTAAAATGTTTTTGAGCCTTTAAGGAATGCATTTCCCCTGAAAAAATATCATCCTTGAAGCCTCCTTGTGCCTTTGGTCCTTTGATAAAATCCCCTCTGCTGATTCCCATTATAAAGCCTCTCTGTTTGTGAAGAAATGCCCAAAAGGCCTCCTTTCCCTCTTATTTCATTCCCTCTAAACCTCTGTTTTCTTCCCTTTAATTCCTCTCCTTCTCCCCCATTAACCCTCTAAATCAAACCCAAATCCCCTTTAAATCATACCTACACCCCTTGTTGGGTCAATTTTCCCCTTTTTCCCCCTATCGTTACCCTTCCCTAGCCTTAAATTGCATTAAAATGGGAAAAAAACCCATTATCCACCTTATAATAGGGCCTAGCCCCTTTTCCGCCAGCCCCGCAAACCACTTCCCATATGCCCGCACCCAGGACCAAGCGCTTAAGCCCCAGGTGCTAATCGCAAACGCAAAGTTTCGGGCGAGCACGTTTCTTTGTTAAACCAAATTTCTCGATGTGATTGAAGTTTGGTCTGAAAGCCCCGCGTCGCAATCTCCACCGTTGATCCATACAGATCTGACGGCTTGGCGCTGATCGCATCGCACCATCGCATCACGTTTCCTCCTCCGTGCTCCCTAATTTTGAACCCTCTGATGGCCCTCCCCATCGTCGATCCACTTCTAAATCCGACGGCCATCGCACTCCCGCTCCAATCGCAATCGCAGTTTCCAATCGTTGTCACTTTTCGCCCTTTGCAATTACGTTCCGCCGATTTGATCTTAGCCATCCATTCCTTCAGATCCAACGGTTGGGATCTAATTGCGCACCCCCCATCATTTTTCTTCATCGGAGCCCCTTTTTAATTCTACTTTCAATCTCCGCCGTCGATCTCCTCCTGAGATCCGACGGTCCAAAACTAATCGCCCTCCACCCGCCGGGTCCCACCATCCAAAGGCTCCGCTTCTCTTATTTTTCATCATTTCCCTTTGTAAATTCCCCGAGCATTAGACTTTGGGTTTACGCTAATGAATTATTTCTCCGCCTAACTGTAGTGTTTGTCTTTGCGCCTCCACCATTTCCACCATTCTCCGGCCTCCAGCAAATCTTCCGCCACCCTTCCCAGGATTTTGTAATTGACTTATACCATTGATGCAGGGTCAGTCAGGGTGATGAATTCACTCTAATTTTCGTGATCGCATTCGCTGTGATTCAGTGCAGAGAGACCATTACAGCAGCGGGCAAGAGTAACAGCAGAAACAGGTTCGAGGGATTTAGGCCTGTTAATCGAATATTTAACGCCTAATCCCATACTCAAAGGATAAAAGACGTATTTTGAAGACTTAAGCACACTGTCAAGTCCTATCAGTGCTTCCAGCGTCAGCAGAATGTTTTTCTCCAGACGAACACCTTCGGACAGTGTTCTCCTTGCCTCCTCGAGCCCAGAAACGGTTAATGACTCTGACATAAACTTATTAAAGACTATCAGGACTGCAGTTATGGAAGCATGGAGACCTGAATACCTTTTCAGTCACCTTACTTGCTTCAAAGGACAGAACAGAGGGCCTTATAGCCAAAAGGACATTCAAGAACACATCCGAGGTCAAATCCGACCCGAAAGAGATCTCTGAACCAGTCTACAGAGTACAGTGCAGAGTTATTAAGCAGAGTGGGCTCAGACTCTTCCACCACTCTGTCTTAATGGATCCATTTAATTTGTATCTACTCCTTCTATTGCTCGTTCTCCTATAAGAATTCCTGAGAACATATTGTAATGGTTGTTGTTGGTTGTTAGTTGTTCGGTTGTTGTTGATTTGCTGTTAGAGGGATTCATTCCGACTATTAGAACAGTTTGGGAGAGAGTAGTAGAGTAGTTGTATTGTAGTAGGTTGGGAGGAGAATTTTGGATTGTAACAGCCATTGAGCTCAGTGTATGTGATTGGTTTTGCATCAATTAATCAAAGCACATTTCACAGGATCCTGGTCTATTACTATTGGTGATGTTTTTCTAACTCTGTTTGTTACATTTCCATACTGTTTCATTTTCTTTTGGGCTTGCATCAGAAACATGGCATAGGATTTACCCTTGTTAGGTACCCTATGTCTCTGATCTCCTTGCCTTCAATGTTTTCTGCTGTTTAGTTGTTCTTGTTGGGTTTAAGCTGGAAGATTTGGGAACACTGGGGATTAGAGTTAGCCCTGTCCACTAGGATCCTTGTGCGATTAGCTGGTCTTTATAAGATCCCTTGCTGGTGTCAAAGCATTGAAGGTTCAAAGTCCTTCTCTAATCTAAATACCCTTGCTCTGTTAATCTTATCTCTGTTTCCCCTTGGAGCATGCTAAATCTGACCTGGAGTTAAATGACCTCTGGTCCGATCTACAAGCTGCCCCTTTGTCCCTCCATTGAAATCTGCCTTTGATTATGTCCAAGCAGGTCTGGAGTTAAATGACCTCTGACCTAATCTATAGACAGAAATTGGGTTGCTTTCCTTCTTTCACTTTCAATCCTTAATGTTCCATCCCACCATCTAATCTAAATATCCTTTATTGTAGATGACTTGCCCTCTGAAAGCCTTGGCTAGTTGTTGCAAGTAATTCTCCTTTCATGACTCCATAGCCCAATGGATGGCACTTTCTTGACTTATCCTTTTTGCTGAAACATCCTGCTATTTTGTTCCTTTCTCTCATTACTTTCTCAGTCTATGATCTCATGACCAACCCAGCGACCAACCAACCAAATCATTTTAAACGCCCCTTTATGCTTCATACCTAGCCTAATACCTCATCTTGAGCTCCAAAGATATACTATTCTTTGTTTTATTGGAGAGATCCCTCTCCGGGTCCAGGAGGGCTAGATCCTAGGGCCCCGAAGTGTTTATGATGTTGTCTCATCTTTTGGTCTTGCCAATCTGGCCAAAACATGGGAACCCCAACACATTGAACCTTAATGCAAAAATCAAATGCAGTTGCAGACATTTTTTGAGCAGTTTTCTATTTTTAAGTTAAAATCAGTGTTGCAAACATCTCAATTTATCTCGAAATCACTATTTCTTTGCCTACCCGATGTTTGCAAAATTTTACCGATATTTTGTTGGTATCTTGATTTTTCCGATGTTTGCCAAATTTTTTTTTTATATTTTCCTAATTTTTACGATTTTTTGCTTTTCCTGACCCTTGTCAATTTATCCCAATGTCGATCTTTGCAACATTGGTTAAAAGTTGTTTAAACATTATCGAAAGTTTTGGATAAAGAATACTTTGAATGTAAATCTTTTAAGAGATGGGATATTTTGTAAAGAAGTTTATATATACCTTATTTTTTAATAAGAAAGGGTTGATACCTGGAGCAATTTTTTGTAATATTGTTGTAATAATTTAAACTTGGTTATAATCAAAGGCTTTTAATTTTCATTCATGACAACAATTATGTACTTGTGAGTTATTCTTGTATTTCCATATTCTATTTCTTTGTATATTTGAGAATAATATAGGACATTCGGAAGGGCTAGATTGAGTATCAACCTCCCTGACGTCCCTTTGCAAATTTATGTTCACAAGTGAGTTACAAATTGAACAATCTATTTAATTTAATGCCCATAAATATTTAGATTGTTGCTTCTATGTTGTACTTGGATATATTTTTGTTGAATATAGAGGTTAATATATATGTATTTTCTATTGTTAGATGATTAAATGTTCAAGGAAAATGTTTAGCCTTCTAAATTCCTCTCAATTCCTCTTTCAATTCCTCTCAATTCCTCACATTGATGATTTAGCTTGGTTCTTTAGTTGAGGAATGTCTACAAAAATACAACATGGGGTATCAATAAAACAAATTGAGAAGCACAAACATAGGTAACAGCAGATGTTGTAACAACATATGCCATAACAACATGTCAATGTTAAATCTGTTGAAAATGTTGTAATAGTTGATGTTGTAATAGTCATTACTATTGAAAATGTTGAAACTACTATAAGAGTTGATGTTATAACAACTGCTACTATTGAAACTACTAAAATTGTGACCATTACAGTGGATGTTGTAACATTAGATGTTGTAACAATAGATGTTGTAACAATTGAGGGGGTATAAAGTCATTTCATATTGCTTGTCAAAGCTTCAAATTGGGTAGCCAAAGAGGTGTTTCTGCCACCCAACACTACAATGGCACTTGGGGGATCAAGAAAACAAATTGAGAAGCACAAATTTCATAGGTAAAATCAGATTGAGAAGAAAATGTTGTAACAACGGATGTTGTAAGAAAAGATGTTGTAATAACAAGTCATTTTATCTTTCTTTTCAAAGCGTGAAAGTGGGAATCCAAAGAGGTGTTTCTTAGTAACTTTGAATTTTTGTTATTCTTCTTATGAGACCTATGTAATAAAGTTGTTGGTTTATTTCATTAACAAATTTATTGATGTTGTGTGAATAGTTGAGATACCCGTGACTTTTATCTAAGAAACCTTAATGAAGCACTTTGTAGGCTTTGCATCTTATTTTCTTTCATTTCATTCTCTCTATTGTAGATCTAATCCATAGGATTTTGTTTAGCCCTATGCTTTAAACCTCAAATTTCTTTATGTTATCTCCATACTACAACGTCAATTTTAAAGGCTGTAATCACAGATAAGTAGGCCAGTTGAATTTATTCATTAATTTCTCCAAAAACTAGTCTGCATTGCATCTATAGGTATATTGTCACCTACCCTTGTTGTCTTATTATTTTAGGATTAATAAGGTTTGATAGAGCTGGAATAGTGAGAATACTTGTGTTGTAGTCTAGAATGTAGGAAGAATTCTATTTTGAAAAATCACCAAGTTGTGCGCTAACCATACTCCCCATAGGACTAGAAAAGGAAGTGTCATATAGAGTTTTAGGTCCTTTCTTTCAAACCAGACCTTCAAAATTCAAACAGACTCCAACACAATCCTAAATCATAAATGTTCCTATTCTAATAGCCGTAACACTACATATCTACTTAATTCATTCAATATATATATCACTACAAAACAAATTTTTTAGACCTCATTACACCCTTCATCCTACCATATGGAAAATGATTGCTAAGACAAGTGCTAAGACTCAAGATCATCCATAGTGCTAGCATTCATCTTCATTTCTTCTCTAGGGTTTACATCACAAACTCTAACTATTCCTCTATTGCATCACACAAGCACTAAGAACTCTCCATGACAATTATATAGATGGAATAATGAGTATAGCGTAGACAAAGGCATTATCTTCCCTCTATATAGAGTAGGTGAGGGTGGCCAACATTGGTAAAGTGGACTTTACAAATGCAATTTAATTTAATTCTTAGGATAAGGTATCCAAGTGAAGTGCTCTCTCTCTAAGGTATACACATCAAGAGACAAACCCTCAAGTGGTGAACTCTCTAAGCATGGGTTGCAAGTGTCAAGTGCTCTTCATCACAAGACTTCTTTATTTCCAAGACAATCATCCCATGCTCCTCAACACATGTGTCTTCGATCCATAATCAATCACATGTAAAGTGATCTCAACCCAAGAATCTATAATCAATCCCATGTAATTTGTTTTGTTGTCTACAGGTTATGTATTACATGGTCTTGCATCCCTCCTTTGGCATATGATTTTTGGAAAAGGAATTGATAAATCCATGATTGGATATTGATTTATAATGACTTGACCATAGTGAAAGGTTGGTGATTCATAAGGGTGTTATGACCGATGAGAACAAAAGAACTCAAGATACACGTAAATCAAAAACTCAACATAAGAAATACAAATTTACATATTAACGTAACAATATCCAAGTAATCATACCTTATTCTCCATCCAGATAACAAAATTAGACCACTTTTTTTCATATATCGTATCGAATTCTAAAAGTGATGGATAATGGCCATATTGTTGCTCCTGTCAAAACATGGCAGATGGACAAGTTAAAGTAGTTAATATCCAATCATTTACTTTTTGTACAAAATTAAAATTATATATAATTTCATATATTAAATATACTTACAAATTTTCATATTAAGTCTTCTAAACATGTTTCGCCACTGTGATGTGTGGCACGATATTTGGAAAGTTTGGCCTTCGAGGCCTTGTCCTGAAACATACACTAATTAAATTTAATTATGCACCAGTAAAATAAAATAAAAAAATCATTTAATGAATTTGAAATAATCTTATGACCAAATTTAAATACATGTATGCTCTCCTCGCAAGACTTCCTCCATGCATCTGCTCTATCAAAAGTTTTCACGAGCTCTTTCTATACTTTCACCCTTGCATCAATTTCAATTGGCCTTGTTTTGGCCCTTAGCTCAGGACGAATTTGTTTTATCTTTTTTGTTTGGTGCAACAGAATCTCTTGCAGTTTTGAGTCATTTGTTTCTTTATTTTATTTTACTGACTAACCTGTACCAAATTCAGTCTACATGTCATGGATGATTTCCTTTTGAAGATGCATGGGTATCTTCGATAATGAAAGATGTAGATTCTCTTTGAATTTTTGAAGGCATGATTCCTTCAACCTATGATTTACCACTTTCTCGGCATTTGTCATTTTGATTTCCCCAGAGACAACATCGTATTCTACCTCAATTTCGTATTTACCAATGGAATATGCATAAGTACCTATACTGGCAGTGGAAGAAATCTATGTCCTAGGAGTGGCTGGGACATTGGATGTCTTTTTCCCTTGTTCCACATTATTAGAGGTTATTGCAATTGATTTTTCCCTAGATATTTTTCTCGAACCAAGAGTTGATGGGGAATCAATCAATTCCCTTTTATAGGGTTTCTTTAGTTGGTCTATTACAATGCCTTTAATACATTCTTCCACGTATTTGGAAAGCATGGACACATACATACCTTCTAGTTTATTCAATGCTTCTACCCTCCATATAGAAGTCATTTCCTCTTTTAGTTTATCGATGTCATGTCCCTATATATGTACAATAATTTTTTTTATTTTAAAATTAGAAATAAAAAAAATTAAACTTGAACTTCTTATTTTATATTTTAGAAACTAAAAACTAAAAAATAAAATTCAAACCAACAATGGAAACATTTAGAAATCTATAAATTGAGTATGAAATACCTCATTCTCGCAATAATCAGATCCCTTTGCTCATTTCCCTCTGCTGCTGCTTGACATTTTTTGGCGTCCTAAGGACATTTTCTTTCCTCCACACTATGGAAAATCCCTTCTCTTTGCTCCCTTCCCTATAATTGTTTTAAACAAAAGTAGTGCAAAATGGATGGATAGGGGGTTTTATTTTTGTCTCTGATAGGGGGTGAATGAGATGCACAAATTGATTTTGTTACTACTAGAGGTCGAATCACAATCACAAATCAAATTTTTTTAATTGAAATCCACAACAGGGGAGGATAGGTGCATCAATATCTCTTCCCACCATCAACAGAGATCCAATCGATTAGTTATTTGCTTCCATAGAATCAACGCATTGCTCCAACCGTTGTCTACTCCAACTCCACACAAAACTTCAATGCTCCCTATATTTGCAATTGGTGAGTATTAGAATGGAAATATGGTGAATGTACTACATTGTTTTGGTTGAATATTCGGGATACACAATTGTGCCCGCCAATTATAGATTGGCGGGGTTTTTTTTTTTGGTCTAATTTGTATTCATTGTCATATTTACACTTTGCAATGTCGATGTGGGAGGCTTCCATGTTATTCTAATTTTTTATTAGGTTTAATTGAATACCAATACTGGATGTGCAATGTGCATAGGCACATGGGATAATTATGATCATTATTAAAATTATAATTATATAATAATAATTATTATTATTAATATTATTATTAAATTTGGTTGATATAAATATTAATAAATGTGCTGGATATACACCTATCGATGTTTATCAACCACATTTTTTAATGTGATTGTGCTAGTTGAATACCAATATTGGATGTGTAGTGTGCATAGGCACATGGGATATGTTGAAATGTTGGTTGATGTAAATCCCTATAAATGGTGTTTTGACCCTGCAATGAAGGGTGTTTTATGTCATATTTCCTATCCCACTCATGAATTTGGTGTGATTTCAAACTTTCTTATTTTATTTTAATAGCCAATGACTCATAATGTAACAATCCACTAGTTATAGTCACATACACACATTTCACCTTTAAAGGTTGTGTTTCTTAGTGATTATCTATACATGGTGACAGAAACATTTCAATCCTGCCACTCCCTCTTTACCACTTTATAGGGTGGATGGTGGCGTTGAAAATGTATATCATCCACAAGTTAAATTATACTAATTTTTACATTATATATTGAGTTCATTTGGAAGACTTAAAAATCAAAATTTGAAACTAGTATATTCTCTAACATATATGCTCAAAGGATTTTTTAATTTAAATATACAAAAATACAGATATTTGGTGGTTTAAAATTATGGATTAAGGGTTTGAATTAATTTAAATTAAAATATGAAAAAAATAAAAAGTAGTCCATTAGTTTTCATAATCCTCATCTAAGATTTATAAGATTTGTTTCATGTCACCATATTAGGAATAGAAATTAACAAAAAGGGTATATATTGAAAATAGGGGCATTTTAGTTAGAAAGGTGTAGTGAAAACCAACTGAGCTTAAATCGATTGTGCGTTTATAAAATTGGATGGACCGACAACGAAGTGCATAGATGTTATGTGACTAATTTCATTGTTTTGTATTACATGCAGGATCTAGAGGAGGCCATGGATAGAGGATGTGGATGATGTAGACCTATTAAATCAACGAGAGGAAAGTGGGTGGCCATAGAATCAGATACAGAATATGTAGATACAATAAACGTAAGAATACAAAGCAACCTCAACCAAAGCAGGATGGTGCTTATGAATTCACAAATGCTACAACATAGACGAGATAAAGTTATATAAAATATGTTATTTTTTTCAAATCCAAAACATGATATCGATATGTAAAATATATGAGTAAAGTGATGTTTTTTTTTGGATAGCATATTATTTGAAATGATATAATTGGTGTACTAAACATAATTGACAATGTTATGTATTATAGGGGCAAGACGAGGCCATGGAAACAAATATTTTCATATTAAATAAGGACACAACAGATGTCGCAGGACATGAGGTAATTATTAAATTTTGACTTAACTTAGGAAGCATTCAATGATACGTCCATCCTTTTTCACAGTATTATTAGAATTTATAGTGTATTATCCAACCTTGAAATAAATTAATGCATGTTGTTGATATTTCAAATGGATATCAGAACAAGTGCACAGCCTGAGCGTTTAACTAGAAAAGTAAAAAAAGAACATATGTACGTGGGCATGAACCTAAAATTGTTAAATCACGAAGAAAATAGTAGGTCGAAGAGGATATGATGATGGACACGTCATACACAACAAATAATTCCATTTAAGAATAGGTTGGTCAAGACTATAGTACATGGGATGGGATTTTTTAAGAATATTTGATTATATTTCTTTGAAATCGATACATTTATGATCTATCCAATTCTTTCCAAACATTTAATAATGGTTCCATTTATCGATAGGTAGAATATGATGATGAAAGAATGACTATTAATACCCAATTTGATTCAACTGGGATATTAAGATTTGGACAGGATTATCCAAACCATCCTTTAAACCATACTAGGGTGAAAAAACCATATTTAAAGAAAACTCTACCACCTGAGAAATTTGAACAACTGATGAGATTGACATACATTTATGACTGTAATATGCTACCACCCAACAACCTTAATGGTGATGAGCATGGCAGTGAAAATGCAATGTATGAAGAAGGATTGAATGATATGCTTACAGGTTTATTTGGGGATGGAAACAATGATGAAAATAATGATCATATGGTTGATAGTAACAATGACAACAGGGATAATTACCACCAACGTAATCTTATGATAACAACGTGCAGAAAGACTCCATCAACCAAGCAGCAAAGAAACCCATGTTCAAATCAGGTGCAAGTAGAACCTCGAAACTGGCATGCACATTAACATTATTATAAATCAAGTCATTCTTTGGTTGGTCAAACGAAGTATTCACCACCCTATTGAAGTGAGTTGAAATTTATTTCTTACAATGCATTTTCAATTGGTCTACGTAATTCGTAAACATTCATCAACTTCATTTATATTTATTTAAGGATATTTTAAAACCATATATTGTGTATGAATAGTCATAATATAGAATATTGACATATCAAACATGTTCATCATAAGTAAAACATTCAATTGATCTAATATTTGGAAATCTTAGAGGGCACTAAAAACTAAAATATTTCCTGAAGAGAATGTGTTGCCATCAACTTGCAGAAGGCACGTTAGTTGTTGATTGAGTTGGCGATTGAATATAATCAAACTCATTCATGTGAAAATTATCTTATTTTATACATATATTAATATCAAGACAAGGTAGAGTGCCCTGAATGCAAAGAGGAGATATCGTACAGATGTACAAGGCCCTATAGTTCCAAAGAAGGTTTTATGTCTCATGCCAATTATACCTAGACTTCAATGAATGTTTTGTTGCAATTCGCTTGCATAATTGATGTACTCGCATGCAAAGAATAGGAGTAAAGATGGATTCATGCAAATTTTAGTTGACTCCAAAGCATTGAAACACAGAGGAAAAATGGAAAAAAAAATTCAAAGATGAACCCTATAGTATCAGGTTTGTTCTTGCAATTGGAGTGTGCCCATTCTCTTAAATGAGCTCAAATTATAGTTTTTGGCTAGTCAAATTGATGGTATACAATATTCCCCCATGGATGAGTGTTAGAAAGGAGCACCTTATGTTGACTCTCATTGTTCCATAAAAACATAAAGTTAAAAACATGGATGTTCGTCTTTTTCCTTTTATTGATGTGATGCAACTTATACGGAAAGGCATTAGAATGTATGACATATCACATCCTCGATCAAATAGTTCCTTCATGTTGTATGGTGTGCTATGTTGGACTATTCATGATTTCTGAGGATTTGATTGTTGTTCCAGTCAAATAACAAAAATTACCTATTTACACTCATAATTTATTGTCATCCCAAGTTTCATACTTAGTTTTGTACTATTATTTTGATGTTATTAACCTTATTGAATTGCAAGGTTTCAAACAAAGGGGATATTTGTATGTCCAAGATGTGTAAAACAATTTCAAGGGCGATATTATAAATATCTTCATAAATTTATTTATGCAAACAATAGGGTTTTTCTACCACTAGATCATAGGTTTAGAAACCTCCATAAGAATAAATTTGATGTAAAAGTTAAAAATAGAGGCCCTCCCATGATTATGGGTCCAACTGATTAGCCTAAGAAGTATGAATATGTTGAATTGAAAGCTTGGTAGGATTTTTTTGATGGGGGTGATTCTATTGAAGAACCATAACAAGTTTTAATTAAGATACCAGAAGGGATGAAAAGGAAATACATATTTTATGAGCTCCCATATTGGAAGGATATATTAGTATCTCACCTATTAGATCCCGTGCACATCTTCAAAAATGTCTCAGATTCAATTTTTCAACATATAGCAGGCAAAGAGAAGGAAACCTTACCTTCGAGGAGAGATATTGCTCTTTCATGTACCAAATTTGATAGAAAACATTTGTGGCCAAATAGGGGAAATGAAAAATATGCACAAGCTCCATGGATTTTGAAAAGAAAGAGCTAGACCAACTAAAAAATGCCATACATTCAATAGGGATACCTACTCGTTGTGGTTCATCATTAAATAAAGCTTTTACAGTTGATGGACATATCACAAGATTTAAAACACATGATTTCATAATTTTATGAAGGTATTATATATCATCATTTAAAATTTATTGGTAAAATTGATTAGGTACTAAATATATTATGATATTCTATTATGTGACAAAAATAACCAAAGATGATCTTTGATAAATGTATTTGAGTGCATATCATGCCATTGGAAATTAGGGGGATCCATGTCTTACCGTTGACTTGAGGAATGCCATAAGTTGATTATCAGCATTTGCAAGTTATGTGGTATGAAATGTTCATGTGTGAGAGACATAGAGATATTGTATTGCATTTTATTTTTTTCCTAAAGGTTCATACTAATTTAGTATTCTTATATTAGGTGGGTGACATCCAAGGAGATCCATGAATGTGAAGTGCCAAAATGGAAGAAGGAAATTGCATAAATTGTTTGTGTATTTGAGAAGGAGCTCCCTACAAGTTTCATGGAGCTACAAGTCCATGTACTTATACACCCAATACATCGATGACATTGAATTGGCGGGTTTCGTATCGATTAGGTGGATTTTTTTATTTGAGAGGTATGATGTTTTACTTTGAGAGGTGTATGAAAACTCCAAAAATATATGTTCGACAAAAGGCACATTTTGTTGAGATTGAAACAAGATGATGAGCCTAGTGGAAAGAAGTCACCTTCACTAAGTGGGCCCGCAGGCTATTTTTGGCGCAAAGTCTATTTTTAGACATGGCGATCATATTCTATGAGTTGTAGGATGCTATTTGTGGATGGTTGGTCAAGTTGGAAAAATAGATGGACTTCAAGTTTTATACATATTGGGCGGAATCCATTTTTAGATTTCCAGTCTAAAAATATATATGTCGAATATTATTAGCTCTTAATAATATTTGGACTATAAACATTATCTTATTCTCTTGGAGCACTTCAGTTAAGTGCACAGATGTGGCACAGGAGCTGACAGAAGGAATTACGCTATTCCCGAGGGTTAAGTGGAGCTATTGCATGGAGACTTCAGTTAGAACTCATGTGACAGAGTTTGGTGGAGTTGTAGAAGTAGTTGGTGGAGTTGTGTTCAGTTTAACTCAGTTAGACAGTTGAGCTAGTTGTATCTAGTCTAACTGATTGATACACTAGTGAGAGTGGTGTGAATTAATTAATAATCAATTCACTAATTATTAACTCATTAATCAACTGAAGAATACATTAGTTAACTATAGTGCATGGATAGTTTCAGTGAAGACCAGTGGAGAGGTAGGTGAAAGAGCAGTGTGACTATCAGTTGTGACTATAGTGGTGCATGAGTTTGCACCACACATTGATGGAGATGCCAATGAGGATTGCGCAGTGCAATCCAGGTAGATTCGAGTTCATTCAGAGCCCATATTTAGCAAGGATTGCGCAGTAGAGGAAGGCTAGCAAGTGGCAGAGATCGGTGCATGGATTTGCTAGATCAGTTCCTGATTAGTGTGTAGTGATCGGAGATACTGAGAGCTTGTGATAAGCTTTGTATTATGATTGTTACATGATCTCTATGACATATATTATACAGATATTTGGGGGTTTTTAGCTTTAAGCTTTCCCATAAATCACTGTGTTAATGTATGTGAATTTTTATGGTTTTAATGTGTGCATGCAATCGATTTAATTTCCGCATATGATGATCAATGGTGGAATAGATTCTGTATTGTGCATGAAGTCAAATAGTGTATGATCAGGAGAATCTTAGACATATAACATATCAGTTATATAATTTCTACACATTTAGAGGGTTGCATGGCTGAAGGGTATGTATTAAATGAAGCATTTTTCTTCCTATGTGAATTCCTTGGTAAGGATTTGGAAGATAGGGTATGCTTATGCGATGAAGAACGAGCATTAGATATTATTGATGAAGAAAATCGCAAATGGTGTTCAAATAGAAATTATTAAGTAAACTCATGATCATTGTGGTTATTTTTATTGTGATCATTAACTTACGCTGTAATATATTTGTCAAATTAACAACATGGTCTTTGGAGTTTGAAATAAGCATGTTGACATGTAATAGGTGTAGACGAAAGTGTTATACTCGACAATTTGATTATATACCACATGGACTTTATGAACAAATGGATTGATTTGTATGATAAAAAGAGAGAAGAAGTGTTAGAAGAAAGGAGACAATTTAAGAGATCGAACCCAAGGAATACCCCATTTTCGATTGACTTGCAAGGGGATTGGGCCAAAGATTGCACACTAGAACGGGTTACTAAACAAATTCAAAATCAAATAGAAGATGCAGGTATAGATTCAAACATAACAGAAGATGAAATCAACATGTCTAGAGGATGTGAAAGAAAGGTACAGTTGGAATTTTACATAATCTTGTTTCCTTACAGTTTTGAAACTATTAACTATTTTAATATTCGTCATTATATTTTTTTAACCGAAATAAATGGTCTTTCGTAGGATAGGAAATATCCAACAATGTGGGCATATGGTCGAAATTATCATGTAGAACGTGTAGATGTAAAGAGACAATCCTTTGATTGTGGAATCATGGTTGACTTCAAGCAATCCAGTCGATCGAGCTCAAAAGATAAGAATATTATTGAAGGGAATCTACAATATGTTGGATTACCGCTCTTTTAAATGTTGTATTTTTAAGTGTAGATGGTATGAAGCATTTTAGAGGACACGAAGACATGATAACCATAGCGGATTGTTTTCTATAGATTCCTTAAAGTTGCTACCGAAGGATAAGGAGCCTTATGTTCTACCAATTCATTGTCAGCAGGTATTTATTTAACTCAATGAATTAGAAGCGGCAGTGATCAATAATATATTAATACATCGTTTATTGAAAATATATACATGTATTTATTAATCAATAAAATTGTTATAACATATGTTTAATATATGTATGTACTCATTCATGTGCAGGTATTTTTCTATGAATATGTTTTGGACCCGAAATGGATATTTGTCATACATTATGATCCAAGATTAAGGCATGGATTTGATGATGAATTAGTGGATATTGAGCAAAACAATTATGGCTAACAAAATGAGAGAGGGGGATTAGAGAACATCAGAGAAATTGACATCCATGATGATGTTGAAGATGGTTATGTCTAGGTATAAGAAGACAACATTAATTAAAAGATACATGATGTTACAGAAGACAACAATATGGATGGTATAGAAAATGATGATGAAGATGATGCAAGTTAATACAAGGTTGATGATAATATTAAGGACTTTAAAGATCATATGGACATTGAAAATGATCTACTAGATGACATTGTTGCAGACAATGATGCTAATGATCAAGATTTCTAAATTTCATAATTATTTGTAATTTGTGTTTACAAAATGATGATTCTTATAGCCTAAACTTTAAAATGATTTAGTATTATTTATGTCAATAAAAATTACCTATTACAATATCATTAAAGTGTTCAAGATATGGTATGAATTGTTGGCAGAAAAAATAGGATTACTTGAGTGCTTCTTCCATTCATTTTGTATCAACATATGTTCGTGAGGACATAAAAGTTAATAAAATATTAATGCTCATATCTCACAATGATTTGAATAAGAAACTTTGTTAACTTCATTATTTTTATATTTCTTGCATTTTAATGTTGGTTGACCTGCTCTTACATTTAATTATCGATCCAGGTAGGCTTTAATTTTTACAAAACTCTCGCGCAAAGTCTATGCAAAGGCAAATGATGACTAGTATAATATAATATCAACCCAAAGTCATTTCACACACACTCTCAACAATCAACAAAATCATTACACACTCCACACATATTCAATGTGAATAAATACTATAGAATAAGCTATTATGTCATTCAACCACTCTCACAACGCTCCTCAAAAGTATCACTCATTCAATATGCACACATAAAAGGAAGTACAATCCAAATTGTAACAACAAATAAATAATGCACTGCCACACTAAACTGAGGGACTAAACTAGGACTTAAGTTGTCACACCATCCAAAGCTTACTGCAATTAATTAAATTACCTATTGAATTAACTATAACAACAACTGTAACAACAATCACATAAATGAGAAATATTTATGCAATATGTCATTCAACAACTCAGCACTCCTGAAAACCATCACTCATTCAATCTACACACATAAAATGAAGTGCAATCCAAACTACAACAGCAAAGAAAATAATTCACTACCACACTAAACCAAGGGAACGATCAAGGACTTAAGTTGTCACACCATCCAAAGCTTATTGCAATTAATTAAATTACACAACAAATTCACTATAACATCAATAGTAACAACAATCACATAACTGAGAAATATTTATGCAATATGTCATTCAACCACTCTCACGGAACTCCTAAAAACCATCACTTATTCAATTTTCACACATAAAAGGAGTGCAATCCAAATTTTAACAGCAAAGAAAATAATTCACTGCCACACTAAACTAAGGGACTAGTCCAAGACTTAAGTTGTGATACCATCCAAAGCTTATTGCAATTAATTAAATTACACAAAAAATTAATTTTAAAAATAGCAGTAACAACAATAAAATAACTGAGAAATATTTATGCAATTATGTATTCCACTCTAACTAACCAGTGATCCTTGCTAAGAAGGAGGGCCCTTCCTCCTCAGCAAGGACTGGTGTACTAAAACGCACACAAACTACTTAGAGGAAATTATTGAACTAAAAAGTTGATATTTGCATTAATAAAAGTATCAGGATTGCAAAGCTCTTGTGTTTCCCCTTTCCAATCCTATACTCCAATTCTTCGCTCTAGCCCTCGCAGGAAAACAATCTTCTCTTTTAGAGATCTTAATTACAATGAGAAGATCATCATGAGAATATTTCGATTCTCATGTGATCTTAAAATAAAACGATATCTTAACAATTACACAATGATTTCCATGGAAGGGGTAAAACTAGAATAGTTTAATTACAAATAGTGTTACAAAATATCTCAACTAAATGATCTAGATGCTCCACAAATATCTCCAAGTGATGAGTTGTTTCTTTTGATTTGACGCACTCATAGATCCATTTTGATTAGGAAAGGCAACACATGCTTAAGAAACTATCTGTGTAACATAAAAAACTCTCATAACCTTAATTAATCCAAATCGGTAAAGGAACTGAAATGTAATCATGTAACAACAAGCTTCAACAGACCATCCAAACCTGAAACAACACATACATTAGTTTTATGATAAAAAGTATCCTAATAAATTAGTTCTAAAGTCAAATTATAAGTATAATTGGAATAAGAAAGTGACAAGTGAAAAATGACATACTTAGGTGAATAAGGATTGTTACAATACTAAGATATGGTCCTGTTGGTCAAAAAGGGATAAAATAAATAGGAAAATAAGTAGGAAAAATATGACAATTCTGTGACCCAACATTTCCCCCCTGCTTAAGCTTCTACATGTCCTCATGCACACTAATGTCACTGATGACTGACATACTGATAGTGAAGTTGTGTGAGGTTGTATTTTCATGCCATGTCTTCACCTCTGACCTAGTATCCTTGAGAACAAACCAATTCTGCCTCCCATAACTTATCAGTAATAATATATGGATGTTGATACCAATAGGTGGGTAAACAAATAAGAGGGAACTAAAATCTAAGACCTATCCATCTTGCACCACTCCTCCTAATACATTCAGCATACTGATGAACTCTAGGAAGTGCTTGTTCAAAATTCTTACAGCAATAGGGGTCTTCGTTCTTCAATTCTTGTCGGGAAAGATCCCATCTCCATAGAATTGATTCTCGATGGTCCATCAACAATTTCGTAATGGATGGAAACTGCCATATTTTATTGTATTTTTGTGCAACAGCTTCAGCTAAACCAGGTTCTTCTCTAATAAATAATTATACTTATTCTTCCTTATTTGTTAGATTATCATGGGAAACTTTTTAACCTATCTAATTTTTCATAAAAGAAACAAAAGTCGTGAGTTGTACATCTCCCACATCGGGTGTCAAAATGAATGATTTGTCGCCAAAGCAAGCGATATCATGCAGGTATAGCTTGAAAACCAAATGTTGTTCTAAGAAATTATCACTTTGTAATGTTTCCACGAAGTCGTGTATCTTCTTTGTCTTATATGGTCGCTTTTCCTTCAAAGCACTTAATTGGAAGAGATGATGTTTTTCTTTCAAATATAAATTATAAGAAGAATAAGGAAGCATATCACACAATAAGCCACTAATGATCTCATAAATGAACTCCTTTTCTTGTTGTAACAAATTAACCTCTCATTGTTGTTCCTTCACCTATTTCGTTGCTTGATTCCTCTCCTTCTAAATTTTCACAAATTCTGCAATTTTTAATTTTTCAGCCCACTCCTTCTTAATCTTATTGACCATATCCTAGTGTTTATCTAGGAATATGAATTTATCTTTGGGAAAGAGTGCTAATTTATCCCATTGTTCTAGTACCCTCATCAAATCGTCAAATTTAATGTGAGTTGTTTCAGATGTTGTTTTAGCATCCTCCTTTTGATCTTTTTTCTCCTCCTGCAACTCCATATCAATTGTTGGTTCTTGTGTAACATCAACATCATCGATAGGTTCTTGTGGTACAACAATGTTTTTATTTTCAGTCTACTCTATTTCAATTGTTGGTTCTTTTGTAATAGCAACATCATAAACATGTTCTTATGGATTATCAGACTATTTTTCTTCTTCCTGCTCTGCTTCGAATGTTGGTTCTTGTGTAACAACAATGACATCAAAGGGTTCTTGTGGAATAGCTGGTTGAAATTATTTGTCTTGTTCCCCCACTTGTACTCGAACTGAAACAGTAATAGTCTCCATGATTTTAGCCTCCTCACGAATTTGTTGGCAGCCCTTACAAGGTTTTTCTGAGACAGTAGATGATGCCATTTCTACAACCTCTACCAACATATTCAATCCAATTTCATTTTTAAAATTAATTTGTTCTTTAACCAAGGTAATTTGTTTCTTTAACTCCTCATTTTCCTTTCTCTGATTTTTAATTTGAACGAGAGGGTCAATTTTTGTCTTACCTGGTGAAGTAACAACCTCTTGTTCTTTTGTCTGCTCTTATGTTACTAGTCCTTTTGTCGCATGCTATTTCTCTAGTTCTTGTTTAAGCATCGGTGTAACAGTCGGGATTTCATATGTAGAGGGGCCTTCCTCTACATACTTCTCTTGCTTTTCTTTGTCCTATTTCTCCTCAAACCCATCAAGTCCAGATGTATCAACACATTCCCCCTCAGTTGTAGGAGTAGGTTTTTGAGTCTCTTTTGGCATAACATATACTTGCACACTTTTCCCAGGGGTTATTCCACCAATTGGATTTTTCACTTTCCTTTTGATTACCTCCATTGATACTCTCAGCCTTGTCCCTTCATGTGTCTTCACTTCCTCAGGTCTAGTTTCAGGCATAACTATTGTTCCAGTATTTTCTTCCTCTAGTACTTCATCTGTAATCGGGAACCCACCTCAACTTTCCTCTGATGAGTTACTATACACCACCACAGGTTCTTTTATCTACGTCTCCTTTCCTCGTGAGGATGAAATAGGGGTCATTATAATGGAACTCCACCTCTTAAGGTTTTTTCAACCAGTCATAGGAGGTGTATCAACCCTACTCTGCTCAGATCCTGCGGTTGTATTTCTCTTGGAAGATGTAGCAGTTCCATCAACATGTGTTGTTTTAGCATTGGGTGTTACTTCAGTACTTAGTGTTGTTTCAATGCTAGGGGCTACTTCAACATTGGGTGCTACTTCAACACTCTCTTCGTGCTCCTCATTCACACCAGAACATGGTCTCACTATCAAACTAATCCAAGAGGCTCCATACACCCTCAGGAAACCAAGAGGGATGATGATAGGTAAAAATTCAAAGTGATCAGATTGCTCTCGAACCAGGTTCAGGTTGAATTAATCATCGCCTGATTCCAACGATGTGAATGGATCTCCAATCTGAGCCTATATGGAAAAGTTAGAGTGAGGCAAAATTTTGGTCAAATTTGGGCAGTGGGTCAGGTTTAAGTGTCCCACAAATTCACCGTCAACTGGAAGGGAACCTAGCTCCCAAATATGGGCGAAATTGTGGTCTCGTTAATTTTCCCAATGACCCTTACTTTTGTTAAGTTTAAAAATGACCAATATTATATTATATATATATATATATATATATATATATATATATATAATGGGGGGTGGCGGGCCACCACCCCACCCCATGACCATGTCATATTATAAACAAAAATCAAAATGTTTTTGGGGGGCGTGCTGTCAATCCCGCCACCCCCGCTGGAACCCACACCATATATCAAATATAAAATGGTTTATATATATATTAATATATGGTTAAGAGGTTTGGGTCGGAGTCATGTGGAATGGACCCTACCCACCATGACTGTGGTATTACCACTAGAGGTGAGGGTTCCGGTGGGTGTCGAACCCACACGGCTTAACAGTCGTTCGGTCCGCCGACGAAACCATAACAAATCAATGCCAAAACCCATATACAACAACTATTAAAAACATTATGCACAGTCCAAAAATATGCATACCGCTAACCGTGATGGATACAATCGCGCCAATATTTAATATATATAACGGTTATATAAAACAGATACGCAGAAATAGGTAGGGTCAGTGGGGTTGGAACCCCCGACCTCCGCCTTGTCTCCTCCACCCATAACCAATGCACCAAGGTGCCTTTTTGGAATATCTGCCCACTCCAACCTATAAGAACCCTCATCGCAGATGTGCCCAATGAAGGAGGAGCATGGAGTTCGAGGCAGACCCAACGCAAATTTACATAAACATTATTTTATTTCAGGTACAGGAAGGCACACAGTTAGAGGTGGTGGAACCCTTAGTCATTCAGGGAGGAAGTGGAACCATGATCCGAGCCACATTTTCTGAGGGGCCATAATTGTTTGGTGTCCAAATTGCAAAAATTTAATATGGATTTTACACCTCTCGATGACGGGAATTTGATGACGATGTCAGTTTCTGCAATAGAGGTCTCAATTTTTCGGCCATTTTCTAGATTGGAATGACGGTGTCAAATTTCAGAGTGTGGACAGTCGATTTCATGACATTCGACACCACCACTTCAATGGTGCATTCAGATCCAGCAGCTGAGCATTCTATATTTCAGTCAACTTCTAAGTTGAGGTATATGAAGTGTTGTTGCCATGTACTTCATTGATTATTTTTGTGAGATGTTTTATGTCATGTCAATTCCTGCTTGATCTATGATGTGGAATCTTGATGTTTATGTCATGTGATATGTATTCATCATGGATGGTCATTTATGTTCTGAGATCCCTTTGTTTCCTTGATGGAGGGATACTCTTTGTCACCATGTGTGAGGTTGTCATGCTGATAGGAGGTTTGCTATGAGTGATAGTTCCTTGTAGCAGAACGTCTCGTGGAGAGACTTTTCCACTCAATTTGAGGTCACATTTCCTTGTATGAAAAGTAAACAATGTCCATGTACATCATCACCATTTCCAGCACCAAATGAAGTGGCCAACACCATCGAGACACCGAGGCCTGGAGACGTAGTCCACACTGGATGAACATCGTTATTAAACGTAACGAGTTTTGTTGTGTGACTATTGACATGTTTTCCTCTTAATTATAACTACAAATGTGTCCATTAATTATTTGATAAAATGAAATTCTAATACATCACAGAAGTAAAAGATCATGGGTAAATCCGGTAGATGACGGACCCAGATCAAGTCGTATCGGAGCAGTCTTCTTGCTGATGCGAATTGTGAGCGTGAACAACAATTGAACATGCGGAAATGGAGGATGGAAAAGACATGTATGAGGCCATGCTCAGGAAGTCCAAAATGGTGGACATGATGTATGCATCTTATGAGAGATGGGAGAAAGAAGAAGCAGAAAACGATGCTTCATCCACATCTTATAGTGAATGTTCCTCGCCCTCATCATATTCTCTTCTTTCAAATGAGGAGATCGACTATAGCCTTCAAGCAGATAACGATGAATTGAAAGTGCTTCTACGAGAGGAGAAAGAGGATAAGAAAAGAGTGCAGCTTCAGCTGCAAGATGCAGAGGCAGCCTTGGAAGAACTGAAGCGCAATGACCAGGGCCTTCAAGTAAAGGATGTTGAATTAAGGAGGCTTCTACAAGAAGAGAAAGAGGATAAGCAGAGACCGCAACTTCATCTAAGCCGCGAAAGAGGCCTTGGAGAATTTGAAGCACAACAAAGGCTTGAAGCAGCCATCATCACCTATTTCTGCATCGACATATGAGGTAAACAATGTTGATGTTTCTTTAGTTTCATCTTCACGTGTTGTCATTTTTGTGGGAAATGTGGAGATACCCATTACAGGAATTGGCATGCGACTCCTCACCAAGATGGGATAAAAGGGAGGATTACTTGGAATTAATGGCCAAGGCATGATTCAACCATTGGAGAACGTGCAGAGACCTTGATTAGCAGGTTTGGGGTACACTAAAGGACAGTGCTCGAAGGTGTCAGAAACTTCCAATGCATGGTTGAAACCATTGGAGAAAGAGAATGATGGGAACACTTCACCATCATACTATGACAACGCATATGGCAATAAAAGAGCTGAGGTAAGCTCTCGTCACCATGACCGCACCAGAGACAACCGAGAAAGGTATAACAAGTCTCAATATTCTAGTATTCATTTTGATTACAAGCATGTCGCTAAAAATGAACATCGATCATGGCATCAGAAAACATGTAGTTTCTGTGGATTGCATAACCATGTATTTTCTGAGTGTTAGAAAAGAATGGCAACACGAATGAGGATGAGGCATGAAAGGACTTCTCCATCGTAGGAAAATAAGAAGGTAAAGCAAGTCTAGAGGATGAAGACTCATTGCAGTAATTGTGACAGAAGTGGCCATCATAGAGCCACATGTTGGAGGCTCCATCCAAAGCAGTGCCTTAAGGACAAAGCATCAGTACAAGAACCAGTTGAAATAATTGTTTGACGAGCAAATTCACCACAGAGAGATGACTCATTCACTTTGATAAGTGAAAGATGGTTTTTTTTCTAGATTTGGTAGCGTGTTTGGCCTTACTTTGTAAATCATATGTTGCATGTTAAAATGTAAAAGTGATGATGTGTTATCCATCACTTGTTAAGAAACAATGATATTTTTGCCTTGTATTTGGGGTATTGATTCCATTTTAATATAAAATTGACCACCGAGTATGGTTATAAACTCGTGGCAAGTGTGGGGAAGGCTTGGGTCATAGATTGGTCACTTAGTTAAGCATGTAATTTGAAAAATTTTGTATTACAGGTTTGCAAAGGATGCAGGTGTCGTCTCATGGCTTTGAAGGACAAAGGTGAAGGAGAATTAAGGGTGACATTTTAGGACACTTATGGTGCAGACAAGGTACAAAGCAGTTGCAGATTATTTTCATGCTTTTGGTGGACCAAAAGCTCCTCAATGGGGAGGATTGATCCAAGAGGCTCCAGACACCCTCAGGAGACCAAGAGGGTTGATGATAAGTCAAAATTCAAAGTGATCAGTGTTATTTCCTAAATCTACCTCAAGCTGAAAGAAGGCAGAGTTCAAGGTAACATCAAACCATGCTCAGTCTGGTAGCTAGCCCTACCAGAACAGGAGAGGGCTCTCTCCAGGTCAATCTCAGCAAAAATTAATCAATAGGGCTTGAGATGACCGAAATAAAAGCTAATTTTAGGCTAGGTATATAAGTGAAGGAGTTTGATTGTGTTTTAGGGGTTTTTTGTTGGATCAAAGGGAAAGGCAGTTTTGGGTGTGGGGATTAGGCCTAGTTTTTGCAGAGTTCTGATTGGGGCAAGGAAGGAAATAGTTTTGATGCTTTAGATTGAGTGAATGGATGGATCAGACCGGTGAGGAGCTGAAGAGGGAAAGATGGTCTCAATATTCCTCCTCAAACAGATGAAAACATGAAAAATTAAACAAAACTAAAGGCAGAGCAAATCAAGCTACTGAATTCCACCTTTAAACACTGATTTGTTTAATTTAAGAAGAAAGAGAAGCGAAAATGATACACATAAACATAAGTGAAATTACAGTTACAAAGAGAAACACACCATCAAAACATAGAGCCACATGGATCCCAAAAAGTGCTGCAAACCCTGGTCTATTCCTTTGCCAAAAGTGCAGAGATGAAATGTACAATGAAGTGCCAAGCAATCCCAAGTGTCCAACCCTGAAAACGACTGAGAAAATACATCATATAGACAAGCCTAACCCATTACCATGCCTCTAGGTGTCGAGCTCATCATTCTAGGAGCTGTTTCAACCATATCTAAACTAGGAACTAGAAAATAGGCCATGAAACAACTTGCCTCTATATGCTAGGAAACTGATCCATTCACTTACATTTCACCTTTTGGTGAATGAATCTTCTAGAATGAGTAAAAATGTGCCAAAATTACATCATGGACATGAAATTAAATCAAGGTACATCAAAAATTACATGAAAAAGTGAAACTGGCCAAAACTAGGCGAAATTCAGAGCTGCTGAGTGAAAAATAGGCCAAAATTCTCTATGCGCCGCGCCCAAAATCTCTATGCGTAGCACAAGTTTGTATCTCATTTTGAGGCCCTTCCCAAAGTCTAAATTAAGAGAATGATAGCTCGTTGGAAAGCCCTGCCTGTCTAATTTCCAACCCAAGTCAAATTTCTGGATTTTGTTGCCATTTGCCCCTCCAAAAGCTCAATCTCCCAACACTGCTTCCTGTGTGTGCAAAAAGTGGCAAAAAGGCCATTGTTAGGGTGTTTTTGACCCTTTAGGCAACCCAGAACTTGATGAAATCCTTAGGTAATCCATGAGAATGCATAACTTTTGATAAAAAATCCAGAAATGCAAAGTTTTCCCCCTGAAGAGCTGCCAATTATAAGCGTGTGCCAAGTGGCGCTACGCGTCGGGCAGGAAAACCTGTTTTGTGACCAGAAAATTCAAAATTGAAAAAATGTGTCCCAAATTCCTTGAAATTTGGGCTGAGTTCCCTCCATGATGCACTACGCTGGGCCAAAGAAGCTTCGACCAAAATTATGCCTTTTCATGCCTCCTCGATGCCTTCTTCATCTACGTTGCCTGAGGTGAATATGAATATTTTTATGCCTTTGAATTTTGTTGCCAAATAAGTGGTGAGATGGGAGGGACTGTGGGGAAATAGGACAGTGGGGATAATGAACTTCAATAAAGGGATATCAAAGGTGTAGGGACAGGAAAATGGGGCTTAGGAATAAGTCACTTTGAATATGAAAGGGATAAGGGATGAAATAAGTATTGAGTGACTTTAGGGATATAGGAAGATAAGGGAATAGACTGCAACAATAGGATAACAGTGAGAGGGAGGAATAAACCAAGTGAGGGAAGAAAAATTTTGGCACCAAAACAAATTTTGAAACTCCAACTTCAAAACCCTAAAGAGGCATTTCTTCAACAAGATGGTAGGGTTTGGCTTTTGACATTCAACTCTCATATCCAATTTCCAACCACACCAAACATTGTTTAAATGGAAATTACAACATCTCATAAGCTTACTTGGACAAAAAGAACCGAGTTGATTTGAAGTTTGTGGAGGCAAATGACAATTTTTTTGTTATCTGTCCTGTGCACCGTGCGCAAAACCCAGTGCGTCGCGCACTTTATATGCGTCGTGCACGTTCAAAATTGCATTGTTCTCAGCCGCCCTATGCGCCGCGACCTCCCTTCTGTGCGCTGCGACTGAATTCAACCACGGTCGGTCCTCCAAAACACTGTTTTCCACTTCCACGACTTGAGTCAGCTCAATGTGATTTCTTAGTGTGTAAATGAACTGTTTGAATATGAAAATCTCTTATCTATCAAAAGGATTTTGATTTTCCATTTATTAACCCACTTTTTAATGTTGCAGAACTTTGGCACTTTCACATTTTTAAATAAAACTCTATTTTTGCTTGTTTCCTCTTTGATTTTGAACTGATGATGAATCTCTTGTCTTATTTTTTGCAGGGATAGCTGGCATTGGATTCGGCAAAGGCGACCAGGGCTGCGCCTGATGATCTTCACAACTAAAAATTTTGAAAATTACATGGTGATTTATTACAAAAGAGGAAATTGACGATTTTTCTTCAAAACAGAGTTTTGAAGAAAAGTCACGATCAATCATTATAACGATGAAATTTTGAGAAGAAAACTTATTTCGAACCTCCCTCTGTGCCTGCTAGAATTATTGGACACTTTGAAGATGAAATGTGCAAAACCATAGACCTAATGACTGAAATGACTCTTTGCTGACTATGAGACCAAAACAGGACTATAAATGACTTTAAAATTGATTTTGATGAACAGACACGGACCAGCAGGTACATGGCATGAGGGACATGAGTGACAAAACCCTTCCGTCAGAAAACCGATGCTCCTAATGGAATGCAAATGACTGAACTGAATGAGATGTATAAATTTGCTGAATAATGATTAATTATTCATCGAGACTATCCTGATCACATACAATTCGAATTTATATGCAACACATAATCTCTTCCACTCAGATCATCAAACATGCGGAAATAAAACAAGCGATAACACATCAAATCATCATACACATTAACACGGTATGTATGGGGAAAGCTTATAGCTGAAAACCCCGCAGCTATTGTGTATATTATAATGGAGAAATCATGTAACAAACTCAGTACAATACTCCTCACAAGTACTCAGTACTTTCTCATAAATTTACACACAAACTAGCTCAGTTTTGAACAGGTTACTGGTTCAAAACTCACCGCCAATTGCCTTGCCTCTATTGCGCAATCATGGCTTGTCTATATAGAGATCCAAGGTTCGAATCTCCTTGGCTTGACAGCGTAATCATCATGGGAAATTCCTCCAAGTGTGGTGCAAATCTCATGCACAACTGATGTCGCCACTGATAGCTAACTCCACCCTTTCATCTACCTCTTTCACTGGTCTCCACTGAACTGTTCATGCACTGTAGTGAACAGATGTGTTCTTGAGTTGAATAATGAGTTACTAATTAATGAATTAAATAATATTTAATTCACTCCACTCATAACTAGTTGATTAGCTAGTTAAACTAATCTCAACCAGTTCAACTAAAATAAACAGAACACAACTCCACTAGCTGTCTCAGTAACTCCACCAAACTTCTGCCACTGAAGTCCTAACTGAAGTCAACCATGCATGTGCTCACCAAACCCTTGGGAATAGCGTAATTCCTCTGTCAGATGCATGATCCACTTCCAAGGCTCGAACTGAAGTGCTCCAAGAGAGTAAACTGAAGTTTATAGTCCAAATATTATTAAGGGTAAATAATATTTGGCTTCCCTATTTTAAGGAGAGGCAGTCTAAAAATAGACTTCGACCTATAGGTCCAAAAAATAGAGTCCCATCTATTTTTACCAACATGACCAATACTCCAAGAATAACATACTGCAATCCCTGGACCATGCTTCATATGTCTAAAAATAGACATAGTCTAAAAATAGACTTTGCGCCAGAATTTGCCTGCGGGCCCACTTAGTGAAGGCGACTTCATTTCACTAAGCTCCATCATCTTGCTGCATTCTCAACACTCCCTCTCACCAAGATATGGATTATCTGCAACCCCTATCCTGCCTCTGTGGAATTCGAACTTGCTCCTGGTGAGCGCCTTCGTCAGGATGTCGGCATCCTGATCCTCCGTGGGAACATATGAAAGCATCATGATTCTCCGCTGAACACAATCTCTGATATGATGATACCTGATGTCGATGTTTTTGGACCTATCATGAAATACTGGATTAGCCGAGAGTTTAATGCAACTCTGGTTATCACAGTAGATCACTGTAGGCTCCAAATGCAACCTGAACAAACCTGCGAGAATCTTCCTCATCCAAATAGCCTCGCATGCAGCCAAGCTAGCTGCCATGTACTCGGCCTCTGTTGAACTGAGTGCCACGGATCTCTGCTTCCTGCTGTACCAGGAAACTGTTGTTGACCCAATGCTGAAAACTCCTCCAGAAGTGCTCTTCCGGTCCGTTGGGCTCCCTGCCCAATCTGCATCAGTGAAGCCAGAAAGCTTCCTCCATCCTCCTGTCTATACCATAGACCATATCCCGATGTGCCTCTAATATAGCGTAATACATGCTTGCCTGCCTTCCAAAAGAGCTTGGTAGGCTTAACCATAGCTTGCGAAAGCTGGTTAACTGCATAGCATATATCGGGTCGTATATTGACCAGATACATAAGCGACCCCACCAACTGTCGATAGACAGTGGCATCCACTACCTCCGCTGAAGTAGCATCCTCCTTCCTCCAACCACCAGGAAGAGGAGTGTCAACAGGCTTGCAGCCTTGCATGTTGAACCTCTCCTGAATCTCCCGGGCATACTTGCCCTGAGAAACAAACAGTCCTCCGCTGCGCTGCCAAATCTCCAATCCCAGGAAATAATGAAGGATGCCCAAGTCCTTCATCTCAAACTCTCGTGCAAGATCCTCCTTGCATGAAAGTATCAACTGCTCATCGCCAGTAAAAATCAGATCATCTACATACAGTACGATGATCAACAGCTTCCCCTCCACCACGATCTGGTACAGGTTTGGATCCGCCTCACTCTTGGAGAATCCAAGCCCGGTGAAGTAGCTGTCTATCCGAGTGTACCAAGCACGAGGTGCTTGCTTCAGCCCATACGGTGCTCTCTTGAGTCGGCACACATGCGACTCACTGCTGAAGATCTCAAAACCTTCAGGCTGCTCTATGTACACCTCTTCCTCAATAACTCCATTGAGGAACGCGGTCTTCACATCCATCTGATGAATGTGCCACCCCATCTGCGCTGAGAGAGCAAGGATCGTCCGTATGGAAGAGTACCTTGCGACAGGTGCAAAAGTCTCCTCATAGTCAATCCCCTCGATCTGTGAGAAGCCACGGGCGACAAATCTTTCCTTGTACTTCTCCACACTCCCGTCAGCCGCCTGCTTCACCTTGTAGATCCATCGCGAACCTACAACTGATTTCCCAACCGGTCTTGGGACAATCTCCCATGCACTGTTCCTGATGATCGAATCATATTCTTCGATAATGGCATCAACCCATGCGGGTTCCTCCACAGCTTCCTCAAAAGAGGATGGCTCTGTCACAACACATTGACTCATAAGAGCCATGTATCCAGTGTACCGATCCGGTGACTGCCTCTGTCTGCGTTGTGCTGTAGGTGGTCCTACAACCTTCTCTGCATCTCGAGCCAGTCGCTCAGCTTCTGTAGTGCGCATGCGCCCTCTGATGGTTGGCGCTGCATGGGTGGTTTCTTCCACCTCTTGAACCTCCTCTTGTGGCTGATCCACATCCGGAAGCTCCTCCTTGGGAACTAACAGCTCCTCATCTGCATGCAAGTGTAGCTCCCTCTCAAGCGAACACTGCATGGCTTTCTCCTCCTGAAATTTTATATCCCATCGCACAACAGTCTTGCGACTGTCTGACAAATACACCCAGTAGTTGTGAGGTGTATCAGTGTACCCCAAAAATATTCCCCTCAGCGGTCGGATCCAACTTCCTTCTCGCATCCTTCATCACATGCATGTAGACAGGAGAACCAAAAATCCACAAATGGGAAATATCAGGCCTCTTGCCAGAATAAGCCTCCTCCGGTGTACTCATGCCAAGAACCTTGTGAGGACAACGGTTCTGCACATACACTGCTGTATTGCATGCCTCGGCCCACAAGTGAAGGGGTAGGCCCTGATCATGCAACATCGCCCGTGCAGCACCCATGATCGTTCTGTTCTTCCGCTCAGCCACCCCGTTCTGCTGTGGGTTATGGGGTGCGATGAGCTCTCTCTGAATCCCTTCTGCGCTGCAGAACTCCTTGAATTCGGCCGAGATGAATTCACCACCGTTATCACTCCTTAGAGCAATCACCTTCTTCCCCGACTCCTTCTCGACCAGTGCTTTAAACTCACAGAACTTCGCGAATGTATCGCTCTTCTTCTGCATGAAGAAGATCCGGCACTTTCGAGAGAAATAATCAACAAAGATCACATAATACTTGTGCTTTGCTGTCGAAGCAACTGAGAAAGGACCACACACGTCTGTGTGAACTCTCTCAAGGATCGTCGTGGCGCGACTATCCTTCTCGTGAAAGGTGGCTTTCACATACTTCCCTAAAATACACCCCTTGCACTGATCTGACTGCGCAAGAGTGCCCTTAGGAAGCCCAGTAGAAATCTGCTGCAGGATCTTCAAAGCTCCATGGTGAAGGTGGCCCAATCTCCTGTGCCACAGTTCGCCCTCATCATCTCGGCTCACCACTTCTCCCACCTTGCATGCCATTGCTGCGCAGCCATCTACCTGCAACTGATAAAGGTTCTTGGTTCGAACCCCTATCTTCCGGGTCTCTCCAGTAGTCTTACTGCGCAGGAAGGCTTTTCCTTCGCTGAAGAACACATCATACCCCTTATCCTCCAACATCGCCACAGAGATCAAGTTCTTCTTCAATCCATGTACATGCATGACATCCTTCAATACAAAGGGTTTACCAGACTCCCTCTGAAAGGATATGGTACCGATACCAGTCGCACTGTATCTACCATCATCGCCCATCTCGATGTGCACACCCAAATCTTTGTCCTCCAGATCTGAGAACAAATCCTGATCTCCCGTCATATGAAATGACGCACCACTGTCCAAGAACCACACCGATCCCATCACACTTGAAACCAAGCATGCGATCAGTGAAAAGTCAAGCTCGAACTGTGAAGCCAAAGCTTCTCCATCTGTAGATCTTCCCGCTTGCTTGTTCTTCTTCTTCTTTGGACAATTGGTAGCATAATGTCCGTGATCATGGCGGTGAAAACACTTCACTTTCACCATATCCTGCTTCTTGCCCTTTGCACCAGAATGAGAGGTTTTCTTACCCTTCCCCTTCTTTGCTTTGGCCACAAAAGCGCAGTTTTCTTCATCAGCTCCCTTTGATGAAGATCCATCTCGAGTAGTCCTCCTTATCTCCTCCCGCATGAGATCCGCCCAAAGGCGCTCCCATCCCGGCAGCTTCTCCCGACCATTGACACTATCTTGATATGAGTGCCAAGCCTTCGGAAGACCAAGGAGAGCCAGGTCGACCATGTCCTCGTCTTCGACAGTCACCCACACACTTCCCGGCTCATCTCTGCATTGAGTGAACTTCGTGAGGTATTTGGCGATACTGTCGCCCTTCTCCATCTTGATGTTCCTGAGCTTATCTTTGAGCGCCAGCTTCCTTTGGTCGCTCTTACTCTGGAATAGATCCGTCAAAGCTTTTCACATTAAATATGGAGAAGCCTTTCCATGCAGGCTGGATACAATATGATCCTTGACGCCCTCCAACAGGATCCTTCGACATTTCGCCATCTTCTTTTGCCATGCATCGACTTCAGCAGGATCAGTGGGCTTTTGGACATCCGTATCTACGAACTCCTTGAGACCATTATCTTCTAATACTGCTTCCATGCGATCCTTCCATGCAACATAATTTGAACTGCCTTCAAGAGCATATTCGAGTCGCAAACCGTTGAAAGACATTTTCAACACCGGCACCAAGAAAACAAAACTGCTGCAAAATTTGAATTCCACCTCAAACTCAACCGCTCTAGATCTGTGAGAAAAAAATATTTCTAGCACAGAGATTGACTGCAAGGGGCGTTTACTGGATATATCACCTTTCAAAGAAAGGATGGATCCAGAGGCTACCTGGCCCGCATGCAGACTCTGTCTACCGAAATAAGTTTGTAATCACTGTGATGATCGATCTCTGCTTCAATAGCTCCGATACCATGTAGAAATTTGCTGAATAATGATTAATTATCCACCGAGACTATCCTGATCACATACAATTCGAATTTATATGCAACACATAATCTCTTCCACTCGGATCATCAAACATGCGGAAATAAAATCAAGCGATAACACATCAAATCATCATACACATTAACACAGTATGTATGGGGAAAGCTTATAGCTGAAAACCCCGCAGCTATTGTGTATATTATAATGGAGAAATCATGTAACAAACTCGGTACAATACTCCTCACAAGTACTCAGTACTTTCTCATAAAGTTACACACAAACTAGCTTGGTTTTGAACAGGTTACTGGTTCAAAACTCACCACTAATTGCCTTGCCTCTATTGCGCAATCATGGCCTGTCTATATAGAGATCCAAGGTTCGAATCTCCTTGGCTTGACATCACAATCATCATGGGAAATTCCTCCAAGTGTGGTGCAAATCTCATGCACAACTGATGTCGCCACTGATAGCTAACTCCACCCTTTCATCTACCTCTTTCACTGGTCTCCACTGAACTGATCATGCATTGTAGTGAAATGATGTGTTCTTGAGTTGAATAATGAGTTACTAATTAATGAATTAAATAATATTTAATTCACTCCACTCATAACTAGTTGATTAGCTAGTTAAACTAATCTCAACTAGTTCAACTAAATTAAACTGAACACAACTCCACTAGCTGTCTCATTAACTCCACCAAACTTCTGCCACTGAAGTCCTAACTGAATTCAACCATGCATGTGCCCATCAAACCCTTGGGAATAGCGTAATTCCTCTGTCAGATGCATGAGCCACTTCCAAGGCTCGAACTGAAGTGCTCCAAGAGAGTAAACTGAAGTTTATAGTCCAAATATTATTAAGGGTAAATAATATTTGACTTCCCTATTTTTAGGAGAGGTAGTCTAAAAATAGACTTCGACCTATAGGCCCAAAAAATAGAGTCCCATATATATTTACCAACATGACCAATGCTCCAAGAATCTCATACTGCAATCCCCGGACCATGCTCCATATGTCTAAAAATAGACATAGTCTAAAAATAGATTTTGCGCCAGAATTTGCCTGCGGGCCCACTTAGTGAAGGCGACTTCATTTCACTAAGCTCCATCATCTTGCTGCATTTTCAACATGAGACACCTAAAATGAAATGCAACAAAATAGATTTTGATCTCTGACAGAGGGATGAAAAGACCGACTCTAACATTGGCTCCAATGGGGATGGTAGCTCCTTGGAGGTGCCAAGGACAACAGATCTTTGGGAGAGCAGACAGTGCCTTCATCCATTGGGCAATGGAGTCAAAACATGAAAACTGACATTATGCAGACTGACTCTGACTCAAGGCTAAAACTAAAAACCATAATAAAATCAAACATGACTAAAACATAACTAACAAACTGGAAAGATGCTCACAATTGATCTTATCCATCAAACCTACTCTAATTGTTCTTTTCACCACCTGATCAAGTGAAATGGAATAGCCAATGCAACCATGTAAGCATCCTGGCTGCTATTTTATTTCTTTCCAAATGCTTTCTGATGTGCAGGAAAAGGGAAGAATCGAAAGGCAACTCCCATGGAAACTTGGAACCAAGTTGACTGCTGGTAAAATTGCAAAGCATGAATTGACTGGATGACTTCAAGAATACTGTGAAAGGATCTTCATAAACATAGCTATTGATTTCCGTTAACACATAACTGCTCTGATCCAAGTAATCTTCATAGCTAGATATTAAGATTTTCCTCACATCTGTGCTGTCTTTCTTTGGTGACAGCAGCAGGCTGTCAAAAGGATCCTGAATTTCGTGAATAACCAAACTCTGTTGTTGATTCCAAACAGAACAAAAGTCTCCTTTATCAATCTCCTCATATGACTGCAAACCTTGATATGGGCTTTGTAATGAAAAATATTTTAAACAAGACAATGAAGTCGACTTTTGAATAAGATTATTATCAACATTCTTTTCTAGCACATGGTTAGCCAATGGAGAAGAACTTTTACAACAAACATCATCCAACACACAAGCAATAGGATCATCAAAAACTTGAGAAGACTGCTGCGATGTATCCATTGAAACTGTATGAAATCCTACTGGCTGTTCATCTTTTTCTTTAGAGATATTGCGAAGATTCTTCTTTATAAACTGAAATTTTTCGAAACAAAAGGGTAGAGAATCCTCTTGCATCATTAAATCATGTATTTCAGCTTCCACGCTTCATCTGTAGTCTAACCTTCCATTGCATTTGGTGGCTGCAAATCTAGAGCTAGGGAGGGTTTTGTATCCAAAATGATTTCATCAGTCATTTAAGGGGAATATTTCTCATTAACAAGTTTCTCAAGAATTTTGCTATCTGTCTCATCCTCAACATTAAAACTGAGAGATTGTTGATTTCCTACAAGCTACTCATTCGAAGATTTACTATGCAATTTACCCTTCAAAAACTGGAATGATTCAAAACAAAATGGTACGGAGTCATCTTGTATCATTTGATCATATGTGCCAGCTTCCAAGTCCTCATCTGCAGCTGGACAATCAATGGCTTTCGAGGGCTGCAAATCTGAATATGAGAAGTCTTGAACAAGGTTTTTATTGCCCTCAAGATGGTCCAAATCAAGACTTGTTGACAGTTGATTTCTGATTGCATTGAAGTTGTCTCTGATGAACTGAAACGAATCAAAACAAAAAGGCAAAGATCCTTCGCTTACTTCAAAATTTGCTGCACTTTCCTCGTCATTTCCATAGCTGATATGTGATGGTTGATCATTGTATTCGAACTGTTGAAAGTGAACTTCTTCCTCCCACAAACTAGCTATTGATTTTTCTGCAAGATTAGCTTCTGTTTGGAGAACATAATCATCATCATACTGATCAAACCGAGGCAAATCATCAGTACAAAACTAATCATCAAGAATACATGTTAAATCAACAGATCTCTCTTCTCCAAGATGATCTACAAAACAATCATTATCAGATTTATGACAACTGGGATAAGAAACAAAATGTTTTGGATCAGCAACTTGTTCTTCTTCAATCAGGGATCCATGGGCTTGAACATCATCCTCATTTTTTGCAGTCATTTTCCGCACCATCTCTTCTACTGTGTTTACCAAAAGGTCAAGCTTTTCCTCTAAAGGTGTCAGGTGCTCTGCAATATTCTTCTTTTCTTCTTCCTTCAGCCTTGCTCTTTTGATCAATAGATTAGCTTCTACATTTACTGCATTGTTTTGTATCTTTTCAAGTGTTGCAACATTCCTTTCTCTCAGCTGAAACTCCATTTCCAGATCAAAAGCACCTGGGTAATGTAAAAGGGCCAAGCCAGAATGGGGTCTTATATCGACAGGTGTCGAATAATAGACTCGATTGAATCTAGCGGAAAACTATTGTACTGTCTCCCCTGACTGTCTTTTCAGCTGGGCATACTCGTCTAAAATAAGGAAAAGGTTCTGTCCGATCATCCACCTGTCGAGGAAAACTTTGACGAACTACTGGAAATCTGAAATGCTCGCATCAGGCAGGGCTTTGAACCAACTCTTGACTTTTCCTTGCAAAGAAAGAGAAAAAAGCCTAATACTAACATCCTCTTCATCAACTTCAAAAAGTTCTAGAAAAGTCTCAACATTCTGCACATGTTGCTCAGTGTTGACATTGTTACATTCACCGTCAAATATCGGCAAATATAGGTAATAATTTGCAGGGAAATCATGGAGAATAGAAGGTAAAACAAGAGGTTTATATCGATATGGAATTTTACAAGGTATAGGGGTATGTACAAATGCTGCAGAATCAGTCTTGGTCTCTTGAGGTTCATCAGTCTGAAGAGAGTCATCATAAGATGTGGGAAAAGTAAGGAGGCCAGGATCAAAGGGAAACTTAGTATTTACACTTTTTGTATGGGTTGAGTGAAGATTTTGATCACCTTTATCATACAACAAATTCTGAAAAACTTTCAGGACAGCTTCAAGAACAGCAAAGAAGTAATTTACAAGAAATCAGACTAGGTCCTGAATACCATTCCACTTTGGATACCTGAACTTTGTGTAAGATCCTTCCATTTTCTCAGAGAAAGAGTTAGTCCTCCAGTGGAGTCTCTAGTCACCAGGTGAATGATTTCAGCCTTCTTATGTCTGATTCATTGTCCACCATCAACCATCAGATCTAACTTGATACATGTATTGGGGCAATTTATAAGTTAAATGTTACGTTTACAAACTAGACCGGAGATTGACTGAAGCAGCGTTTATCTACTTTCGCTAATGCAAAGCAAGAGCGTTTCGAAGGCTACCTGGCATAACTTCAGACTCCTTCTGTAGCTTATAAAAAAAATAACACCAACACGCAAACCATTTTCTCCCCAGTATGGTCGCCACTATGTTATTGCCTAAATCTACCTCATGTTGAAAGAAGGCAGAGTTCAGGTTAACATCAAACCACGCTCAGTCTGGTAGCTAGCCCTACCAGAATAGGAGAGGGCTCTCTCCGGGTCAATCTCAGCAAAAATTAATAAATAGGGCTTGAGATGACCGAAATAAAAGCTAATTTTAGGCTAGGTATATAAGTGAAGGAGTTTGATTTTGTTTTAGGGGTTTTTTGTTGGATCAAAGGGAAAGGCAGTTTTGGGTGCGGGGATTAGGCCTAGTTTTTGCAGAGTTCTGATTGGGGCAAGGAAGGCAATATTTTTGATGCTTTATATTGATTGAATGGATGGATCAGACCGGTGAGGAGCTGAATAGGGCAAGAGGGTCTCAAGAGTCCTCCTCAAACAGATGAAAACATGAAAAATTAAACAAAACTAAAGGCAGAGCAAAGCAAGCTACTGAATTCCACCTTTAAACACTAATTTGTTTAATTTAAGAAGAAAGAGAATGGAAAATGATACACATAAACATCAGTGAACTTACAGTTACAAAGAGAAACACACCATCAAAAAATAGAGCCACATGGATCCCAAAAAGTGCTGCAAACCCTGGTCTATTCCTTTGCCAAAAGTGCAGAGATGAAATGTACAATGAAGTGCCAAGCAATCCCAAGTGTCCAACCCTAAAAATGACTGAGAAAATACATCATATAGACAAGCCTAACCCATTCCCATGCCTCTAGGGGTCGAGCTCATCATTCTAGGAGCTGTTTCAACCATATCTAAACTAGGAACTATAAAATAGGCCATGAAACAACTTGCCTCTATATGCTAGGAAACTGATCCATTCACTTACATTTCACCTTTTGGTGAATGAATTTTCTATAATGAGTAAAAATGTGCCAAAATTACATCATGGACATGAAATTACATCAAGGTACATCAAAAATTACATGAAAAAGTGAAACTGGCCAAAACTAGGCGAAATTCTGAGCTGCTCAGTGAAAAATAGGCCAAAATTCTCTATGCGCCACGCCCAAAATCTCTATGCGTAGCACAAGTTTGGAGCTCATTTTTAGGCCCTTCCCGAAGTCCAAATTAAGCACATGATAGCTCGTTGGAAATCCCTGCCTGTCTACTTTCCAACCCAAGTGGAATTTATGGATTGGGTTGCCATTTTCCCCTCCAAAAGCTCAATCTCCCAACACTGCTTCCTGTGTGTGAAAAAAGTGGCAGAAAGGCCATTTTTAGGGTGTTTTTGACCCTTTAGGCAACCCAAAACTTGATGAAATGATTAGGTAATCCATGAGCATGCATAAATTTTGATTAAAAATCCAGAAATGCAAAGTTTTCCCCCTGAAGAGCTGCCAATTATAAGCATGCGCCAAGTGGCGCTACGCGTCGGGCAGGAAAACCTGTTTTGTGACCAGAAAATTCAAAATTGAAAAAATGTGTCCCAAATTCCTTGAAATTTGGGCTGAGTGCCCTCCATCATGCACTACGCTGGGCCAAAGAAGCTTTGGCCAAAATTATGCCTTTTCACGCCTCCTCGATGCCTTCTTCATCTACGTTGCCTGAGGTGAATATGAAGATTTTTATGCCTTTGACTTTTGTTGCCAAATAAGTGGTGAGATGGGAGGGACTGTGGGGAAATAGGACAGTGGGGATAATGAAATTCAATCAAGGGATATCAAAGGTGTAGGGACAGGAAAATGGGGCTTAGGAATAAGTCACTTTGAATATGAAAGGGATAAGGGATGAAATAAGTACTGAGTGACTTTAGGGATATAGGAAGATAAGGGAATAGACTGCAACAATAGGATAACAGTGAGAGGGAGGAATAAACCAAGTGAGGTAAGAAAAAGTTTGGCACCAAAACAAATTTTGAAACTCCAACTTCAAAACCTTAAAGAGGCATTTCTTCAACAAGATGGTAGGGTTTGGATTTTGACATTCACCTCTCATATCCAATCTCCAACCACACCAAACATTGTTTAAATGGCAATTACAACATCTCATAAACTTACTTGGACAAAAAGAACCGAGTTGATTTGAAGTTTTTGGAGGAAAATGAAATTATTTTTGTTATCTGTCCTGTGCGCCGCGCACTTTATATGCGTCGCGCACTTTATATGCGCCGCGACCTCCCTTCTATGCGCCGCGACTGAATTTCAACCACGGTCGGTCCTCCAAAACACTGTTTTCCACTTCCACGACTTGAGTCAGCTCAATGTGATCTCTTGGTGTGTAAATGAAATGTTTGAATATGAAAATCTCTTATATATCAAAAGGATTTTGATTTTCCATTTAGTAACCCACTTTGTAATGTTGCAGAACTTTGGCACTTTCACATTTTTAAATAAAACTCTGTTTTTGCTTGTTTCCTCTTTGATTTTTGAACTGATGATGAATCTCTTGTCTTATTTTTTGCAGGGATAGCTGGCATTGGATTCGGAAAAGGCGACCAAGGCTGCACCTGATGATCTTCACAACTAAAAATTTTGAAAATTACATGGCGATTTATTACAAAAGAGGAAATTGACGATTTTTCTTCAAAACATAGTTTTGAAGAAAAGTCACGATCAATCATTATAATGATGAAATTTTGAGAAGAAAACTTATTTCGAACCTCCCTCTGTGCCTGCTGGCATTATTGGACACTTTGAAGACGAAATGTGCGAAACCCTAGACCTAATGACTGAAATGACACTTTGTTGACTATGAGACCAAAACAGGACTATAAATGACTTTAAAATTGATTTTGATGAACAAACACGGACCAGCAGGTACATGGCATGAGGGACATGAGTGACAAAACCCTTCCGTCAGAAAACCGATGCTCCTAATGGAATGCAAATGACTGAACTGAATGAGACACCTAAAATGAAATGCAACAAAAGAGATTTTGATCTCTGACGGAGGGATGAAAAGACCGACTCTAACAATCAAATTGCTCTCAAACCAGGTTCAGGTTGAAGTACTCGTCGCCCTGATTCCAACAGTGTGAACGGATCTCCAATCCAAGCCTGTATGGAGAAGTTAGAATGAGTCAAATTTTCGGTAAAATTTGGGCAGTGGGCCAGGTTTAGGTGTCCCACAAATTCACCATCAATCGGCAGGGAACCCAGCTCCTGAAAATGGACGAAATTGTGGCCATGTTAATTTTCCCAATGACCCTTATTTTCATTATGTTTAAAAATGACCAATATTATATTAAATATATATATATATATATATAAAATGGGGGGTGGTTGTTGAGATTCAACAAGATGATGATCCTAGTGAAAATTAAGCACCTACACTAGGTGGGGCCCACATGTTATTTTTAGGTGATATGTCTATTTTTAGAATTTGGATCAAAGTCTATTTATAGTAGTAATCTATTTATAGATGGTTGAGAAAATTATATGGATGATGGGCATCTATTTTTAGAATGCATGTGCGAAGACGGTCCGTCGATCGCATGTCTAAAAATAGAATGCATGTCACTTATTGTTATCTCTTAACAATAATTAGACAATAAATAATAATCTATTCTCTTGAAGCACTTGATTTCAGTTAATTGATGTGGCAAAACAGTTAACTGAAGGAATTTCAAGTTCTAAGGTTGGTTGGTGGGACATGCAAGTGGAATTCATTGTAACTGAGTGATACAAAGTTGTAACAGAGTTGGATGTGTAGTTATGTGAGTTGTAAAGTAGTTTGACTCAGTTAAGTGAGTTAAACTCAGTTGTGCTAGTTGTAACTATTGTAACTAAAGATACACTAGTGAGAGATCAATGAATTAAATACTAAATTAATTCACATGGAGTGATCTCACATGCAACTGAATATTTACTATTGTTAACTACATGCATATCAAATCCAGTGGAGACCCAGTTGAGAGATAGGTGAAAGGGACAGTTTGACTATCAGTTGTGACTAGAGTGGGCGCACACTTGCAACCAAACACACATTGGAGATGCCAATGAGGATTGCACAGTCAAGGCAAGGCGAGATCTAATTTATTCAGGGATTGTGATCAGCAGGGATTGCGTAGTGGAGGCAGGTTTTCTGGAGGCAGTAAATTGTGTAAGGGATTTGAAAATTTCTGCGAGACAGTGTGAGACGATTGTATATTATACTGAGAGCTCTTGGATTAGATTTTTGTATGAGATTGTTTCATGATCCATGATATATACATAATATGTGATAGTGGGGTTTTCAGCTTTATGTTTTCCTGGTAAAAACATATGTGTTATGTGTGATTGATCTTTCTTCATGTGTTTGCAATTGGCGATTAAAATTGCGCAAAATATTGAAGTAGAAGGATAATGTATTTAACAGTGGCATATAATTGTTAGATCAGGAGAATCCAGCAATACATAATTGTATTAAAAATTCTACATGGTCGGAGCAAAGAAGATTGTAATATTGAAGCAATAGCTGATTTTTGTTGGTGGAGACAATTCAATTTTGCTACAAGAATTTCTTGGTGTGACAGTTGAGTAAACATCGAAATGGCTTTTAATGGTTTGCAGTTAGAGTATGCACTCGAGGGCAGCTCGAACTACATTGCATGGAAGGATAGTATGGAGGCAGTGCTTGAAGATAATGGCTTGAAGGAATTCATAGACAGTGATGTTCCTAAGCCCACTTCGACGGATGTTGCATTACTTGACACCTGGCAAAAGAAAGTAACAAAGACGAGAAGGATTCTGTTGGAAGGTGTGCAAGACCATATTGTCTCAAGCCTTGATGGGAAAGCCACTCCATTTGCAATGTGGAAGGCTTTGACGGAATTTTTCCAAAGCAGCAACGACCATAGTAATTTGGCGCTGAAGGATAAACTCAGAAAGATCAAGATGGAGAAGGGTGACAATATTCCTAAGTATCTCACAAAGTTTGTCCAATGCCGGGATGAACTGGGTAGTGTGGGAATCACGGTTTCTGATGATGATTTGGTGAGTTTGGCTCTCTTGGGACTTCCTAAGATTTGGCATAGTTATCAAGACTCTGTCAATGGATGGGAAAAACTGCTAGATTGGGAACAAATGTGGTCGGATCTAGTGTAGGAGGAGTTCAGACGAAACACCAAAGATGGCTCTTCATCAAAGCATGATGATGAAGAGGATTGTGCTTTGGCTACCAAATCAAGGAAAGGGAAGGGGAAGAAATTCCACTCAAAATCCAAGGCTAAAGGCAAGAAGTTGGATTCGTCCAGGGTGAAGTGTTTTCACTGTCACGAACATGGGCATCTCGCCACTAACTACCCACAGAAAAAGAAGAACAAGAAGGTTGTTGGAGTTGCAGCTGGTGAAGCCCTTGCCTCGCAATTTGAACTTGATTTCTCTTTGATCGCATGCTTGGTTTCAAGCGCAATGGGATCGGTGTGGTATATTGATAGTGGTGCTTCCTTCCACATGATGGGAGATAAGGAGCTTTTCAGTGACTTGGAGGAGAAAGATATCCAAATGCACATAGAGATGGGCGACGATGAAAGATACAGTGCGACCGGCATTGGTACCATTACCTTTGAGAGGGATTCAGGTAAACCATTTCTATTTAAATATGTTATCCATGTTCCAAGTTTAAAAAAAACTTGGTCTCAGTCACGATGTTGGAGGACAGAGGTTATGATGTTATTTTCAGTGATGGAAAATCTTTCCTGCGACATAAAGCAACGGGTCAAACCAAGAGGTTAGGGATTTGAGTCAAGAATATCTACAAGTTGGAGGTATATGGTTGCACTACAATGGTGGGCAAAGTAGAAGAAGTGGTGAGCCGAGATGAGGGCGAATTATGGAACAGGCGATTAGGCCATCTTCACCATAGCGCCCTGAAGATTTTGCAGCAGATTTCTACTGGACTTCCCAAGGGTACACTTGCGCAGTTAGATCAGTGCAAGGGATGTACTATGGGTAAGTTTTTGAATACCACCTTTCATGAAAATGAGAACCGTGCTTCAATAATCCTGGAGAGAGTTCACACAAACGTGTGTGGACCATTCTCGGTTGCTTCAACAGAAAAACACATGTATTATGTTATTTTTGTTTATGACTATTCTTGTATATGCTGGATATTCTTCACGCAAAAGAAGGATAAAACATTCTCAAAGTTTTGTGAGTTTAAAGAATTGGTGGATAAAGAGTCAGGGAAGTAATTGAAGGCTCTGCGGAGTGATAATGGTGGTGAATTCATCTTGAATGAATTCAAAGACTTCTGTAGCAAAGAAGGAATTCGAAGAGAACTCATAGTGCCTCACAACCCACAGCAGAATGGGGTCGCGGAGAGGAAGAACAGAACGATCGTGGGTGTTGCACGAGCTATGTTGCTTGATTAGGGCCTACCAATGCATTTGTGGGCAGAAGCATGAAACACTGCAGTTTATGTGAAAAACCGTTGTCCTCATAAAGTACTTGGCACGAGTACACCCGAAAAAGATTTTACTGGTAAGAAACCATATGTTTCTCACTTTAAGATTTTTGGCTCATATGTTTATGTGCATGTGACCAAGAACGCCAGGAAGAAGCTGGAGCCGACTGCTGAAGTTAGGATATTTGTGGGGTGCACATAAACACCCCGTAATTATCATGTGTATTTTCCAAACAGTCGAATGACTGTAATGTGACGGGATATAAAATTCAATGAGGAGAAAGCCATGAACTTGTCGCTTGAGAGGGAGCTAGACTTACATGCAAAGGAGGAACTTTTGGTTCCCAGAGATGAGTCTCTAGATGTGGATCAGCCATAGGAGGAGGTTCATGGAGTGGAGTAGTCCACTCATGCAGAGCCAAACATCAGAACAGGAAGAAGGTGTACCACAGAAGTTGAGAGGCTGAAGCTTGATGCAGCACAGAGTGTAGGAGTACCTACTTCACAGTGCAGACAGAGATAGTCTCCTGACCGATTCACTGGATACATGGCTCTCATGATCAAATGTATTGTGACAGAGCCATCTTCCTTTCAGGAAGAATTTCAAGAGCCCATATGGGTAGATGCAATGGTGGAGGAGTATGACTCCATCGTCAGAAATAATTCTTGGGAAATTTTTCCAAGGCCAATTGATAAATCAGTGGTAGGTTCAAGATGGATCTACAAGGTAAAGAAAGCTGCTGATGAGAGTGTTGAGAAATACAAGGCCATATTTGTGGCCTGGGGCTTCTGACAAATCGAGGGGATTGATTATGAAGAAACCTTCACACCTGTCACACGGTATTCTTCCATAAGGACCATCCTTGCTCTCTTAGTGCAAATGGGTTGGCACATTTATCATATGGATGTGAAGACTGCGTTACTTAATGGGATCATTGAGAAATAATTGTACATTGAGCAGCCTGAAGGATTCAAGATCCTCAATAGCGAGTCACATGTGTGTAGACTCAAAAGAGCATTGTATGGGTTGAAGCAAGCACCCTGTTCTTGGTACACTCAGATCAACAGTTATTTCACCGGACTTGGCTTCGCCAAGAGTGAGGCAGATGAAAACCTATACCAGATTTTGGTGGAGGGTAAGCTTTTGATTATTGTTCTTTATGTTGATGATTTAATACTGACTGGTGATGAGAAACTGATACACTCATGCAAGGAGGACCTTGTAAAGGAGTTTGAGATGAAGGATATGGGCCTCCTTCACTATTTCCTTGGATTCGAAATATGGCAGCGAGATGGTGAACTTTTTGTGCCTCAAGGCAAGTATGCAAGGGAGATACTCGGAAATTTTCACATGGAGGACTCCAAACCCATGGATACTCCTCTTCTAGGAAACTGGAGGAAAGACGACTCTACATCGGGAGAGGTAGTGGATGTTATTGTCTATCGACGGTTGGTGGGTTCGCTCATGTATTTAGTTAATACAAGACCGGACATATGCTATGCAGTGAACCAGCTTAGTCAAGTGATGGTTAAGCCTACCAAGCTCTTTTGGAAGGTGGGCAAGCATGTCCTGAGATATCTCAGGGGCACATCTAAGTATGGCTTATGGTACAGACAGACGGATGAGGTGAAGTTGCATGGCTTCATGGATGCAGATTGGGTAGGCAGTCCAACGGACAGTAAGAGCACATCAGGAGGATTTTTTCAGTATTGGATCTATAGTTATTTCTTGGTACAGTAGGAAAAAAAGATCCGTGGCACTCATTTCAACGGAAGCGGAATACATGGCAGCAATTCAAGCTGCATGTCAAGCTATCTAGATGAGGAAGATCCTGGTCGGTTTTTTTGGTTCTCATTTAGATCCTACTGTGATTCATTGTGATAATGAGAGTTACATTAAACTCTCGATTAATCCTTGTTTCATGATAGATCTAATCATATAAATATCCAGTATCATCATATCAGAGATTATGTGCAGTGGAAGATCATATTGCTTCAGTACATTCCTATGGAAGATCAGGATGCAGATATTCTGACGAAGGCGCTCACCAGGAGCAAACTCGAATACCATAGAGGTAGGATCGGGGTGAAGGATAATCCATTTCTTGTTGAGAGGGATTGTTGAGATTCAACAAGATGATGATCCTAGTGAAAATTACGCACCTACACTAGGTGGGGCCCACAGGCTATTTTTAGGTGATATGTCTATTTTTAGAATTTGTATCAAACTCTATTTATAGCAGTAATCTATTTATAGATGGTTGAGAAAAATATATGGATGGATGGGCATATATTTTTAGAATGCATGTGCGAAGACGGTTCGTCGATCACATGTAATATTCCCAATTAGCTTTCAGCTAGTTGGAATATTATATGTTGCTTCTATTTTAAGTCTAGAGGAATAAATGGGGTAGGGAGACCCTTAAATCTCTTTAGTAGGAATAAAACACTTCCAGTGTGAATTTGAATCAGTTTAGACAGTCAAAATAAAGCCACCTTGGGTGTAAAAGGGAGAAATACATGTAGACTAGATCAAGGTTGACCAAATCAACAGCGCTGCCAAAGAAGAGAGTGGAGCTAGTAGGGACAACGGAATTTTGGAGGAGGAGTCTTTGCATGGAAGTAACCTCATAAATGAGTGGGGCCAAGGGTGAGGAAGCTCACCAAGAATATAAGAGAAGGGATGGCAGCCATGAGAGGCATTCAGAATATTTTTTATGTTTGAGTCTTATGACTTATTGCATGCTTCAGCTGTTTAGCTGGGTTTGTTGTACTGTTTAGTACAAGGGCATTTCCATGCGGGAATTCCCCACTCTTTCTTGGAGGACTTGGGAAGGAAATCTGAGAGGAGTATTCTAAGCTTCGTTTCCACTATCTGGCATTGGACCAAGTAGTCACCTACAGCCACAGCGCATTCTCCTTAAGGAACTGTGTTATTTTTCATGGTGTTGCAGTGGAGGGGTCAAAAACCCTGTTTATGAGCTAGTTTCCTAGTGAAAGGATCAACCTTTCACCCAGAAAGCTAGTAAGGAGAAGTTACAGCCATTTCTTTGTCTTTTCAGCTATATTTATGCAGAGCTTCAATAAGATAGTGTGATTTAGCCATAAATCTACAGTTTATACCTTTTATATCTCATGCCTTTCAAGAAACCCTTGCTAGGTTATCTTGGGATTGTGTGGAAGAGACTAGTTCTCCATTTTTCAGACCTTTTGAGTAATATATTAGCAGATCCATTTGTTTTTCAATTTCTGTAGCAGTAACGCTCATTGGATTGTACTGTTATATGCTTCAGAATTTATGTGTTGTAGTATTCATGGGATTGTATTGTTTCTGGGCTTGGGAGGCTTGTTTAACTAAGTTGGAATTATTTGTTTCTCATCACATTGTATATTTAGTTGCTATGATACATAAACTAATGGATCCATGGGTTTTTCTTGACTTCTATAAAATAATTTTCTGAATAACTCATTTTTGGTGCTTATATTGTTGTCTTTCCTAAGTAGGAATATTACATCGCATGTCTAAAAATGGAATTCATGTCGATTATTGTTATCTCTTAACAATAATTAGACAATAAATAATAATCTATTCTCTTGAGGCACTTGATTTCAGTTAACTGATGTGGCAACCAGTTAACAGAAGGAATTTCGAGTTCTAAGGTTGGTTGGTGGGACATGCAAGTGGACTTCGTTGTAACTGAGTGATACAAAGTTGTAACAGAGTTGGATGTGTAGTTATGTGAGTTGTAAAGTAATTTAACTTAGTTAAGTGAGTTAAACTCAATTGTGCTAGTTGTAACTAGTTGGAACTAAAGATACACTAGTGAGAGATCAGTGAATTAAATACTAAATTAATTCACATGGAGTGATCTCACATGCAACTGAATATTTACTATTGTTAACTACATGCATGTCAGATCTAGTGGAGACCCATTTGAGAGATAAGTGAAAGGGACAGTCTGACTATCAGTTGTGACTATAGTGGGTGCACACTTGCAACCAGACACACATTGGAGATGCCAATGAGGATTTCGCAGTCAAGGCAAGGCAAGATCAAATTCATTCAGGTATTGTGATCAACAGGGATTTCACAGTGGAGGCAGGTTGTCTGGAGGCAGTAAATTGTGCAAGGGATTCGCAAATTTCTGCGAGACAGTGTGGGATGATCGTATATTGTACTGAGAGCTCTTGGATTAGAGTTTTTTATGAGACTGTTTCATGATCCATGATATATACATAATATATGATAGTGAGGTTTTTAGCTTTATGTTTTCTCGGTAAAAACATATGTGTTATGTGTGATTTATCTTTCTTCATGTGTTTGAAATTGGCGATCAAATTTCCACAAAATATTTAAGTAGAAGGATTATGTATTTAACAGTGGCATATAATTGTTAGATCAGGAGAATCCGACAATACGTAACTGTATTAAAATTTCTACAGTGGCGGGCCACCACCCCTGCCACCCCACTACATGACCATGTCATATTATAAATAAAAATCAAAATTTTGTTGGGGGGCAGGCTGTCAACCCCGCCACCCCCGCCAGAACCCACACCATATATCAAATGTACAATGGTTTATATATATATATATAAAAGTTATGGTTAAGAGGGTCAGGTTGGGGTCGCATGACTATGGTATTACCACTAGAGGTAAGGGTTCCGGTGGGTTTCGAACCTGCACGGCTTAACAGCCGGGCGGTCTGCTGGCAGAACCATAACAAATCAATGCCAAAACCTATATACAACAACTATTACAAAAATTACGCGCGATCTAAAAGTATGCGTACCGCTAACCGTCACGGTTACAATCGCGCCCATATTTAATATATATAACGGTTATATAAAACAGATACACTGAAATAGGTGGGGTCGGTGGGGTCAGTGGGGTTGGAACCCCTGACCTCTGCCTTGTCGCCTCCGCCCATAACCAACACGCGAAGGCGCATTTTTGGAATATATTCCCACTCCAACCTATAAGAACCCTCATCGCAGATGTGCCCAATGAAGGAGGAGCGCGGAGTTCGAGGCAATCCCGGTGTAATTTTCCATAAACATTATTTTATTACTGGTACATATGGGCACGCAGCTCGAGGTGGTGGAACCCTAAGCCATTCAGGGAGGCAGTGGAACCATTATCTGAGCCACATTTTATGAGGGGCCAGAATTGTCTAGTGTCCAAATTGGACAAATTTTATATGTATTTTACACCTCTTGGCAACGGGAATATGATGAAAATGACAGTTTCTCCAACAAAGGTCTTCATTTTTTGGCTATTTTCCAGATTGGAATGATGATATCATATTTCAGAGTGTGGACAGTCAATTTCATGACATTCGATGCCATGACTTTGACAGTCAATTTCATGACTTCAGAGTTAAGGTATATGAAGTGTTGTTGCCATGTACTTCATTGATTATTTTTGTGAGATGTTTTATGTCGTGTTGATACCTGCTTGATGTATGATTTGAAATCTTGATGTTTATGTCATGTGATATGTATTCATCATGGATGGTCATTTATGTTCTGAGATCCATTTGTTGCCTTGATGGTAGGATACTCTTTGTCACTACGTGTGAGGTTGTCATGTTGATAGGAGGTTTGTTATGAGTGAGAGTTCCTTGTAGCGGAACGTCCCATGGAGAGACTTTGCCACTCGGTTTGAGGGCACATTTCCTTATATGACAAGTAAACAATGTCCATGTACATCATCACCATTTCCAGCACCAAATTAAGCGGCCAACACCATCGAGATACTGAGGCCCAGAGATGTAGTCCACACTGGACAAACTTCGCTATTAAACGTCTTTCATTTTGTTGTGTGATTGTTGACATGTTTTCCTCTTAATTATATTTGCATATGTGTCCATTAATGCTTTGATAAAATGCAATTCTAATACATCACAGAAGTACAATATCATGGGTAAATGCAGTAGATGGGGGACCCGGATCACAAATCATGCCACGAGCTCCCTTGTCTCTATAATAAATGAATTATGATTAATTTAATGACTGCATTGTTAGTGACGCAAATTTTTTTATTTTTTCCCCTTTCACGGCCTCTGCCATATGTTGTAATGACTTAAATAAGTAGTATGATAAAATTAATCAACCTCCCTGTCCTCAGGTGTTCCAGCAATTGAAAGTGATAGTCTACGCTAGGGTGGTGGATCGAGGAAGTAGGTGTTTGAAAACCAATACAATAGACAGTTAGGTTGGAGATCCATGTGATGGGGGGTTACTATCCAGCACGTTTCAGAGAGCACTTGTAGTCTATGGTGAATGGAGGAGTAGGAAGCACCCTAATTAAAAATAATCCCAAAATAACCCTCCTAGGTAATGAATTTTTGGATGAAGAAGGCTACATCTTCCCAAGGGTGAGGAAGATATGTTCTATCAAAGCCCTTGTGCTTGGGTATAAATTCTTCTCCCTCCTATAAGAACATGGCATTAGCTTCAAGATTGGCCACTTTCCTTTAGAACCATGATTCTCTTTTCTTAGGCAGCCCTTTCACTTTTTCAATAACTTCTTCTATAACAATAATTCTAAATCCCCTTGCTGGGTTAAAAAGGTGATTGTCTTAAGGGTAACATTAATTATCAACCCAGGGAAAGTCTTTGTTGATTTTTGTAGCATTTGGAAGTGTTCCAAGTCTCAAACTTTGTAGGGAGGCTTGGACAGCAACATTCCAAAGAACCCAGAAACAGTTTGTGGAAATTCCACTCGGTTTAAGAATTATTAAAATAATTAATTATTTTAATGAAGACCCTAAGTCCAAAATTAGGAAAAGGAAATAATTAAAGGGCATTAATAATTCAGAGTTTGAATCTTCTAGAAAACACGGATCAAGTCAAGATTTAATCTCAGCCATTGATTAATCTTTTAATCTGGGTCATTGGTTCTCCAACAGGAAGATTATAAAAGAAGACTTGAGGGCCACTTGGAAAACAAGTCAGGCACACACTCAGTACCCAAAGGAGATCCATTTTGATGTAGAATTTGATTTCAGCGGGAGAGTTGCAGGGTGAGAAGTTGCAAAAGCAGAAGGAGGTTAGGGGTGATTGAGATCAGGGTCGGAGAGCAGCAGTGGGTCACTGAAGGTAGCATGAGGCTACAGCGCAAAGACCCCACGCAATCTCCACGCAGATTCACACAGTCCATCTCTGGGACTACGCAAAGAATCATGCATACTGACGCGGGGGCTTGCAGGGGCTGATTTGGGTGTCAGATTGTCCGAGAAAGCTAGGCATTCAGTCTCAGGTGGTTCAGAATTTATCTGTCGAATATTTCCCTGTAAAGATATCATTTTCTGAAGAAATAATAAAACCCTCATCTGCTGCACCGGTTTTCCCACATTGGTTTTTTCTGGGGTCATTTGTCCAAAAATAAATTTGTATATGTGATTGATTGTTGTGATTATGTTCTCTACTGTTTATTTCTCTGCATATATAATTTTTAATGTTGCAGTAGTATTTATTTTGATATTTGTCGGAAGATTTCTGAATAATTACTTATTGAAATAATAAGTAGGAGAAATAAATCTATCACTGCAATTGGTTGAGAATTTTCACATGTTATCAGAGCCAGAGATGAATAATAGAGAGGGCACCTATCAGTGAACAAAGATCTACATAGTTCTTCAAGGAAACAACGCAGAAGGGTTCACGCAGTCCTCCAAGAGGGGGGGGAAGCAAGATAGAACAGATGGATCACGATGTATCTGTATTAGCATCCAGATTAGATGAAGATTTTGATTATGTATCAAGCACTACGTCCTCAGATGTCTGGTATATTGACAGTGGAGCATCTGCCCACATGACGGGAGTACGGGACTGTTTTTTCGACTACCAAGAAGAGCAGATGAATTTCAAAATAACCATGGGTAATAAATAAAAGTGCACTCCCATTAGGACATGTACCGTACTTTTTTAGTCCAAGGCAGGGAACAGAATCCGGGCCACTAATGTACTGCATGTGTCGGGTTTGGGGATGAATCTACTCTCAGTGTCACAGCTTTAAAACCGAGGATATGACGTCTACTTTATTGGTAATATAGTCTATGTCAATCACCCCAGTTGGAAGAAGAAGGCACAAATCGGGGTAAGAAGCAACAGGTTGTACAAACTACACCTTGATTCCCCAATGGAACTGGTAGGCAGTGCAAATGAGACAGATATGAATGAGCTATAGCACAGGAGAATGGGGCATTTGCATCATGGGGCGTTGAGAACTCTTCAGAACACTATCACATGTGTTCTAGAATTGAGCACCAAGCGGGATGATGTCTGCAAAGGGTGCGTATTGGGGAAATATGCCAAGGCAGCATAGCATAGAAGCAACAATAGGTCCAAGGGTTTGTTAGATATAATACACTCATATATCTATGGGTCGATGTCCACGAGAGCTCTTAGTGGTGCCGAATATTTCTTCACCTTCATTGATGACCATTCCAGGAAAACCTGTGTTGTGGAGGTAAATCCCCTCTGCGGACAGAGGCGATCCCTACTATTTCAGACCGGGTCTAGCAACAATCGTTCACATTATAGTGCAGGTTCCTAATTGCAAATAAACCAACTAGCGATGAAGGCCTACCTGGAATCCAATGTTGTTGCTTGTAGAAGAGGTAGCGCTCCCGTTCCTTAGCTCTGGCAGATCACGATCCCCACGATCTCCGTGATAGGACACCTGCACACGCGATAAAAAAACAAACGCAAGCGTAAAATCCAGTAGATGCAACTATATGTTAGTCAGAAAGGACATAACTCATCATCATAAACAACAACAGGAGTGGAACCATAACCAATAGTCGTTTATTATTAATAAGTCAAAGGAAGAATACAACCATAGTTCTGACGCTGAATTCTCCTTCGGCGGGTCACCAGCAGAACACGTCTCGAAAAGCCTGTCAAGGATGGGACAAACCTCTCTCTTCGGATCTTGACAACAGTCTCCTTGCTTGGATTTGGCCTTAAGGGAATTGTGGAGGCTCTTGCAGCATAAGGCTCTTGGGAATTTGGGAACTTGAAGACTAGCTTGCAATGGAGATGGGAAAGCTTTTATAGATGGAGGAAGAGGAGTTGGGATCCCTATAATCATGGGATTGTCCCTATCCTCAAGGAAGCTTCCATGAGAGGTGGCAAACCACTTCCTCTACATGGAAATCCGGAGCCAAACCTCCCAACTCAAGATAGATACCAGTTCATGAATTGGTTAGGACGAAACTTCCGCATTTATTTTTAAAAAACACTCCTTAAATTGGCTGCCGCGAGTGTGACTCTGGGACAAAGTGCCAATTTGCGCGACCTCTTTGAAGGATTTTCCCCATTGGTGCGGGTACTGAACTGTCTGCCCGCGCCAATGCAAAAAGGGCCATTTTTAGGGTTTTTCACAAGGAGATGTCTTCAGGGCAATGAAAGCTCTTGTTCAGAGGGATGTCATGAAAGTGGTTTCAAGCCATATCACTGCTCACAGGTTACGAAATGAGCCCTCCAATGTGCGGGACGAGGATTGCAGGGACGGTGACAAATTACTGTGTAACAACCTGGATCTACTTCTAGAATAATAAGGATTAAGTCTTCAGTCGATTTAAAGAGTTCAAAGCTCTGGTGGAGAATCTGACACGGAAGCGGATCAAGGTATTACGATTAGATAATGGAGGTGAAAACATAGATAAAGAATTCACCGGGTTTTGTGCAAGGGAACGCATCAAAAGAGAATGGACAACTCCATACAATCCGGAACATAATGGAGTGGCAGAAAGGAAGAACTGAACTATTGCTGAAGCAACCAGAGCTATGTTTTATGACCAAGACATGCCCAAATTCCTATGAGCTAAAGTGTTTAATATAGCTATCTACATTCAGAACAGAACTCCTCACACTGCACTGGGAAATATCATGCCAGAAAGTGTCTTCACTGGCAGCAAGCTTGAAGTGAGTCACTTTAGGATCTTCGGCAGTACAGCTTACTGTCATGTACCTAGTGAGACGAGGAATAAGTTGGAGATGACTGCTAAAATGGGGTATTTAGTAGGATACAGTGAGAATGCAAAGGCTTATCGCATCTATGTTCTTGAGAGCAGGAAAGTAGTGGTGCGAAGAGATGTGAAATTTATGGAGGAGAAAGCCTTAAGAAAATCATGAGAACTGCTTTCTGCTACACTGTCAGAGGAAGAGTCTCTGGTCCAGCCCCAGCAACCAGCAGCAAAAAATCCAGTTGCCTCTCCAAGGCATAGTGATCCAAAGGATAGGTCTCCTGGGGATTTGCAAGAAGGAGAGAAGGTAAATTCACCCACTACCAGTGAAAGAACGAGCAGGGAACTTCAACAGATTCTGAAGGATGCAGAGGATTTTGTCGGAAATCCCAGAAATGATAAGAGATAGTGTAAGCAGCCTGAGAGGTATCAAGCCTTGGTTGCTCAAGTCGGAGAACCTTCCAGTTTCCGGGAAGCTGCTCAACACCAAGTATGGGTTGATGCAATGGTGGAAGAGTACAGTTCCATCATGACAAATGATGTCTGGGAAGTAGTACCCAGATCACAGGAAAGATCTGTTGTAGGATCTAGGTGGATCTACAAGATCAAGCATGCTGCAGATGGCAGCATCGAGAAATTGAAAGCCAGGTTCATGGCTAAGGGGTATGCTCAAAAGGAAGGAATAGACTGTGAAGAAACCTTCACCCCAGTATCCATATACACATCTATCAGATCCGTGATATCCCTTGTTGCGCAGATGGGATGGGGAATTCACCAAATGGATGTCAAGACGGAATTCTTCAATGGTGTGATAGAAGAAGAAGTGTAAATAGAACCACTAGAGGGCCTTGAGACACATGATCAGAGGACTCATGTTTGCATATTGAAGAAAGCATTGTATGGACTGAAACAAGCTCCTAGAGCCTGGTATGGTCAAATTGACAGCTATCTGCAAAAGATGGGAATCATCAAGAGTGATGCAGATCCCAATATCTACTATCTAAGAGTAGGGAGTGAGCCATTGATACTGGTATTGTATGTGGATGATCTGTTCTTGACAGGATCATGAAGTCTCATCATAGATTGCAAGAAAAATTTAGCTGAAGAGTTTGACATGAAGGATCTGGGACAGATGCACTATTTTCTGGGGTTGGAAGTTTGGCAGAAGGATGGGGAGATCTTCCTTGTTCAAGGAAGATACACTACAGAGATTCTGAAGAGATTTCAGATGGCGGATTGTAGACCCATGAACACTCCAATGATTACCAACTGGAAGAAAATCGACACGTCTGATGATGATGAAGCTGGTCCTACGTTGTTCAGACAGCTCATAGGGTCATTAATGTATTTGGTAAATACAAGGCCAGACATTTGTTATGTTGTTAATACCCCAAGCCAGTTCATGGTGGAACCAAAGAGGGCACATTGGGCAGCAGCCAAGCATGTTCTCAAGTACCTTCAAGGAACAATCGAGCTTGGATTGAAGTACACCCATGATAATGATGTCATGTTTAGTGGTTTTACAGATGCAAATTGGGCTTGAAGTTCAGTTGATCGGAAGAGTACCAGTGGGTACTGTTTCAGTCTGGGATCGGGAATGACTTCCTGGTGCAGTAGGAAATAGAAATCCGTGGCACTGAGCTCAACATAGGTAGAGTATATGGCAGCTATCACAGCTTTGTGCGAAGCCATATGGCTTAGGACACTGTTAGTAAATATACTCAAGGAGAAAAGGGAAGCGACCAACATTTTATGTGATAATCAGAGTTGCATAAAGCTCTCTTAAAATCTAGTGTTTCATGATAGGTTGAAACATATTAACATCCGGTGTCACTTCATCAGGGGCTGGATACAATGTGGATCTGTTCAGCTGCAGTACACTCCAACAGGAGAACAGGTGGCAGACATCCTCACCAAAGCTCTGGGAAAGACAAATTTTGTCTACTTCAGAGAAAAGATGAGGATAATGAATAATCCCTTCCAGTAGCGTGAATGGAGGATTCAGTATTCAGAGGGATTTGTAGTACAGATGAATCAGGTGATATTGGCAGTGTCAAAGGCAGCAGTATAGGGAACAGCGGCGTAGAGGATGCTTCAGAATTAGAGCAGCATGCAGCACGCATATTGTTGGAACACTTTCCTTGCTAAGAGAGAGTGTTGCTTTTTGTAGCATCCGGAAGTGTTCCAAGTCTCAAACTTTGCAGGGAGGCTTGGATAGCAGCATTCCAGAGAACCCAGAAACAGTTTTTGGAATTCCTCTCGGTTTAAGAATTATTAAAATAATTAATTATTTTAATGAAGACCCCAAGTCCAAACTTAGGAAAAGGAAATAATTCAAGGGCGTTAATAATTCAAAGTGTGAATCTTCTAGAAAACATGGATCAAGTCAAGATTTAATCTCAACCATTTATTAACCTTTGAATTTGGGCCATTGGTTCTCCAACAAGAAGATTATAAAAGAAGACTTGAGGGTCACTTGGAAAACAAGCCGAGCACACACTCAGTACCCAAAGGAGATCCATTCTAATGTAGAATTCAATTTCAGCGGGAGAGTTGCAGGGTGAGAAGTTGCAGAAGCGGGAGGAGGTCAGGGGTGATCGAGATCAGGATCAGAGAGCAGAAGTGGGTCACTGAAGGTAGATTAAGGCTACAGCGCAGAGACCCCACACAGTCTTCACGCAGATTCACGCAGTCTAGCTCTGGGACTGCGCAGAGAATCATGCAGACTGGCACAGGGACTTGCAAGGGCTGATCTGGGTGTTAGATAATTGCCCGAGAAAGCTAGGCAGTCAGTCTTTGGTGGTTCGAAATTTATCTGTCGAATATTTCCATGTAAAGATATCATTTTCTGAAGAAATAATAAAACCCTCATCTGCAACACCGGTTTTCCCACATTGGGTTTTTCTAGGGACATTTGTCCAAAAATAATTGTGTATATGTGATTGATTCTTGTGCTTATGTTCTCTACTGTTTATTTCTCTGCATATATAATTGTGAATGTTGCAGTTGTATTTATTTCCATATTTGCCAAAATATTTCTGAATAATAACTTATTGAAATAATAAGTAGGAGAAATAAATCTATCACTGCAACTAGTCGAGAATTTTCAGAGTCTTGTTATTTCAAGAGTGTAAGCAAAATATATTCAAGTGACATCAGAGGTCAACTACTCTAGATTGTTGTAAGAAATATTGTCTAATTCTCGAAGTTCAATCAAACCAAATTGAAAGTGAACTATGAAATACTTCATAACAATCAAAGGAGAAAATTATGTTCTAAGCTTATGTATAAATAACCACTCAAGACTGAAAAGAATAGATTGCAATTGAACAACATGCTTTGATGAATTGAACAGCTAATTTAATGAATCGAATAGCAATCCTAATGAATTGAACAGCAATCAATTATTCTATATATTGCAATGGAATTATCTATTAATCCACTAATAGCATCATTCTAAATTAAACATCAAACCAAATGTTCACAATTATGACAAAAAGATTCAAAATTTAACTATATGCAGAATTGAACAGCAACCGCGCTGAAACTAGTCTAACGAATGTAAAAGCGTCAACCCCTGATAATAGAACATGAATGATAAATCTACTCTGGTGAAAAGGAATTTATAACATATCACGCATGTGATTAACTAATTAAATGATAATGCTATGAAATGCAAAGGATAACTGAAAATGCAATTTCTGTAAATAAACATATAGCACAAAATAGCAAGAGAACCCCCAGGGCTGGGCCTGAAGCCTTCTGGTAAGGAGAAATCAGAAGTTGTTTATACTGAAAATGCCCATTTCTTCATTAATCAATAGAGAAATACATTAGCACGAACTTGACGATTCTGTCCGAATATGTTTATTACAGGAAAATTATAATACATGAACTGTCCTTTCCCTTCTTTCACCTCCAGCCTTTTATAGCTTAAAGGCGAAATCAAACAGAATAACGGATCCTTCCCATTATGTTACTGTGTCGCTTCATGGGTATCGACTGAACACTCCAAAACTACTCATATTCCACTGATTCATAGGAGTCGATATGATTCCGTTCACTTTCCTTGTCTATTGTCATTTGGTCATCCTGGTCAGCAGTTTGGTTGTTTTGCTTCCCTATCAATAAAGACAGCAACAAATCATTTTTTATGCTATTAAACACACATTTTATCAATAATTCATTATACCTTACTTTTTCATTATTTTCCTTTAATTTATTGCGAAGATGAAGGAAAAATATATAAAAGTAAATGACAAATCGTGGTAAAGATAGGGGTAAAATGTACCTTCTCCTCGGCCCAACATACTCCCCTACTTAAATTTTTGTAGGTCCTCGTGCAAAAAAATGGTTGAGGTGCAGTTGGGTTAAAGAATATGCAGGATATACTTCTTCCTTGTAAAGTATAAAACCATGTTTCTGTTTTATCTTTGCAACTGTTGAGTTTGTGTGCCCCTCTGGTAACTCATAATCATGATGATGGTATTTAGGAGGGTACCATATGATGGGGCATCTGTATCTGCACCCTATCCATGTAGGACCCATGTTCAAAATTAGGTTGTTGTACAGAAGGAAACGGGGAGCGGCATCTTTAAAGTTCCTATACCCAAACGGTTCTCTGTTCTTAACATTATTTGTAGAGGCTAGCCATCTCTGTTTGGTTGTTGATAATGTTTCTTCCTGAATGTCCTAGAAGTATGCCCACCCATTCTGCACAATATCCTTATGAATAGGTTTCAATTTGGCTATCACTCATTTTCGTTGCAGAAATTTCTTATGTTGAGTAAACAAGTATAGGGGTTTAGTATGTTCCCGATCTAGGCCATGTTCTCTTTTCTGAAAGTTATTGTAGGCCTTAGCCCATCTAATCTGATTATTGGCAAAGGACAGAAAAGCTTGGAATTGAACGTCCCCTATGAAGGGACTGGGGTTACTTTCTCTATCCTCTTCTAGAAATAAATTGTGCAAATACAATATGCACAAAAGATGTTGGGTTTGCTCATCCTGTTCGTTACAACATTGGACAAACTCTTCAATGGTTTTGAAGGTAGTGGGTTTTCTTGCTCTGACAGCCTTGATTTTTAGCAATAGATATATTTCCACTAAGAATAAAGCATAATTAGTGGTTGCTGCCCTGCAAGTAAATACATCTGAATAAGGAGAACAAACAGCACGGATTTGTTCCTTAGACTGTTCCAATTGATCCTGTACCTTCTTCACTTTTTCCCTTTCTTCCCTAATTTGGGCAAATGTTTTGTCTTCAGTTGCAGAAAGGTCTTTGAATCGTTTTAGTAGTGTTTGATGTTCTTGTAAGGGTACTAATTCATTCTCATAGTGGGCCAATTCATGTTGAACATTAATTAATTCATTGTGAATCTTCTGATTGGCAGCTTTTTCCACCAGGGGAGTGTAGGCAGGTGTTACCTCTGTTTGAGTCCCCTTATCTCCTATAAGTATCAAATAAGTCTGCATAGAGACTTAAACAGTGTGTATCAAATCCGTTTGTACAAAGGCTTCAACATTATCTATTAAATCATTCTATACAAGAACTTCAGCAGTATCTATTAAATCAGTCTGTACAGAGGCTTCAACATTGTCTATTAAATCAGTCTATACAGAAATTTCAGCAATATCTATCGTTTGGGTAACAAAATCTGTTTGGGTTCCCATCGTAGCTAATTCCTTCTTAGGCTTCCAAGCCTTGTCTGCTTCTTCCAACCGTTTCCTTAGCTGTTTTACCATTTTTCTCAATTTCCTGCATTTTCTGTTCATTTTCCTTAACTTAATCTCAAATGATTTTTCTTTTAGCAGGGTTTTGGCAGGAGAAGGAGTAGCAGTGGCTTCGGTATCAGGAATGGTTGTGCCAATTCTAAGGTTATCAGAAATTATATTTTCTTTAGGCGTCCAAGAGGTTCTTTCAGCAATAATTTCCTGAGTAGGTGGAGTAATATTTTCTTCAAGCGTCAGGGGAACTATCTCAATACTTGTGTCTCGTTCTAATAGAACATCATCCCCTGAATAGTTTCCAGATTCAGATATTCTCTCCGTCTGGTATTCCCTACTCACCCATTCATTATCAGCGAGCGATAAAACCCTCAAGGCCTGCCATTCATCATGGGGAGGTATGATTTCAGTATGGCCAAAGCTGCTAGTAGAGGCAGACTGGTTCAAAAGGTCCCTCTATTCCTTGGATTTTTCAGATGGGCTTCCAATTTCACGAGATGTCCTCATTTTCTCTAGTACTTGAGCCATTTCTTCTTCATAGCCTTGTAAGGACATATTTTGAGGGCTCAAAGGTGGTGTATGGGATGGTCCTGCATCATCTGGCAATACAGAGGTGTTTTTCCGTAGTTGTAACCTTTCAGACCATCTTCGTTTTCCTGGTTCTATGGTCAAAACATGTATTCTCTTCCCTCTTGCTCTCCTGGGCATGGAAATTCTAGGGAGTTCAATCTATGCTTTGTCAGGGTTTTCTTCAGGGGCAAGTAAGGAAGGATTGACAAAGTTGTCCCATGTTATCTGATGTTTTTTTAACTCATGAATGATGATAAATTTAATCAAGCCATGGTGACTGACAACTGCTTGGGGGTTTTTAGATCTTCTAATTTGAACAACAGTATTATGCAATACAAAATTTAGGAAAAAGGGAAAATTAAATGAAAATTTTCACTTGAGAACAGCTAATAGTTTATGTTGACAGGACTTTACCACATCCTGGCATCCGTCGCATGTGATATATCTTTGAATGAAAACTACCAATTCTTGCCAGGGCTGCTACAAGGATGCAGGATTAATACCTTTTCCTTTTCGTTCTAGTGGCTCACCTGGGTCCTGGTACACTGAGATTGCTTCTTGTAGAAGGACATGTTTTTCAGTCCATCTTTCTCCTTCTATTGGAAGTCCGGAGACCTCAGTGATGATTTCTTCGGAGACTGGTATGATTCTTCCTTTGACTATGGTATGCCCTTCCCGCAAGTTTTGCAAGAATTCAGTTGTTGTCTCTGTATTAAACCCTCATTGTCTGTGTAGATATGGAATCCAGCCAAGTTGCTAGAGAACGGTGCGAGTTGATTATGAGGCTTGAAAAATTGTGGGTTCATTGCAGAGAGAATTTCAACCCATGGCTACCGTGCTATCAGAACTGGTTTCTTCTTTTGTATGCGTTTCTTTCGCCTCTATTGGTTAAAACATCATAAACACTCCATGTGGAATTTTTTTTTTAAATATATTATTAAAAATGTAGCTTCATGACGTAAATTCAATGATTCTTTAGTCCAATCAGCATATCCAAAGGGATTCACGTGATTAATTCGCCTTCTTATTCATTATGAATATTCGTACCCCCTCTAATGAGAGAAGGGTGTCCACGGCCTTAAAGCTTAAGAGAAGAGGAAAGATGGTAAAAATCATGAATGCACACGAATTAAAGGTCAGAAGTTGGTAATCATCACAAATGTACGAGAGAAGGGCTTTCATGGCCTTAAAGCTCAAGAAAAGAGGAAAGATGGTAACAATCATGAATACACACAAAGCAAAGGTCAGAAGTTGGTAATCATCACAATTGTATATAAGGTGGAAATGACCAAAAAAGGGGAGAAAAGTGGAGTAGCAATTATTATGAAAGGATGTCCTATTTTGACGGCATAGTATGACGGAAGCATGACAGGTGACAGATTATGATTGATGTTGTCATCCCTTAATTCAACATGAAAAGATAATTCACTCATAGTTAATTATGCGGGTAGGTAGTGATAACACTTATTGAAGCAGTGCATTCATTTCAGGAATGGATCAATAGGAAATAAGGGCATATAAAAGTAATTGGCTATTGTTAGAAAAATACTTCGATACCACAAGCAGAGCCACTGCTGCCAGCAAGCGTTCATAGCCTCGACAGGGTTGTTATTTTAACCCGGAAATGAGCTAGAATCCTCTATTTAAAAGTAGACATTTTTCTTGTTTTATGGAAATACCACTATGTTGGTGTGGTGGCCAAATAGTTGTAGTGCCATTCACAGGGATTGTAACAGAGTAATCAGGCTGGCTCATGATGAGACCTCTTGTCCTTCAAGTAGTTTTAGCAGTCGAGAAGGTCACTACCCTGGTGTGTTGGCCATTGTGGGAATGTCACCCATTAAAACCTTATGATCATTGTAGGTTGCCTCGTGATGAGACCCCCTATTCTCTCTTTAAAAAAAAAAAATCACATAGACATAATATTTATCTTTTTGAAAAGTAGACATTTTGCTTGTTTTATGGAGAGACCACTGTGCTGGTGTGGTGGCCAGATAATCATAGTGCCATTCACAAGGATTGTAACTGAGTGATCGGGCCGGCTCGTGATGAGACCTACTGTCCTTCAAGAATTTTTAGTTATCGAGAAGGTCACTATCCTGGTGTGTTGGCCATTGTGGGAATGTCACCTGTTAAACCCTTATGATCATGGTAGGTTGACTTGTGATGAGACCCCCTATTCTCTCTTAAAAATTTGCACATAGACATAATGTTTTTATTTTTAATTATAAATGGAGGGAGGCTCATTAACTCATTAAGAGTTAGTGATGGTGTAAGAAGTAAAAATAATGCTAATATAATTAATACTCTTATTCCTATATCCTCATGTCAAGGAGAATTATTACTTGAGAGTGTAGAAATATATACCAGCATAAGACTATGGAAATGAATTGTGTAATAATATGTCTAAACAAGAGATATCCAACCCTTCATTATATAGATAAACCATGTCAGCTTTTGGAGTAGATATTTCCATCAAAATTTCAAAAGATCATAATATTAGTAATATCACTGCTTTTCTCCTCTTCAGGTGCCAATTCCTTTTCCTAAAATGGCTTTTATGGCGAGGATGTGTAAAGGAAGAGTGGATGTTTGAAAAGAAATCATTAAAATACAAAAAAACATGCTAGAAAATAAATCAGTCGTTCAATTCGATTTAACAATAGTTGTTTCATTCGATTGAATAGAAACTATTCAATGGATTGAACATCAAAAGTAAAATCACGCAAAAAAAACAGTCGTTCGTTTGAAATGAATGGCAGTTGTTCAATTCGATTGAACAACAACTGTTCAAAGGTTTGAACAGTAGAAATAAACACACTAAAAAAACACAGTCGTTCATTCGAATTGAACAGCAACTATTCAATTCGATTGAACAAAACAGCAGTTGTTCAATGGATTGAACAACAAAAAAAAAAATCACGCAACAAAAAAAAAAACATCCGTTTAGTTGAATTGAACGGCAGTTGTTCAATTCGATTGAAGAGCAACTGTTCAACTCAATTGAAAAGCAACTATTCAAAGGTTTGAGCAACATAAATAAACACACTAAAAACACAGTCGTTCATTCGAATTGAATAGAAAAAAAATCACGCAAAAAAAACAATCATTCATTTGAATTGAACGACAGTTGTTCAATTTGATTGAATAGCAATTGTTCAACTCAATTGAACAGCAACTGTTCAAAGGTTTGAACAGTATAAATAAACACATTAACAAAAAAAAAAAAAAACAAACAAACAAACAAAAAACAAAATAAAACTTGTGAGCATCAAAATAATGAAAAAGAGATGGAATGTACAACAATGAAAAGAACTATAAATTGCAGGAAACATATATACAATATTTACAAGAGGAAATAACAATTTTTTATGAACTCAAAGCTGTCGGGCCATCATCCCCTGCAGCTAAAATTTGGATGGTGGGGTCGTCACGCACATGCTGGCAGAAAGACTCTTTCGTAAGTGGTTTATGATAGAGGTGTACCCGGTGTCCATTGACTCGAAAGGCAGAGCTCGATCCATCTATGGTGGTCAAGGTAATGGTACAGTTGTTGTGCACTTATTGAATTTCGTATGGCCCGAGCCACCTTGTTTGTAACTTACCCGGGAAATATTGGAATCTAGAGTCATAGAGGAGTGCCCAATCTCCTTTCTAGAAAGTCTTCTTTTTTATGAGGTTGTCATGCCACTTAGCTCGTTTTTGTTGAATAATTACAGTGCGTTGTAGAGCAAGTAGTCGTGCTTCATCCACTTATTTTTTTGTTAGAGTCTTCTAGCTTGGGCCTCCGTCAAATCCAACCCCACTTCCTGGGTTGTTCTCAAAGTCTTTATTTCAAATTCAATTGGAAAAATTGGTTCCCTTCCAAATACCAGATGGTACAGACAATATCCGGTGGTGTTTCGCCACATTGTGCAATAAGCCCATAAGGCCTCTGGCAGTCTAGTAGCCCAATCTCGGCGATGTGTTGAGACTGTTTTAGTGAGAATTGCCTCAACAACTTTATTGCTGCTTTCGACCTGCCCATTCGCCTGCGGGTGGTAGGGAGAGGTGACTCTATGAGTGACATGGTGGTTCTTCATAGTGGTCGTGATTTTATTTCCCAAAACTGTGCCCCTCCATCAATTATCACTTCCCAAGTGTTGACGGGAAAATTTGTCTGGCCAACAGTAGGGGATCTCCCCGGTAGAAAGTCCCAATTAGACCTTGAACCGTTTGGAGTAGGGATCCCGTCCGGGGTGTGGGTCCGGCTACCGCTTAAGACGCCTTCCCTTTGGTCTCAAGAACGATTGAACTGCGGACACACACTTATTGACATGATACAGAATACAGGATTGATGCATTAAACACGAATCAAACACTATGCGTAGCAAGATCATAAATAAAGCATGTACACCTCAGGAGATGTCATTAGCAACACATCTTTGGGGGTAATTCTTATAAGGTAGTCTGACCACAAAAGAAATAGTTCTTTATGGTGAGATATCCCTTTACTTTCTAAAAGATAAAACGAAATGCTAACAAAATAGTTCATTAACATTCATTAATAGAGCAGATGATAAATTGAACATCATTGATACAACACAGATAGCCATGACGCATAAATGATGACATGAAGAGTGCAGCTTCATTAATCATAGGATGTTCTGAAACTGTACAAGGAATACACACAGTGTTCACACAGCAAAACACATCATAACCATAGGGTGTCCTAACAAGAATCTGTATTCATATGCACAAGAGTATAATCTTTCAATACAATGCCATGTAGCTCTTGAGTTTCCAAAAGAAAAAGCCCCCTCTCTCTTTCCCCGTAGGGAGCTTTATAGTACAAAACTTGCCCTTTGGGCTTCTCGACTTTTCGTCTGCCTGTCTGTTGAGTTGCCTCCTGACCTGGAAGAGGTTGCGACCTGCGACCTGTCTGGTGCGTGCGACTTGCGACCTGGATAGGAAGTGCGACCTGCGACTTGCCCGGGCGGTGCAATCTGCGACCTGTCTCTAACCGTCCCCAACGCCTTGTTGCTACCGGGCTACGAAGATGGACGCGTAATGGTGAGGTCGGGGGTGTCAATCTGCTGCTCCTTGAGAAAATCTTGTCATGTCTGGTACTCTGCCGCTATGGGGGAAACAAGAGGGACCTCCTCTTTCAACCGATGCATGCATTCCAAAGAATTTGGCACTAGGGTTTCCCTTTTCTGTGAGATCTGGTTGGAAAGAGAGGAAAGTTTGGTATAAATCCGAACTGGAGTGGCAGTAAACTGACCCAGATGTTCTTGAGATGTTGCGGGCTCGGGAGCAGCAGCGGCTTGCTTGATAGGCTGCAGAAATGACTGGATCTCCTGATCCACTTGTTCCCAGGCTTTCTCTTCGTCCAATGCCCCAAGCGACGGAATGTGGTGCAAAGTGTGCATCGAGTCGATGCCGCTAATCAGGTGGTTGTATGAATACATTACTTTGTCCAGGTCCTTAGATAGTTTGCCCTTAGACTGTATTGCCATACGGAGCTGAACCTTAGCATCCTGTGTATGAATCCAATCCCTCTTGGGAAAATTCTCAGGTGCCTGAGGGTATTGCACTGTCCAGTCCATCATTCTGTCTAAGGCCTGTGAGGCCTCCCTGAGTTGCTCGTGCTTTTGCCTGGTTTCTGCTCGTGCTCTTACCAGTGGGGCGACTGTTTGTTTGATGGTGAACATTTCTCCATACACCTGCTTCATGGTTGCTTCTAACACTTCACACTCTTTTAAAATGGCTAGTGGGACTTCATTTACCGGGGGAGTCTGGTTTCAAAGTTGTTGAACTTCTGCTCTCAACTCTGATTTCTCCTATTCTGCTCTTTTCTCGCGCTGCTCGGCTGCTTGCAGTCTATTTTGCAGAGAGACTATTTCTCTACTCATTCTGGTTACGTTCTCTTCCGTGGCTGCGGCGAAAGCAGTGCCTGCCGATGCTATCATCACAGGATTAGTCCTGGTATCAAGGACTATGTCTTTACATGTTGCCACTGTGGATTTGGCGGATGGGCTTTGTGCTAGAGATCTTCTTTTCTCTTGCCTGATTTTGAAAGAGAATTGATCGAATGTAAGTCTGGTGAGGTCGAATACTTCCTCTTCTTGCCCCTGGGGGGAACTAACATCGGAGAGCTTGGTACTGCCCAGAGGTATTTCGAGGGGAATCATCTCGATGTCTTCTATCATTTCATCCTCCTTTTCTTCTCGATTCTTTTCCTCTTCTTCCTTTCCCCGGCGTTCAAGTTCTGCTGCTGCTTCTATTTCGGCCTTCCTCTGGCGTTCAGCTGCAGCAGCCTGTTCGGCCTTCTTTTGGCGCTCAGCTTCTACTTTGTCCAGCTCTGCCTTGAGTGCCTGTTCTGCTGCGGCCTGTGCCTCCTTTTCCTCCTTTTATTTCCTGGCCTCCTTGGCCTGCTTCTTCTTCTGTGTTGCCTTCGAACTCTTCTGGCATTCTTCCTCATCCTCCTTTATCTTCTTTTCTCTTTCTTGCTGGGCTTTTGCTTCTGCTTCTTTCTGTTGGATAGATGTAGTAAGCCTTGTGCTGGTCCGAGACTTCTTGGGTAAAGAGGAAGAGGCACCTCCCAACTGACGGCTTCTTTCTTCCAGGCTCTGATCATCCGGATTCTCTTGACCAAAGTCCACCTCCAGAGCAAATTATCTTTCAGCGTTGTACCAGTTCCTTCTTTCGTCTTCTACCGAGCGCTCAATATGCTGATAAGTCCACTTGAATTTAGCTTTCTTGCAGTGTTCAGGAACTATTCTCTCCAGGTCATATGTTCGGTGTTCTAGCGCCCCAACTTGATAGCTTTTCATCTCTTCTCCCTCCGCTGCTACTTCTTTGAAGTCTTTAACTGTGCACGCGCCGATGGTGAGGGGTAGCGTGGGCCACGGCTTCTTTTTTCCTTTAGACAGGACTCTGGAGAAGCCCTGAGACATTTGAAATCATACCTCCTGAATGAGCATTTTGTCTGTAAAAAAGCGAGGCATAGCATGTGGTGCCCTGAAAGATCCAAAGACTCGGATGAAAGTATATCCGGCGAAAGGGAACCAATGTGCTACTTGGCCTAGAGTCTCTCTGGCTCGCCAAGACATGCAAGGGGCGTCTTGGCCAAATAGTCTTCTATATAAAGCGGGGATAAATACTTGGGAGATCTGCTCTATATCCTGTTTATACCTGGACTCCAAAAACACCCTGATTTGCAGATGAATTTCACGAGTCTGCACGGAATCCCAGTTGTGTGCCCATCCCACAAAGTGTAACCTTGCGTAGACGGCATCCAGTAGGTAAGAGGCCATGTAAAATTCAGAAGGCATTCCATCATCTGGGGCCAATACCGCGGACAAGTTTGTCTGCATCGAAGTCATCAATATGTCGGCCCAGTTGAAACGGGTGCCATGTGCCGTTACATGCTCCATGATAGTAGCCCAGCTACCGCTGAAAGTGGAGCAATCAGAGCGCTCGTAAAGTCTGCAAAGAATGGCGGCTACTAATTTATAAACCTTTCTCAGGCTAGCCACCGGATATTCTTGGTCTTTCTTGACTTTAAATTTCTCGGGCTCCTCCCACCATTGTCTAATAGTATCAACTACAGGGACTGCGTGAGCAATAGCCCATTCTGGTGTGAAGTACTCTTCTAGGCGAGGCAATGAGTAATAAAGGTGGGCATCCGAGCCTACGAGCGTAGTGAAAGCCCTGCCTTCGTTGTCTCGGATCACGAACTTCTTGGGATCTGTTTTCTATATGATCCAGTCTATAACCTATGGGCATGGAAATATGGCTGGATGCGCCCCCGCGAGATGCAGTTTGGATCTTTTGACTCTTAAATATACTTCTCGGTCTGGGAGATCTTCTGGGAATTCGTCCTTAGGTATGGCGAACTCGTGGTACACTTGGTACCATCGCATACTGTCTTCTTTTGCAAACATACATAGCGTATCCCTGTATATCGGGGGTGGGGATACCATGTCAAACTCCTCAACTTCTTCCACCACTTGCTTGTCCTTCTTCCGGGACAGCGGGGGTGCCATGTCGCTAGAATCTGATAGAACAGGTATGCACTCTATGTCTCCTTGAAGTTCACCTGTCAAATTCATAAAGGAATCCCAAGATAAGAACGACATGATGATATAAAGCCATTTACAGTTTAGCAATGAATTTTAGCTGAGATATGCAAAGTTGTGTGACTAGTTTTACTGGGTCGCAGGGTGTAAGAATAAGCTCAGATACGACCTTGCGACCTTGCGACTTGGTCGCAGGGTCGCGGGGTCGCAAATTTTGAAAACAGAGGAAAATGCGACCTTGCGACTAGGTCGCTGGGTCGCTGAGTCGCAACTCTCCGAAAAATTGGGAAATGCGACCTTGCGACCTTGTGACTGGGTCGTTGGGTCGCTGGGTCGCAAATTCCAAAATCCGAAGAGAATGCGACCTTGCGACCTCCCGACTAGGTCGCTGGGTTGCATGTCGCGCTAGGGCTTGCCAGGGGGTTTTGGGCGCGCGCGGCGTGAAGGTTTTCTCCCTCTAACTGGAAAATTATAAGGCTAAAAGGGTCCAGACGGAGTTGAGGGGTGGCTTTGGGAGCAGGGGACAAGGCCATGAAAAACTAAACAGGAAATGTGGTGAGCTTGGGCAGTTGTGGTGAAAGCAGGGTCATAAACAATCTTAAACTGAAACAAAAATGTAAAAGCTCATACAGGGGGAAATTTAAAGGCCTAAGAAGACATGGGTTTGGTAAGAAATTCTCATAATGGAAAAAAACAGGAGGGAAATGGCAACTTACCCAGGAAAATCGCGCAAGTCGAGCTGTCAGAGACGTTTTCTTTCAATTCGCTGAATGTGAAAAATGTGACCTAGCGACCTCCTTTATATAAAAGGTCGCACGTGTGGGCATTTAATGCGGGGTTGCTGGGTCGCAAATCTAGTTATTCCATATTTTTGCGACCTTGCGACCTTGCGACCTGGGGTCGTGGGGTCGCAAGGTCGCTGGGTCGCACTTTTCATTAAAATTGGAGTTTTGCGACCTAGCGACCTTGCGACCTGGCGACCTGGGCGTCGCGGGGTCGCAAGGTCGCGGGGTCGCAGTTTTCATCAAAATTTTAACTTTGCGACTTGGCGACCTTGCGACCCTTAGGTCGCGGGGTCGCAAGGTCACAGAGTCGCAGTTTTCTAAAAATGAGCAGGGAAAATTTTAGGGGAAGCAACCCAATTTAAATCTTGAAGATACATAATATTTAGTGATTTCAATAACTAAACAATAATTAATTGCTCTATACCTGTTAGGGAACAGTATGAGGTGTGGCAAACCTAGCACATTTGAAGTCAAATGTAATCTTCAAAATTTTATAATATAATACAACTCTTACTTACAAAAGAAAAAGAAAAAACATATTATAATTTCACTATCAAATATCAAATATCAAAAGTATGAATTATTTCTTTCATACGCCCCCTTTATGGATTCTAAATCTTTGAGTTGTTTACATCTTTAGTCTTTTACACACATTTTTTTTCCAAGAAAAAACTGTGTTTTCTATTTCAAGTGTGAAAGCAAAATATGCATGAAAAAGTCTGCGCTTTCATACAAAACTACTAGTCTAAATACATTGGAACTTAACCATTGGATTTACCCCAAATACATACCACATCCATCTTCTACAATTGGTATACACTATACATGACAACAAGAGTTACAAGTCAACTAGAGCACCTCCCATTGTTCTTCTAAGTCAATAGAGGATTTTATATCTCACTGGGAAGCTTGCTTCCCCCTTGAACTCCTTGAACAAGAGAAAACCTTTTTGTTGTGCCATAACTTTTTTTGAGAGTCCATTGGCTTATTTGTTAAATTCTCTATACAGATGTTGCAACGGACCAAAGAGTGAACCCTGTCTCCCTAATTCTGTGAAGCAAAGGAGACAACACTAAATTAGTGATTTGTCACTTCTCATTAAACCAATGCAATTTTCAACTTTGAAACTCCTGGTAGTTGAAAAGATCTAATTTGACACTTCTCTATAAACCAATGCCATTTTCAGCTTTGAAACTCCTGGTACCTACAAATATTTGATATCATTTTCTAAAGCAAACTAAGACTTCAAAAAAATCTACAAGGCAAATAGTTCTATCCTCTTATTTGAATCCTTGATCAGCGCCAAACTTTAAGGTAGAGTAACGGGTGAGATAAAAACAAAACAACACCATATCCGCATCTTCTGGAATACCTTGCTCCATCAAAAACCCTTTCTTCATTATGATTTATCTTAAAATCCTTTGGCTTTTTATCTTTGCAACCTTCTTTATAGGAAATTCTAATTATATGCGTTGCCAGATTCTCTATCTTATTCCAACCGTCCACTTATTCTGCCAGATCCTCAAAAGTCCACTTGTTCCAACCATCCATAACCCCCACATAATATAGCTAAGAAGAGCTCAAAATTGAGTGTGTGCAAACCATGTCTCAAGACCCCGAAGTAGGGACCCAGTATTAAATTGTCTTCATCAATTTAAATATTGGAGAACATCTTTCCATACAGAAAAAACATATGAACACGTAATAAAGAGGTGATCCACAAATTTACCTTAACATTTGCAGAAAATACAGCGATTTGGTCCCTGCCAATTGCACTTTTGTCCATTGTCGCAGGTCAGAATTCTGTTTGATAGAGATAATGAGGAGAAGGTTCTAATTTAAGAAATCTTCCAGATGCTTACCTACCATCAATGTCTTTCTTGCAGCAAATCCATGTAGGATAAAGCCTCATAACCTAACTTTTATGTAAGGATACTTGTGGCCTTATTCCAAAAGCATACTATTTCATCCCCTGAAATCTGTAAAGAAATAAAATTGTGACATAGTAATGAGTTGTAGGGAGTATATTCAACAAAAAAAGCTCCTTGTAAGTTCAGATATTCTTCTACTAACCAATTTTTTTACCATCTTCCAGGAACACCTTGAACCCCAGCATTAGCCAACACTGACGCTTGATTTGATTTGATATCGACGCTTCTGCTTAGATAATAGGTTTGATCATAGTGGCTAAAGGGGGAGAAAGTAAAGACTTTTCATTTACAAAAAAGTTGTGCAGATTGTTGCTTTAAATCACTAGATAAAAATCGGTTGAGATCTTCTTTACTGCCACATTATTTTGAATTCTAGATCGTGTTGATTTTTGCTGTGTATCATGGCCACCTCCACCTGAAGACATTGTGAATTACTTTATTTTGAATTTCAGATTTCTTTGAGCTTAAAGTCGATGCATTGACATGAACAGAATAGGCATACTGCTTGAGACCACTAAAGATTCAATGCAAGAAAGGCTATGCATACCTGAATGCTTCGACGAACTTAAGTTGGCTAGTGATCACGAGGAATTAATTGCCGAGTAAAGAATGGCTAGAACAGAGTCTATTTGGTATGCAGATCTCTCACCCTCACCTTTAAGATATGCAATGGTAGATCCTGAGCTTTTGTATGTGATACCAGGTCCCACAATCAGAGATGCGTTGATTGTCACCATATTCAACCCTCTGTCCATGGCCAGCACCCATGCAGCCCTCTCTGACAGTGTCTTGGCTAATGTGTACCATAACTGTGAACAAGAAATATTGCATAATTAGAACAGGAATACCACAGATACCCTAACATTGGCTATCTATTTCTGCACTTGTTTCCCTTTCTTCTATCAACTATGTTGAAGATTTTGAAGCATACTACAGCCATAAAACAACACCTTATGAACGGATTGATGAGTAGCAATTTAGCCCTTGAAGACTGCTTTTCTACAACACATTTCTAGCGAACACATAAGGATCAAATGCATACATTAGGCCCTTTTCATCTCAAGTACACACCTTAAAGATGAATGTATCAAATTGTTTCTTCATCTACTAATTGGTAGAAAATGATAAACAGAAATATTCTATCGTATGACCTGCTTCAAAGTAGTTTTTTGTGACATACAAGTTCTCTCATTTATCCAAATGCCTTATGGCTCCATTAGCCCATAACTGATAGGCACCAATTTCCTTCCTTCTCATTCATTCCTTTCTTTTGTCCATTTTTGTTTCTTCATCCTATTTCATACACTACAACCACCACTCATCTTATTAAATCACCTTGTGCCCCCATTCTATAGCCTAGCAATCCTACCTTTTAGGGATGCCCCCTTGAGTTGAAGAAGAGCCAACCAAAAGAGAAAGGAAAAGCTACTCAAATTGAGTAGGTAATATTCTTGAATTGTAAAAAACTAACACCATCGTGATTGAGACTTTATACTTTTTGTGGGTGCTAGGTTTTGTTGTAACAACAGGGAATCACAGTGTAGATGAAAGATCATATCTTAAGCCAATTTTACAGTTCAAAATGTAAATAATTACGAAAACAAGATATAATCAAGAAATGTAAAAATCATTACCAATAACAAGGCATATATAAGTAGTAGTAAATGTGTTCAATGCAAGTTTACATACCAATTCAGCTCTAGGCAATAAATACATCCCAAAATATTAAAAATATAAGGTGATAATCACTAGTGTAAGTAGGGTAGCATCAAATTACATATACAAATTCAAAGCTCCCTCAAAACAACTAAGGAATCACAATAAAGAAGGAAATGTGCGATAATGTAAACTTACTAGAACTTTCCAAAAATTGGAACACAAATTTATTAACCAATGACTTTTTCATAAGTGACTCCAATATGATGCTGAGTAACAACATTAGTATCTCATAACATTAGGCAGTTGCAGATCCACTCCATCCACTAGCTTCCACAATATCATTTAGAAAATAGTATGTATTGCTGAATAAAGGTATAAAAAAGCTGAATGTCTGGAGTCATGGAAAAATAAACTTAATTTTCTTCAAAATTTGGAAAATTAGACTAACAATAGTGGAATGAATAAATGGTGAAATTGCAATGCCTTGTATGAGGTCATTGAATTAATGTTGCTGCATGATCAACTTCATCTAGAAGTTATTCAATTTATGCATGAAGAATCTCACTCAACATGTTATCGACTGTCAAGTGATTCAAAACCACCAATAACCAGGAAAAAACTAAAAAGGTTCACCCTAAAATTAATTTCTTCAGTGTCAAGATTCAGTATGCAAGCGCACATAAGCAACGGACGGATGTGTGTCACAGCAAAGAAAACAAGAATGTAATTATTGTGGATTAAGAGGATAGCTTACTAGTCATGTTGAAAGAATTATCAGACCCCAACTAAAAAATAGTTTTAAGCCATAACCAGCAGCACAGATGCTCAAGAAAATTCTTTAATAGTTGAATTTCATGGTTCCATGGTCTTTTCATCACATTCTAAATACCATCTATAGATTTTAGCGGGTATCAAACTCTCAATACTTCAAGCAAAACTATCATACTGGCATTTTTCGAAGGAACCTCATATGAATACTCAAAATGGGTTAACTGAAATGTAGGTTAGTGACTACAAGAAGGCCATACTAGGAAACATGGTAATGAAGATACATAAGTGTTTTAAGCATACTTACAGAGATTAAACTTTTAGCTCCTGTATTAACTCGTAACATTATTAAAGTTGAGAAACTTGACCACAGCTAGCAGAAGATGATGTTATTTAACATAGGACAACTAGCAATTCTAATACAAGTGTTTTCTTGATCACTAAATCTAAAGCATTGCCGATACTACATAAAGGTTACTTAATAATAGAGAAAGTATACTTACCTCAAAGAACAGATACTGCAAGTGGATTGAATTTCTCAGTCCAAACAAAACCATGCAAAAAAACAGAAAACAAGATATGTACAACGAAAAGCACTTTATGAAAGAGACATATTTCCATAATTTGGCCACATATACAAGGAATGCATGCAAGAAATATAACATGAGCAAGAAAGGCATCAACAAGAGGGAAAAAAATACTTAGATTGTCTCAATGTGTACTTCCAGGAAGATTATATGGACTGAAAATCCGTATGCCTATTTTAGAATCAACTAACTCAACTGCATTTTCTAGAGCTGTCTCTGTATTTCCAAGTGATTCATCCTGCTGAATTCCAGCCTCACCACACAAATCCTCATCTTGGTTATTTGGATCTAAGCACTCGACATTTATAGTATCCAAATCTACATTATCACGCCTCTCATGAAATTCAGAGACTTGACTAACAGTTTCTGAATTGGGCATCATAGAAATAGAATGTGATTCTCCTTCAAATTCCCTCACTAACTTCAAGGATAGGGAACTGACAATTTCCAGAAATGCTGCAGCTTTATTTCTGACAGAAATATCTGTACAGCTGTCTATTGGTACAGGAAAGTCCCTGGAAGAGTTTTCAGTCACTCTGAAATCAATGTTTCCTATGTGTCTATTTGACATTGTCTTGTGCTCTTCCGTATTCAATATTGAAATATTTCATTTTATAAGGGAAGGGACATTGTTAACTTGCAATGGACCTACAATGTTAGCCTGCTCTTCTGACAAGACTACTGCATCAACATGATCCACATGTGCTTTTGAGACATGCATTGAATTAATGCCATAAGTAAGCTCTTTTGGAGAAACTATGGTATTAAGATTTGATTCTTCTGAGAAGCCTCTCAGATCATGATCATCCACTAGTTCTGGGTCAGTGACACCATCTTCAGGTTCTGCTGAAAACACCCTAGTATTAACATCATCCAAAGGATGTTCTGAACAACCTTTGGAATTGGTATTGCATCCCAGTACCAAATAATCTACATCCTTTACATTCACCATTGGTTCTTTCACATCAAAAATTGGGTTGTTTTGACTTGAACTGATAGATTTATTCATTTTTTCATCATCTTGAAGAACCATATAAGGGTTTTGAAGAACAATTCCTTTGAAGAACCATATAAGGAAAGCTCATCAAGAAGGAAGGATGGCTTTATTTTTCAAGATTGGTCTACATTATAGGCTTTCTTTTTCAAGATTGGTCACATTCAGAAACATTTCTCCTAAAAATGCTCTACTTTCTTGGTATTAATTGTAGGCTTAATATGAATTTTTCTGTATTTGTAAGGTAAAAATGTAACCGTTGAATATTAAGCATAGGTGATGAATTTTATGACAAGACCAAAATCTCAAAAGCATAACAGTGATATATTTCCCTATTGCTACATTGGAGTACTTCTAATGTAAGGCACTGGATAATGAACTTGAAAGCTAAATTTGTCATACATTCCTTCATGTTAGCATATTTATCATCTAGGAGGGATATATGCAAAGTTTGGAAGGCAATATGGTAATACAAATATATAGGATATCCTGTAAATTAACAATGGGTGTAGAAATCCAAACTGAATTCTGGTTATCCATGATCTATTATACACTAGTATGATTATGATCCATGCTTACAATGACTACTCACCTCAAAACCTAATTGACAAAAATACATTTATCATCCCCATTAAAGAACCTCGTTGCTTACTCCTCTTACCCATTTATCTCACACCTCCATTCATCTATATGAATGGGATCCAGCCACGTTGAGCCAGCATTACTGGTTAAACAAGCAAGGAAGTAGTTACTGGACAAAGCTTTACCCCTTATTATCACTTTACAGTTCTATGACAATTTTCCCTGGACAAAGCTTTACCCCTTATTATCACTTTTCAGTTCTATGACAATTTTCCCTGTATCAAAAAGAAGAACCTAACTCTTTCTTGCGTACATAAAAAGATATCAATTGATTGTTAGGCATTGATTGATATCCAAATCAGCCATAAATCCACAATCACAGCAAAACCCATCTTGGAAGCCTTGAAAGTTCACTATAGAAGAAAACATAACAAAATAACGTTAAAAATGGAGAAACCTTTTGGGGCTGTTGCTTCTTTAAGGAAACCGATGAGTTACAGAGATCGATATCTGTGTATAGTAACAATATCATGGCTGGTTGCCTTCGTGACCTATTATTCTCCACATAATGTTCACAAAAGCGATGATTGTAGCTAAACTCATTGTCTTCTCCAACTACCCTGGGATGGCCACATTACTTCCCCAATGGCCATCCTTAACTCGATGGTAGATTCACGTCATCACGAAGCCCAGTCACAAAGTCACTTTGTGGCTAGCCCTCCAAGGACCCATCTCTACAATCGGGTTAAGGATGGGGCATTCCCCAACAAGGTTCAACTCTTACAACCGATTCATAAAAAATGTATTCCTTGCAAATTTATTATGCAACAATGTAGTTGAGGGCTAACTTCACATACTAAACATCATTGTAATAAAAGATGGGAAAGAATATGTTTCCTAGTACCAAGTTTGTAGAAGAAACTGCAAATATACAAGACTTTTTAACCATGGAGAAAATTCATTGCAACTGCATTACTCTATATTGATTTTGTTAAGGTCTCTCTCATATTAGATCCAATACATGTCAAAGAAACATCATAGCATGCCACAGGTATCCATTGAGATAACTGTAGAAACAAGTTTCAACTTCTTGAGAGGAAGAATCACATCAAACCGAAACTTTTGACATGGAAACTATTGAGTTCTTTTGTTCTAGCAGGAGATTTTTTCTTGCAAAAACCAGATTCTGGCCCGATGTATTTAACAAAATGTATTATTGAACATGAAAATTTATTTCTGGACCTTGAATGTGGTTATAAGAGATTGAAAGTAAATAAGAAATAAAGTGTATAAACATGTGTACAAGAAGAGAAGTGGTCAAAGAAACAGTCAAAACACCAACAAATAGCCCTACATCAAAAGGAATGCCTTAGGCATCTCTAACTTGGGTATAGCTGAAGTGTAATGAAATGAAGGAAAAAAATCCAAAAATAAAGAGATTGAAAAAAGCATAGTATTAAACATCTGAAATCAAATTTCGAAGAAATATCCACAGATAAGCATGCCAGCCCCAAATTTCCAACTCTTACAACTGATTCATAAAAAAATGTATTCCTAGCAAATTTATTATGCAAAAATGTAGTTGAGGGCTAACTTCACATACTAAACATCATTGTAATAAAAGATGGGAAAGAATATGTTGCCTAGTACCTACTCTGCCCAAGAAACTGAAGGTTATACAAGACTTTTAACCATGGAGAAAATTCATTTAACCGCATTACTCTATATTTATTTTTGTTAAGGTATCTTTCATATTAGATCCAATACATGTCAAATAAACATCATAGCATGCCACGTATCCATTGAGATAATTGTAGAAACAAGTGAAAATCGCTTGAGAGGAAGAATTCCATCAAACTCAAAACTTTTGACATGGAAACTATTGAGTTCTTTGGTTCTAGAGATTTTTCGTTATAAAACCAAGACTCGCCCGAAGGTATTTAACAAGCAGTATTAATCGAACACAAATTTCTGGACCTTGACTGTGGTTATAAGAGATTGAAATTAAATAAGAAATAAAGTTTATAAACATGTGTACAAGAAGAGAAGTGGTCAAAGAAACAATCAAAACACCAACAAATAGCCCTACATCAAAAGGAATGCCTTAGGAATCTCTAACTTGGGTATAGCTGAAGTGTAATGAAATGAAGGAACAAAATCCAAAAATAAAGAGATTGAAAAAAGCACAGTATTAAACATCTGAAATCAAATTTCAAAGAAATATCCACAGATAAGTACAGTCCCAGCCCCAACTCTTACAACTGATTCATAAAAAAATGTATTCCTTGCAATTTATTATGCAACAATGTAGTTGAGGGCTAACTTCACATACTAAACATCATTGTAATAAAATATGGGAAAGAATATGTTGCCTAGTACCAAGTTTGTAGAAGAAACTGCAAATATACAAGACTTTTTAACCATGGAGAAAATTCATTGCAACTGCATTACTCTATATTAATTTTGTTAAGGTCTCTCTCATATTAGATCCAATACATGTCAAAGAAACATCATAGCATGCCACAGGTATCCATTGAGATAACTGTAGAAACAAGTTTCAACTGCTTGAGAGGAAGAATCACATCAAACTGAAACTTTTGACATGGAAACTATTGAGTTCTTTTGTTCTAGCAGGAGATTTTTTCCTGTAGAAACCAGATTCTGGCCCGATGTATTTAACAAAAGGTATTACTGAACATGCAAATTTATTTCTGGACCTTGACTGTGGTTATAAGAGATTGAAAGTAAATAAGAAATAAAGTGTATAAACATGTGTACAAGAAGAGAAGTGGTCAAGGAAGCAGTCAAAACACCAACAAATAGCCCTACATCAAAAGGAATGCCTTAGGCATCTCTAACTTGGGTATAGCTGAAGTGTAATGAAATGAAGGAACAAAATCCAAAAATAAAGAGATTGAAAAAAGCACAGTATTAAACATCTGAAATCAAATTTCAAAGAAATATCCACAGATAAGTACATTCCCAGCCCATATTCAGTTATAATTGGTATTAATGTTATATACGTTCAAGGCTCAAGCACTGCTACAGGGATAATCTTAGCCCAAATGCAGTTAGCACTAAACTGTCCCGAGAACGACAATAGACAGCAGTGTCAACTCGCAACCCTAGTTTCGTACCCTGCACTAGTTAACTGGTATTAATGTTATATAAGTTCAAGGCTCAAGCACTGCTACAGGGATAATCTTAGCCCAAATGCAGTTAGCACTAAACCGTCTTGAGAATGACAATAGACAACAGTGTCAACTCGCAGCCCTAGTTTCGTACCTTCATGTGTCGACTGCTTTATAGAATAGTGTAACAATCCATCTGAGAATGTCAACAAGTGCACTAAGATTGCAAGCAAATGTCACAACAACATTGTTAGGCTTTTCAGATAGACAGGATTGAAACATGTGCAAATTTTGAGAGCTAGGAATTTGTTGCTCCTACCATATATAATCCCAACTAAAATGTCTCTGATCCTGTAACTGCAACATTGGAGATCATTCCATTCACTTCATTTTATTGGTAATGCTTAGTAGATACTTAAACCCTAGATTCTCAGCTTAATTTGGGCATCCTTCTCTGTTTTTGCTATGTGTCTCTCTGCTTTCCAAAAACTTTTTCTTGGAGTTTGTCCATTCTTCACCATTTTCTTGGCCATCTTGACCTGAACAAAGGAATTATCTGTACCATCAACATCCATGTCCAGGTAGAAAGTAACATAATGGTCATGGATGACACCAATTGTATTCTGAGCAAGAAAAGTCCCATGAATCTCATCCTCGGATTTGATCTGGTTGACATTCTCATATTTTGTACCTTTGATCATCAAGATCCCACTTAGTCCAACCTGTGTGCCAAATAAAATGGTCAAAAGCTTAACCCTTCTAATCTGCGCTTGATTAAAAATAACTTGACAAGTTGCTTTCTCAAGGAAAGATTTCAGAGTTTCCTACCTTAATTCGGATAAAGCCATCAGTCTGAAATTCCCAATCCACAATATAATCATAGTTTGCAACAGATGCTGCCATGCGGGCTACTAAGGTAACCTTTGGTCTGAATTCTCGAATCTGTCACACAATAGATTTCACAAATTAGAAATACAAACAATATGCCAGTGCAAACAGAAGCAAGAAACTTTTTCAAGGTTTATACATGTGCCAAGGAAACAATATACCAGTGCAAACAAAAACATCATCTTTTTTTCTACGTTTATACAAGTGCCAAGCAAACATCTAAATGCCAAGGAGATTGTCAATGAGTACCAAGCAACGACCTAATCTTACCCACCAAGGAAACAATATACCAGTGCAAACAAAACCATCAATTTTCAGTCTTCAATCTGGTAAATATCTGTGAATGTAAATTTAGTCCTTACACAAACAACCTCAACATATAACTGAGGGAATTCAACTCAAGTATGTGCAACTCTTGTTCTTCACCTAGACCCAAAAAGTAATTCCCCATTCGTCTTAATGATTTGTCTAATTGTTGCAGAAAGAATTATGGTGAATTTATTCCAGAATGATATGTACTTCAGCAGCTTCCAGGTATCAAGTTGGCCCACAAATTTGCTAAAATTGGAATTGAGTATATATAAAGAGAAGAAAATGCTATCACAGAGCTAGGCCCTTCAAAATTTCTTTCAATTTTTCCCAAGTCTTCCCTGCCTAGGTAAAATTATGGAAAATGGCATGAACATGAATGAAACTAGGTAAGTGTGTTACCACATCAGAGGATAATTATGATCTAACCATGCAACACAATGTGAAAGTGACCAAGATGTGATTATTTAACCACCTTGATGTTGGTTCATGAAGAACATTATGCACCACTGAAGCAACCTCCACTGATAATCTAACCTTGTGAAGGCTAGAATCATCATTCCAACCAAGGCAACCACATTATTATCAAGGAGAATCACTATGCTGAACATCCAAGAATATCATCACATGAAGGACTACTCTCAACCAAAAATAAGTGTGTGTCTGTAGCCCTTGAGCATCCTACAAGTTACCCATGAAATATGCATTTACCAATCATGTCAACATTAGGGGTAACAACAACCACCAATGTGACCAAGTGGACAATGAAAAGAACATGACTGCTGGGGTTCTCGACTGGCAAAGACAAAACCCAGTTCCAACCTTGACAAATTGATGATATTTTTATTCAAATAGGATAAATTATAGTCTCTGCTGAAATATTTATTGACTGGTAGATCATATGTACCAGTTAGAGCCAAGGAGAAAAACCCAATTCAAATGATCGCATGACCAATATACCTCCATGTCAAGCAGGCAATCACCACTTCATAGGGAATCCCAACAGCAAGAAACTCTAAAGATGAAGGGAGGAGACTTGGAATTTGAGTTACACACCAATACCAAACAATTTCAAGAAACAAGCTTGGATATTTAATCTAGGCTCCACAAGTATCCCAATAAACCAGTCCCATGAAAGGAACATTGGTCAGCATACCTTGTGCTGCATGCAAGACACACAACAAACCTTTACCCTTGTCTTCTGTCAATTAACTATGCTATAGCTAATGCACACAACCACCATTAGCAGACCATTAAATGCTTGGAAAAAACTAGTTAATAATTCCAAAGGGTCAAAGATTATGAAAATACAACGCATCGATTTGAATGTAGAAATTAAGTGAAAACTATACATACAATGAAATCCATTGAATCAATTATGTAGCATCCCTTGCACCACCAAGAAGAAGTAAGAGGGTCCACAACCATCATACACAATCTCCAAGAAAAAATCAAGGTTTGTGCCATTAGCATACTTGTGAATTACCCCTGCAAAACTTGTCATGCGATGAGAATCACAATTTATCACTCATGCCAATATGAAGGGTAAGAACCATCACAATTGGAGTATCTTTCCATGAGAGAGAGAGAGACAGAGAGATGAATGACCACTCTATCACAGATATAAGAAACAACTTCACAAGGTAATGACAAAAATCGTTTGGCACACCCCAACAATTGTAAGGGAAGCACTCTGCTTATAAGCTACGTGCAAATTAGGAGAATTAGTTGCATCTCCTAGATAACAATATATATAATCTATTATAATTGTAAAGCAATAGAAAAGAAAAGAAAAAAAGTGAAGAGAAAGAGAAGCCAAGTATATGGCTAGTAGCTACATCAAATCAGGATGCACTTTTTGAAATGTATTCTGCAACATCCCATTATGGTGGTAGTAATAGTTATTCATCATCTCTATGATATTGACCCAAAACCGGGTTTAAAAATATTTGAAAAACCCACTAATTGTTTCCTTGTAAGATGAACCCTCGCATAACTCTTAATATGACACCTTTTGTGCATAAATTTATCATTGGCAAGGATATCTCTCCAAGAGCAGAGATATCTCTCCATTGAAAATTTTGAAACATTTCAAACTGTAACAGTTATCTCGTTGTTGAAAATTTAAATTATAAGTTATAACAATAAGTCTCATCACCATGACAAATATTATATTTAGATTCACTTTAAAGCCCACAAATATCTAATCTTAGAAAACATATATGATAACTAAATAAACCGAACCCACTGTTTATAGATCCAGAGATGATTTCTAGCTTTGAAGAATGCTTCCCTCTGAAAATCCAACTAGAAAAACAATTGAACCAAAATAAGAGGTCACTATAGGAGCAGGAAGGCACTTTTATAGTTGCTAAATCAAGGCAGAAAATATTTGACATCCATACATAAGAGTTGGTAAAAATCTAATATTTATTCCAGATTTACCCAATTAAAGGAAAAACTGTGCATAATAGTCCTTAATCTTAATTTTTCCTACTAAATAAAATTAAGGGAACATAGATATTTTGCTACAGGTTGAGATCAATTCAGAAATAAAAAGAAATATAATGGCTTGCCTGGAGGAATTCATGGGTTGCCAGCTCATTTGCAACCATCACATTAGCTTCTACTCCACCTGTTAGCGGTCCTGGGTAAGCCTATACATAAAGACTCACTGTGAATTATACATCACAATTAGCAAAAAACAGGTGTATGACAATTCGTGCCCAACATTATAAGTATCCTTCCATCATGATATTACCATATTTGATTTGGAAATTTCATTAGTAGTGTCAAATGATAAATCTCTCAAATTCCAATCAGTTTGAAGGTATCAAAAAATAAATATGGTGGGATTCATTCCATATTAATAATTACTCTGCTCTACTCTTCAAGGCACATAAATAGGTTCAGTTTAAGTCAGAATTACGTTTTCCAGTTTCCTTTCCTTCTCAGGGATTTAATTTAAACACCTAGTACATAATTACAAATTATCCCTAGTATCTACATAGATTAGAAGCATATTATGATTAACCAATAGTCAAATAACTAATGTTATGGGAGTTTCAACTAATGAAGCAATTGGCAGTTCAGGGTTTCCTAAGAACTGTTTCGTTTACAAACAAGCCATGATCTATGAGTAGCTGAACTTTTTTATTTATGCCTATCTGTCAACAATCATCCCCAACTCCCATCTATTCGTATCCCCGCTCCTTTGGACCCCAAGACTTTTTGAAATAGCACAACTTCAAATTTCTAGGGGGCAGAACCCAGGGAGAGGGAAAATTCTCGTCTCCATCCTTTGACGAACTATTGGCGCTTTATGAAACTATGTCACCTTGCGCTTACTAATGCTTCGACACGTCCTTCCTAGCTCTCCACTTCAATCAGCGTTCACGTCACCCTAACCTCTATGTCACCCCGGTGTTTTGGAGATCAACTCAGGCTAGAGCTTCCAGGGAAGATTCTCCAAGGAATCTTCATCTATTAAATCCATTCTCTTCGATAGAACTCTAGTTCTATTCCCCAACTCTTGTCAAGTGTTGCATTAATGTTCAAAGGGAAACAAGTAAGGGTTTATGTCGTGCTATGCTTTGTTCCTACACTCCCTTCTCTTGCTTTGCACAAAACTTATCTGTGCTCCCCCTTCTTGGCTCTTCAAAAAGGCTCCTCTTCAAAGCACCACACCCCTGCACTATTTTCCACATTATATCAACCATGGTATTATGAAAAAAGGAAATCAGTTCAAACAATAAGTAAAAACACAAGAATGACAAGGAATACGAATTTCAATGGCACAAAAGTCACTCCAAAGTCCCACTCCTCTCTTTTAATGCAAACTTTTGAAGAATAATTACATGAATGACATCATTCCAAATCCAAGAAGATAGGATCAGATGAGCCCAATTTTGGCATATTATCCATTTACAACAAATAGCTAAATTAATTTGCTTACATGGCAAATTAACAATCTCTATCCTGATCTCTCTAACAAATCCCACACATTGAGGAACCAAATCCTTTGATAAAAGGTTTTGACCTCCTCGGCCAATGAAGTTCTTTTGGATGCCCCTACATCAACATATGTTTTGACACCTAAATATTATCATCCATCATGGCTTTCAACACCAACACCTGGCAGGGGGAGCAGGAGAACACCACACCTAGATCCAGAGGTTCTATTTGGTTATATGAAAGCATTGGATAAATTAGTCCCAGATGAGATGTTTGTCATGCTATGGAAATAATTGAGCAACCATATGCTTGGCATTGGTCCATTTGGGAGCAATCATGCAATTAAAGACTAAGAGAATTTGTCTTCTTTTGAGTGGTGGAACATGCATGGAGATCGAATAGATGCTTCGCTTCCTAAATTTTTGGAAAATGATGCTTCCAACGTTTCACTTTCAAAAAAAATCTCCACTTTGTGCAACACTGCTATACACTCTTGTTGAAAGCATGGAGACTTTATAATGTATTGTAACCATCTAATTGCTAAATAATACATTGAGAGGGCTTTAGAGTGCAAGGTTTTTCTCCCGGAAGGGTTTTCCCAGGGAAATATTGTCTAATGCTTGAATGTTTCTATGTTGTTTATTACAATTGTGTTTACTTAATTTACATAAATTATTTTCTCATTGATTCATGTAGAAAATATATTCCAAACCTCTGTTTCCTTTCACGGTGTGCACAAAAAGGTTCCCTTCTTAGTCCTCTAGAAAGGGAACTCATCTTGTCAAAAGGACAAATAACAAATCTACAAGCCAATGGTACTGAATTTGTGAGTGGTATGGGTAGCAGATGTTTAAGAGTGCAACATAGCCAATGGCAGACCCGAATTCATCCAATTAAAGCAAGACATTCACTCTTCATAGGAAATTTCACGAATGAAACATCAAAGTGCAATTCTATTTCCAGAACGGCTCTGCCTATCTCTCTCCAGAAGATGAGTCATGCTAAATTACTTACCTGGAAGAATTTATTCAAATCGATACTAGGCACTCAAATCTACAGATTGATTCCTTGCTGGAAAGAATTTAGTTTTTTCATAGGACAAGACAAAATTCTCGGTTTGTTCACCTACAACTGCAGAATTAGATGAGAAAATGTTGGAATTGAAACAAAAGGTGGAAGCACCTCAATCCAAATTGATTCAGCAAAAGATAGCAGTGAGTGCCAAGAAGCTGTAATGGACTCAACCAACCCATTCCATGACAAACAATTCCATTATTTTGTTGCCTCTGCTAGACTCTAGAACACCACTTCACTAGAACACCAAGGTGGCCAGGTGCCCATCATTCCTAGAAAAGGGTCAGATGATGTGGGGCATTTTGAATATTTTGAGTTAGGTGGTATAAGGATGTTTAAGATGACATGGGTTAATTACATGATTTTCCAAAGTATTTCTCTCTCTCAATGTATGTATATGTGTGAGTTTGTTTCTAAGTTTAATAGTGGATGAATGTGAAATGTAACAGATTTATAGTTGTCTATGACTCATCCCTTGAATCAAGGGAAGCATTTGATAGTTAGAGTTGAACTAACTGTGACAATTAAGAGGGAAGATTAAAAGAGGAGGAGGTTAATGTATGAAGAACTCTTTTTGGGGCAAATGACTTGATGTTATTGTGCACAGTTCCTTCTCATTGTGATCCTAATGTGGATGGATAATTATAGATGCTTTATGTTCATTTACTTCAAGTTCTGGGTAAAGTTAAGTGAGCTGAACTATTAGTTAAGATCTCTTTGGAATGTTTGTATGGCCTTTGTGCGTCCTCAAAACACACAATAAATGTCTTCATAGAAGTAGAAATTCAAAAGGGCAAGATAATGAACAAATATGAAAACTTACTTGAAAGCGCCAACATGCTTATATTTGACAGTTCCATAATCGTTTACCTGCTTGCTCTTAAGCATAAGTGCAAGAGCTGAAATGCAAAACTTATTGAAGCTGTGCCAAAAAATTATACAGTTTTTGTCTGGACCTATGCCAATGCGAGATTTCTTTGTCATATGATGTTTTATTTTTAAAATTTCCCAAAAATATGCTGCTTCTTTTTTTCTCCAATCAAAACCTCATAGGGAAATGCAAAGGATGCTTACCCATGGATTTATGCTTCTTCTTTTTTTTCCAAGGAAAACTGCACAGGTAAATCCAAGAGATGCTTACCCACATTTTGTGTATGTTATCCCTAGTGTCTTTGATCTAGGGTAATATGAACTGGGCACCTGTCTGCATGGAACTAGCCAAATGCCAAGTAACATTGGCAACAATGCTTGAGCTAACCCCTTGGGATATTTATATCTATCAAGAAGACATTAAGGTACATGTACAGATTAAGGAGCACATTACAAAAAATATGAGCAGAAAAACAGGCACACCATTGTGTAGCTCATGGGCCCAATGAAAATAAAACACCTGAAACTAATAAGCCAGATTATCTCTAAATTTACTTTTACAAAACATGCGAAGGAGAAACTTGGACTCAAAAACCATTACTAACAGACCAAATGAATCTCCCCCCTGCAAAATCACCGGGTGTCATGCAAGGAGACAACATGACCCTGGCTGCTAAATGTGGAAGCTAAGGCCAAGCAATCAACTGCAGATATTCACAACTCACAGGTGGCTAGCCACTGAGCCTGAAACCCTATTATCACCATGCCAAAAGGCCACAAAGGCGTGTTGGTGAGCAAAACTATGTCGATGGCCATAGTTATGAAAATCACAAAAGTTTTAGCAGAGATATGTCCCACAAAGCAGATGTGCTTCTGATTGGGAAAAAATGATCTTTTGTCTGCTGCTAAGCTGGCATCCATGTGCATGCTCATGTTCAATGCTACATGGGAAAAATGCGCAGCATAGCTTAGATATCAGCAAATCAGGAAGAACATGTACCAGTATACCTGGACCCCTACACATGAAAATACTTCATAATATTACCGGGTATTGTATGGCTTCAGCTCTGGTTCAAAAAAAAATCCACCCAAAACCCTCCATTTCCCTGTAAATCTGGGCGTATGCAACCCAAAACCAGCATCATCATAGTAAATCTCCATTGCCCTGTAAATCTAGGGCATATGTAACCCAAAACTAGCATCATCCAGCATCATCAGCGTAAATCGTAAATCTGAGGCCGCAGGCGTACGCAACCCAAAACCAGCATCATCAACATAAATTAAGGGTGAATGCAGATCCAAAACCCTCCAACTTAGTAAATCGGGGCAAATACAACCCCATAAAATCATAGACCAGTGAATCAAAGGCAAATCCAACATTTCATGTTTTATCCGCACTTATTTTTTTTAGCTAAACCATAATAATTATTTATTTTTAAAATAATTTTGGGGCTATTTATACAAAACTATACAAAATAGGTTCTATATAAAAAATTCGCCCCTCTAAAATCTAAAACCCCTTAAATTTCGCCCTTGGGCTAAAATTCGCCCCTAAAATTTTCCCTCGTAATAAGGTTAGAGCTAGATAGATTTTCATATGTAAAAGAAAAGTGTGATAAGGGTTTTCCAGTCTAAGTGCACCCTAATAAAGAAGAAAAAATGGTATAGTAAAGTATCTAGGGTAGGTAGATGATGTTGTTGAATTACCTGTGGTGAATGATGGCTTTTGATGGTTGAAATTTTAACTTTCATCACAAGTGCAAAGGCAGATAATACATTGGAAGAATGACAAGCAAGGCAAAGCAAAATTATTAACTTTCCCTCTCATTTTCCCTAAATATTTCACTAATTTCCCCTAAGTACTAAGGTATTTGAAGATTAAAGGGGCTCAAGGCATTTCCTTGACTTTTGGAGGGACCAGATCCTCGGCCCAATAATTGGAAAAAACCTAAGTATTTAAGATCATTCATCATCACACTCATTCATTTCTAAAAAAAAAAATTCTTTTCCTAAGTAAAATCCCATTTTACTTAGGAAAATCATACAATATTCCATAAAAACCCCTTTTCATGCAAACATAAGTTAAATACATTGTTCTGATGTTTTATACTTAGCGCTATTCATTTGTCATATTAACTTCTAAATTATTATTTAAATCCCTATTGAAATAACCTTTTCCTATGGTATATAACTCCTTTTATGTAGTAACCCAAAAACCCACTTATATAATTTTAGCCAAAGTTTATAAATCCCACATGTTCAAATAAAATACCCACTTTATAAATCCCTTTGGCTAAATATATCTTTATATAATTACTCCGCCCCCTATGGTAAGAGAATCGCATTGGTTTAAATTACCATATAATAAAAATATATCAAAAACCTTTAAACATATGATTTATATGTTTAGAAAATAAATAAACCCGAAGTTTAATTCAAACCAAACTTCAAAACAACCCATCCCTCGCGCATTTTTCATCCCCAACCCTCATCGTACAAAGGGATTAATTAATCCTCACGATTAATTAATAACCTCCCCCGCCAATGAAAATGCTCCCGATGAGATTAATTAAAAAATAATCACGTCAGGCCCACCTGTTAAGTCCATGTCATCTCGATACTCCGACCACCGTCCGATCAACTGATCCAAGATCAACGACCATTAATGATATCGCTATCCATCCGCGTCCGAACGATAATGCGCGATGGCCAAGTGGTTTTCTGGATCGTACAAAGCCACCCATCGTTCATTGTATGGAATCGCTGCCCATTCCCTTAAAACCACCTTTCCCCAAAAGCGGTGCGATCGTGTACCGCTTACTGCCTCCCACTAATGACAAAACTTCAAATTGTCAACTCAGTGCCATCTGTCCACTGTTCATTCAAAGCTTACTCGCCAATATCAATCGTTTACCCGTTTAAACACAAACACCCTATTGTTGCTCATTTTCGCCTGATTGTGCAGTAAAACCCTTTGTAACCTAGCTACGCCACCTGAAGCCTCTGTTAACCAATTCGAGCATGGTTTACCTCCCAAAAATCATTCTAGATTCACTCCACAGACCTCTCAACATCAAATGAAACCTTTTCAACCTCCCCTGCAAACCAATGCTTTCTTAACAATATGTTTTGTTTTACAGGTGATAAGGAGACCACATCCTTGGATAAACAGTCTTAATACTAGTCATAAGACTTGTTTACTCCAAGAGTGTTATCAAATCTATTCAAATAGAGATGGAAGATAAAACATGCAGTTGAAAGACAAGCAAAGGAAACAGGAGATTAAACGATTTACTGTTGAAACAGACAGTAAAAACCTAAACTACACAATGAAGGTAAAAGGACACAGTAAAGAATAGTCAAAGAGTGTCAGGATTAAAGAGTATTAGATTGAAGACCAAGTCAAGTAAATCAGCTATCATGAAGATAAACAACAGGGAAGATAGTTACAAAACAAAACATACAAGTTCATGACAAAGTGAAGACAGATAAAAAATAGAGTGGTAAAAAGTAAAAAGTAAATAGTAAACAGTGAAAGTAAACATGAATATATTAAGGGTTAAACAAAGATGAAAACACTTTCACCAGCCACAATGAATTTTATCCAAAGTAAAAATGAAAAACAGTCAAAAGAAGTTTAAGGTTAAAAGATGAAATTAGAGCAAAAATGGTACATTCTTTAGAAATTTCCTGTTTAAGTCATAGTTTTGCAGAAACTATTGTGATCAATCCAAGATGAATTTTGAAAAACTGAAGGAGGTTTATGTTCTTAAGAGGATCATCTACGAAAACCTCTCTCACGTTTCTAACAGCTATTATGGTTTTGGAAATATTAAACAATGTTGGAAAGCACTTTTTGTAGAAAATTCCAGTTAAGTCATCATTTTGCAGAGAAGATTGTAGCCAATAAGAAATACATAATACAAAACTGAAGGAGTTTTTTGTTCCTAAGAGACCCATCTACAAAAAACTATCTCACTTTTTGCACAGTGATTTCAGAATGAGAGATACATGCACATCTTTACAGGCTATTTTTCAGACTCTGTAAAACTTTGTTTTACACATATTTTTACAGAGACTATGTGCACAGCTGGAGAGGAATTTTGGGAAACAGAAAGACATTTAGCTCACCAACATATTAATCCACAATAACCTCTTTCACTTTTTACATCTCTATTACGGATTGACAAATAAAAAGATATCATTGGACCCCAAGTTTGTAGAATTGTTGGAGAAGAATGCACAAAGAAAGGAAGCAGTTAGTGACTTGGATGCATCATCATCAACTAAGAGTTGGATCAAATTCGAATTCTCCTCTTTTTCATCACCTATCCATACAAAATAGTTCCAAATAGATGCATTAGTTTGAGTGTCCTTTACTTAAGTTCTATTTATGTAAAATAGTTGGAGAGATTTGTGAACCAATCTTGATATTTTTTCAAGATATTTTAGTTTAGAATTTGTATAAATACTTCACTCTTGGAAGTATTTTGGTGTGGATTCTTATACTTTGATGTAACATTGAATATTTTGGAATAAAGAGCTTTGGAGAAATTTTTCGTGGCAAAAATGGACAAGGAATTGAGGCAGAAGACTTTTCTCAGGATTCATGTGTCAAATGAAGGATCAATAAGTCATCTCTATCTCATGTTTTGAAGTTTCATATTTGTTTACAATATCATCTGTATTTCATTATCTTAATATTTAACGAAAAGGATTAAATCAGAAAGTACTTAGGTGTAATCTGATTTCAGTCGTTATTATTCTAAATGTTTTCTTCTAAACTGGTTTAAACAACGAATTATTAATTGCTCCTGTTTGTCTAGTTCATACATTTTGGGTTATTTAGTAAAGAATACTTAACTGCTCTTTATTGATAATCAATCTATTTCTCTTCTCTTGAATGTGTTGAAAGATTCTTTATTTCCTTTCATCCGTTTGAATTCCATTCCATTCACTTTAGATCTATAATTGTTTCTAGTTTGATTATCTTGCCTTGATAAACCATCTTTTGTTAAAAAACTTAAGCCAGTGCAGCCAATCCTTTGACTCCATTAGCCCATTGGACTGAAACTATTTGATCTTAATCTCAGCTAAAGAATTCCATCAACCTAAATTCAAACAAAACCCTTGGACTTTATAACTAGCCTAATACCTTGCGAAACAAAGCTAAATTTTACAAAGAGAGCCCTCTCTGGGTACAGATTGGCTAGATTCTGTACCTAAAATATTGGTTTGTGGTTACCTCAGACCCCTTTCCTCTTCCAACAACTTCAAGGAAAATCTGAGTGATAACATAGTGGTGACTTTGCTAGGGAACTGAATATTTTTAATGTTGTTGTTTATTTTATAAACTACAGACGGAGCCTGAAGTTAGCCAGGTAGCCTTTGAACTGCTTTTGCTCTGCAATTGCATAGTAAATAAATGCTACTTCAGTCTATCTCTGGTATAGTTTGTGAACTAAACTTTGGTTTCAAACATTTGATCAGTTCCTCTATTTAAAAATAAATCTTTGAGAAAATTTAAATCTCATATCTAAAGCCTCTTAAAGAAATCATAGAAGTTGTTTTGAAAATTCATAAGAAAACAAAATAATCATAAAATACTCAAAATTTGGTTTCCTGAAAGAACTAAATTTTCTTCAGAATTGTTTTACAGGTTTAGATCTGTTCTATGATGGTGGACAGGGATCAGACACACAAAGGTTAAAATCATCCACCTGGCGACTCAAAAATCCATTTCACAATCAAGACTCCACTGGAGGAATGAACCTGGAGGAACAATATGGAAAGATCAGGTTTTCAACTTGGATCTTAATCCAAGACATTATGTTCTTTCACGTTAAGAACGGTTTTCAATATGTATTGTATTTTATATAGAGATCTAACTTGGTTTTACAGATATCGTGGCCTTTCATTATGGTTGATTTTCAAGATGATCCAAGAATAAAACGAAGATATGCTCCCATGAGCAGAGATCACATACCTGGATTTCCACACAAACTACCGAAGGTAAATTGGGGTGAAAATCTGCCCATGTTTCAAGATGAGAATATTGATGATCCTTTACTACATCTCATTAAATTTCATATACACTCATCAATATTGAAGGGTGATTGGCATGAGGATTGCCTCATGAAGATATTCATGGGAACCTTAGAAGGAAAAGCAAGGGAATGGTACGAAGCTCTCAAACCTGCAAGTTTGTTTTCTCTAAAACATTTTCATAAGGTATTTTATGAGCATTACAAAGAAGATTTTCCATCTTTATCATTAGCTAAAAATTGTTGTGATCAAGATGAAGATATTATACATTACCTTAAAAATATTGATGAATATTTTGGAAATTGTTTTCCTGAATATTTATTAGAAGAAGTCCAAAACTTTCATTCTCAAGTTAAATATCATAATAATCAAGAGGAGTTAAACAAAGATGAAATAATTTAGGAGATAAATCAAGATCCACAAAGCCCCTCTGTATTAACAAATGATGTTTCATTTAATGTTTTGAATGAAGTTAAAGAAAATATTCAACCTCATGATCAACTTTTAGATAAGGGAAAAAACAATTGTTATTTCAATCTAAGAATTCAGAGATTCCCACTCCCCCTCACCGAAGAAGAAATCAATTTGCTTCTAAACATGCAACCATCCTCAAAATATTTACATAATGAAGAAATTATTTCTACTTCTTCTAATGTTGATGAATGTACAAAATTTTTTATCCATGAAGGGACAGAAGAACAAGTTGATGCTCATGTTATTCTACCTTCCCAAAAAGGCCCATTGCTTGATATCACGCCTATTGAACAAAACAATGATTTTCAAACATAATGCAACCAATCTAATCAAGATATATTAGGATTGTTGGAAGAGAAATCTACTGATCCATTGTTTATAATTGATGACATTCCTTCTTCTGAAGATTTTCCTAAATATGATCAGTATGATGATAATTATGTTCTCCCAATTCAAGATAATTTCCCAGAACAATCACTAGCTATTTTGAGGGATGAGTTATTAGAACTTCAGCTTGATGAGGATTTTTTAAGAGCTTTCTTTCTTCTTTTGAAATCAATAAAATGTTCTCCTAAACTGAAAATATGTGTTCTTGAGATAATTTCTGAAAATTATGAAAATGAAATCAAACTTTTGCATCCTCAAATTCAGTCATATAATTTCCAAAATCCTAAAGAATTCTTTGAAAATCTTCCTTCTCCAAAGCAAGAGGAAATTGTACTATCTTTTGACCTGCATATTGAGGATGATTATTCTTTCAAACACAAGACTGAGGAAATAATTTCAGGTATAATATTCATAATTCAATTGAACAATTAGTCATTGAAGGCCTAGAAGTAAATAACATACATCATGCTTTTATTGATCCTATAGCAAATTATATGGAGAATATTTTTACCTCAAATCTGCAAACATGTTTTATCTATAAGGATCAAATACATCAAAAGTGGCCTTTACACATCATATCATTTATTATAAAGGCACATGATCATAACATACTTCCAATTTTGATCACAAGCAATCAAGTTATCCATTTATTTTTACAGCTACTTGATTGGCTTCATTGGCATTTTTGTATTACCCGATTCAATAATATTTTTAGTAGATTGAGTAGATAGATGAGTGCTAATAAGCTTAGAATTTTAAGCATTTTTCTTTTTTAGTTTTCAATTTTCAGCTAGTTTTTCATTAAGTTGGTTTGAAAATTTTTGTGTTGTTTTAAGTTTCAGATCAGATTTCAGGTTGCAGAAAAAGGACTATATTCAATTCAAGATTTCCAGCCATAGTAAATGCATGTTTTGGATTGGACCAAGGCAGAAGATTTCCAAATGGGAAACAAATTTTTAAGTTTTGAGTGGATAGTAACTTGCTGAAGTTGAAGCCCGAAGAGAAGGCCCTAAGCTTCAGAAATGTTACTGTCATACATACAATAAAGCAATAAGTAGAAGAAGATTCCATGGTTCAATCAAAATCATTTTGAGGCCAACTGACCTATTGTTCTTGACTTTTCACTAGGAAAAGCCATCCCCAAGTGTAGCCAGTGTTAGACTCCTACACCAATAGGTGTCATATTTCATGATTGACTTGATGAAATATGCAATATGTTCATAACCTTTTCTTGTTGCAAAGGTTTTCCATATTCTCAAAAAATCAAAAAATTTAAGAAATGTAAAGAGGGTATACCCTAAAAGAAAAATCAAAGGGTGAAAAAATAAAAATGGAAAAAAATGTGAAAGAAAATGAACCCCACCAAAAGAAAGGCCAAGGAAAGTGTGCAAGTCTAAATGCCACTACTTTTTACTCTTTTGTAATAAATAAAATTGTGTGCAACTTGTATCCTATGCCATAATTTGTGAAAAGTCAAACAGTTTAAGCTTGGCTAGTTCATCTTTCAATTTCATGTTTTAGAGATAGAGAATAAAATCTAACCAAACTGTTTAAACTTGGCAGATAAGTAGATAGGTAGAGTAAATAAAAGGAGCTCAATAGTTTAATCTGAGCCCTTGGATGTAAAATGGTTAGAGCTAGATAGATTTTCATATGTAAAAGAAAAGTGTGATAAGGGTTTGCCAGTCTAAGTGCACCCTAATAAAGAAGAAAAAATGGTAGAGTAAAGTAGGTAGGGTAGGTAGATGATGTTGTTGAATTACCTATGGTGAATGATGGCTTTTGATGGTTGAAATTTTAACTTTCATCACAAGTGCAAAGGCAGATAATACATTGGAAGAATGGCAAGCAAGGCAAAGCAAAATTATTAACTTCCCCTCTCATTTTCCCTAAATATTTCACTAATTTCCCCTAAGTACTAAGGTATTTGAAGATTAAAGGGGCTCAAGGCATTTCCTTGACTTTTGGAGGGACCGGAACCTTGACCCAATAATTGGAAAAAACCTAAGTATTTAAGATCATTCATCATCACACTCATTCATTTCTTAAAAAAAAAAAATCTTTTCCTAAGTAAAACCCCATTTTACTTAGGAAAATCATACAATATTCCATAAAAACCCCTTTTCATGCAAGCATAAATTAAATACATTGTTCTGATGTTTTATACTTAGCGCTATTCATTTGTCATATTAACTTCTAAATTATTATTTAAATCCCTATTGAAATAACCTTTTCCTATGGTATATAACTCCTTTTATGTAGTAACCCAAAAACCCACTTATATAATTTTAGCAAAGTTTATAAATCCAACGTGTTCAAATAAAATACCCACTTTATAAATCCCTTTGGCTAAATATATCTTTATATAATTACCCCGCCCCCTATGGTAAGCGAATCGCATTGGTTTAAATTACCATATATTAAAAATATATCAAAAACCTTTAAACATATGATTTATATGTTTAAAAAAAAAAATAAACCCGAAGTTTAATTCAAACCAAACTTCGAAACAACCCATCCCTCACGCATTTTTCATCCCCAACCCTCATCGTACAAAGGGATTAATTAATCCTCATGATTAATTAATAACCTCCCCCGCCAATGAAAACTCTCCCGATGAGATTAATTAAAAAATAATCGCGTCAGGACCGCTTGTTAAGTCCCTGTCATCTCGACACTTCGACCACTGTCCGATCAACTGATCCAAGATCAATGGCCATTAACGATATCGCTATCCATCCGCATCCAAACGATAACGCATGATGGCCAAGAGATTTTCTGGATCATACAAAGCCACGCGTCGTTCATCATATGGAATCGCTGCCCGTTCGCTTAAAACCACCTTCCCCCAAAAGCGGTGCGATCGTGTACCGCTTTCTTCCTTCCACTAATGAAAAAACTTCACATCGTCAATTCAGCACCATCTTTCCATTGTTCATTCAAAGCTTACTCACCAATATCAACCGTTTACCCTTTTAAACACAAACACCGTATTGTTGCTCATTTTCGCCTGATTGTGCAGTAAAACCCTTTGTAACCTAGCTACGCCACCTGAATCCTCTGTTAACCAATTCAAGCATGGTTTACCTCCCAAAAATCATTCTAGATTCACTCCACAGACCTTTCAACATCAAATGAAACATTTTCGACCTCACCTGCAAACCAATGCTTTCTTAACAATATGTTTTGTTTTACAGGTGATAAGGAGACCACATCCTTGGATAAACAGTCTTAATACTAGTCATAATACTTGTTTACTCCAAGAGTGTTATCAAATCTATTCAAACAGAGATGGAAGATAAAACATGCAGTTGAAAGACAAGCAAAGGAAACAGGAGATTAAACGATTTACTGTTGAAACAGACAGTAAAAACCTAAACTACACAATGAAGGTAAAAGGACAAAGTAAAGAATAGTCAAAGAGTATCAAGATTAGAGAGTATCAGATTGAAGACCAAGTCAAGTAAATCAACTAGCATGAAGATAAACAACAGGGAAGACAGTTACAAAACAGAACATACAAGTTCATGACAAAGTGAAGACAGATAAAAAATAGAGCGGTAAAAAGTAAAAAGTAAACAGTAAACAATGAAAGTAAACATGAAGATATTAAGGGTTAAAAAAATATGAAAACACTTTCACCAACCACAATGAATTTTATCCAAAGTAAAAATGAAAAACAATCAAAAGAAGTTTAAGGTTAAAAGATGAAATTAGAGCAAAAATGGTACATTCTTTAGAAATTTCCTGTTTAAGTCATAGTTTTACAGAAACTATTGTGATCAATCCAAGATGAATTTTGAAAAAATGAAAGAGGTTTATGTTCTTAAGAGGACCATCTACGAAAACCTCTCTCACTTTTCTAACAGCTATTATGGTTTTGGAAATATTAAACAATGTTGGAAAGCACTTTTTGTAGAAAATTCCAGTTAAGTCATCATTTTTCAGAGAATATTGTGGCCAATACGAAATACATAATACAAAACTGAAGGAGGTTTTTTTTCCTAAGATACCCATATACAAAAAATTATCTCACTTTTTGTACAATGATTTCATAATGAGAGATACATGCATATCGTTACAGGCTATTTTTCAGACTCTATAAAACTCTATTTTACACATATTTTTACAGAGACTATTGTGCACAACTGGAGAGGAATTTTGGGAAAATAAAAGAGGTTTAGCTCACCAACATATAAATCCACAATAAATTCTTTCAAATTTTACATATATATTACGGATTGATAAATACAAAGATATCATTAGACCCCACGTTTGCAGAATTGTTGGAGCAGAATGCACAAAGAAAGGAAGCAGTTAGTGACTTGGATGCATCATCATCAACTAAGAGTTGGATCAAATTAGAATTATCTCTTTGTCATCACCTATCCATAAGAAATAGTGCCAAATATATGCATTAGTTTGAGTGTCCTTTACTTAAGTTCTATTTATGTAAAATAGTTGGAGAGATTTGTGAACTAATCTTGATATTTTTTCAAGATATTTTAGTTTAGAATTTGTATAAATACTTCACTCATGGAAGTATTTTGTGTGGATTCTTATACTTTGATGTAACATTGAATATTTTGGAATAAAGAGCTTTGGAGAAATTTTTCGTGGAAAAACTGGACAAGGAATTGAGGCAGAAGACTTTTCTCAGGATTCATGTGTCAAATGAAGGATCAATAAGTCATCTCTATCTCATGTTTTGAAGTTTCATATTTGTTTACAATTTCATCTGTATTTCATTATCTTAATATTTAATGAAAAGGATTAAATCAGAAAGTACTTAGGTGTAATTTGATTTCAGTCGTTATTATTCTAAATGTTTTCTTCTAAACTGGTTTAAACAGCGAATTCTTAATTGCTCCTGTTTGTCTAGTTCATACATCTTTGGTTATTTAGTAAAGAATACTTAACTGCTCTTTATTTATAATCAATCTATTTCTCTTCTCTTGAATGTGTTGAAAGATTCTTTATTTCCTTTCATCCATTTGAATTCCATTCCATTCACTTTAGATCTATAATTGTTTCTAGTTTGATTATCTTGCCCTGATAAACCATCCTTTGTTAAAAAACTTAAGCCAGTGCAGCCAATCCTTTGACTCCATTAGCCCAATGGACTGAAACTATTTGATCTTAATCTCAGCTAAAGAATTCCACCAACCTAAATTCAAACAAAACCCTTGTACTTTATAACTAACCTAATACCTTGCGAAACAAAGCTAAATTTTACAGAGAGAGCCCTCTCTGGGTACAGATTGGCTAGATTATGTACCTAAAAGATTGGTTTGTGGTTACCTCGGACCCCTTTCCTCTTCCAACAGCTTCAAGGAAAATCTGAGTGATAACATAGTGGCGACTCCGCTGGGGAACTGAATATTTTTAATGCTGCTGTTTATTTTATAAACTACAGACGGAGCCTGAAGTTAGCCAGGTAGTCTTTGAACTGCTTTTGCTCTGCAATTGCATAGTAAATAAATGATGCTTCAATCTATCTCCGGTATAGTTTGTGAACTAAAATTTGGTTTCAAACATTTGATCAGTTCCTCTAGTTAAAAATAAATCTTTGAGAAAATTTAAATCTCATATCTAAAGCCTCTTAAAGAAATCATAGAAATTGTTTTGAAAATTCATAAAAAAACAAAATAATCATAAAATACTCAAAATTTGGTTTCCTGAAAGAACTAACTTTTCTTCAGAATTGTCTTACAGGTTTAGATCTGATCTATGATGGTGGACAGGGATCAGACACACAAAGGTTAAAATCATCCACCTGGCGACTCCAAAATCCATTTCACAATCAAGACTCCACTGGAGGAATGAACCTGGAGGAACAATATGGAAAGATCAGGCTTTAAACTTGGATATTAATCCAAGACATTATGCTCTTTCACGTTAAGAACGGTTTTCAATATGTATTGTATTTTATATAAGGATCTAACTTGGTTTTACAGATATCGTGGCCTTTCATTATGGCTTATTTTCAAGATGATCCAAGAATAAAACTAAGATATGCTCCCATGAGCAGAGATCACATACCTGGATTTCCACACAAACTACCCACAAACTACCGAAGGTAAATTGGGGTGAAAATCTGCCCATGTTTCAAGATGAGAATATTGATGATCCTTTACTACATCTCATTAAATTTCATATACACTCATCAATATTGAAAGGTGATTGGCATGAGGATTGCCTCATGAAGATATTCATGGGAACCTTAGAAGGAAAAGCAAGGGAATGGTACGAAACTCTCAAACCTGCAAGTTTGTTTTCTCTAAAAGATTTTCATAAGGTATTTTATGAGCATTACAAAGAAGATTTTCCATCTTTATCATTAGCTAAAAATTGTTGTGATCAAGTTGAAGATCTTATACATTACCTTAAAAATATTGATGAAGATTTTGGAAATTGGTTTCCTGAAGATTTATTAGAAGAAGTCCAAAAATTTCATTCTCAAGTTAAATATCATAATAATCAAGAGGAGTTAAACAAAGATGAAATAAGTTAGGAGATAAATCAAGATCCACAAAGCCCCTCTGTATTAACAAATGATGTTTCATTTAATGTTTTGAATGAAGTTAAAGAAAATATTCAACCTCATGATCAACTTTTAGATAAGGTAAAAAACAATTGTCATTTCAATCTAAGAATTCAGAGATTCCCACCCCCCCTCACCGAAGAAGAAATCAATTTGCTTCTAAACATGAAACCATCCTCAAAATATTTACATAATGAAGAAATTGTTTCTAATTCTTCTAATGTTGATGAATGTACAAAAGTTTTTATCCATGAAGGGACAGAAGAACAAATTGATGCTCATGTTATTCTACCTTCCCAAAAAGGCACATTGCTTGATATCACGCATATTGAACAAAACAATGATTTTCAAACATAATGCAACCAATATAATCAAGATATATTAGGAATGTTGGAAGAGAAATATACTGATCCATTTTTAATAATTGATGACATTCCTTCTTCTGAAGATTTTCCTAAATATGATCAGTATGATGATAATTATGTTCTCCCAATTCAAGATAATTTCCCAGAACAATCACTAGCTATTTTGAGGGATGAGTTATTAGAACTTCAGTTTGATGAGGATTTTTTAATAGATTTCTTTCTTCTTTTGAAATCAAGAAAATATTCTCCTAAACTGAAAATATGTGTTCTTGAGATAATTTCTTAAAATTATGAAAATGAAATCAAACTTTTGCATTCTCAAATTCACTCATATAATTTCCGAAATCCTAAAGAATTCTTTGAAAATATTCCTTCTCCAAAGCAAGAGGAAATTGTACTATCTTTTGACCTGCATATTAGGGATGATTATTCTTTCAAACACAAGACTGAGGAAATAATTTCAAGGATTAATAATCAGAATACAACTGAACAACTAGTCATTGAAGGCCTAGAAACACAAATCATACATTATGCTTTTAATGATCCTATAGCAAATTATATGGAGAATATTTTTACCTCAAATCTGCAAACATGTTTTATCTATGAGGATCAAATATATCAACAATTTCCATTTCACATCTTATCGTTGATTATAAAGGCACATGATCATAATATACTTCCAATTTTGATCACAAGCAATCAAGTTATCCATTTATTTTTACAGCTACTTGATTGGCTTCATTGGAAATTTTTGTATTACCTGATTCAATAAGATTTTTAGTAGATTGAGTAGATAGATGAGTGCTAATAAGCTCAGGATTTTAAGCATTTTTCTTTTTTAGTTTTCAATTTTCAGCTAGTTTTTCATTAAGTTGGTTTGAAAATTTTTGTGTGTTGTTTTAAGTTTCAGATCATATTTCAGGTTGCAGAAAAAGGACTATATTCAATTCAAGATTTCCAGCCACAGTAAATGCATGTTTGGGATTGGACCAAGGCAGAAGATTTCCAACTGGAAAACAAAGTTTTAAGTTTTGAGTGGATAGTAACTTGCTGAAGTTGAAGCCCGAAGAGAAGGCCCTAAGCTTCATAAATGTTATTGTCATACATACAATAAAGCAATAAGTAGAAGAAGTTTCCATGGTTTAGTCAAAATCATTTTGAGGTCAACTGACCTGCTGTTCTTGACTTTTCACCAGGAAAATCCATCCCCAAGTGGAGCCAGTGTTAGACTCCTATACCAATAGGTGTCATATTTCATTATTGACTTGATGAACTATGCAATATGTTCATAACCGTTTCTTGTTGCAAAGGTTTTCCATATTCTCAAAAAATCAAAAAAATTAAAAAATGTAAAGAGGGTATACCCTAAAAGAAAAATCAAAGGGTGAAAAATAAAAATGGCCAAAAAAGTGAAAGAAAATGAACCCACAAAAAGAAAGGCCAAGGAAAGTGTGCAAGTCTAAATGCCACTACTTTTTACTCTTCTGTAATAAATAAAATTGTGTGCAACTTGTATCCTATGCCACAATTTATGAAAAGTCAAACAGTTTAAGCTTGGCTAGTTCATCTTTCAATTTCATGTTTTAGAGATAGAGAATAAAATCTGACCAAACTGTTTAAACTTGGCAGATAAGTAGATAGGTAGAGTAAATAAAAGAAGCTCAACAGTTTAATCTAAGCCCTTGGATGTAATAAGGTTAGAGCTAGATATATTTTCATATGTAAAAGAAAAGTGTGATAAGGGTTTGCCAGTCTAAGTGCACCCTAATAAAGAAGAAAAAATGGTAGAGTAAAGTAGGTAGGGTAGGTAGATGATGTTGCTGAATTACCTGTGGTGAATGATGGCTTTTGATGGTTGAAATTTTAACTTTCATCACAAGTGCAAAGGAAGATAATACATTGGAAGAATGGCAAGCAAGGAAAAGAAAAATTATTAACTTCCCCTCTCATTTTCCCTAAATATTTCACTAATTTCCTCTAAGTACTAAGGTATTTGAAGATTAAAGGGGCTCAAGGAATTTCCTTGACTTTTGGAGGGACTGGACCCTCGGCCCAATAATTGGAAAAAACCTAAGTATTTAAGATCATTCATTATCACACTCATTCATTTCTATAAAAAAAAAAATCATACAATGTTCCATAAAAACCCCGTTTCATGCAAACATAAGTTAAATACATTATTCTGATGTTTTATACTTAGCGCTATTCTTTTTTCATATTAACTTCTAAATTATTATTTAAATCCCTATTGAAATAACCTTTTCCTATGGTATATAACTCCTTTTATGTAGTAACCCAAAAACCCACTTATATAATTTTAGCCAAAGTTTATAAATCCCACGTGTTCAAATAAAATACCCACTTTATAAATCCCTTTGGCTAAATATATCTTTATATAATTACCCCGCCCCCTATGGTAAGCGAATCGCATTGGTTTAAATTACCATATAATAAAAATATATCAAAAACCTTTAAACATATGATTTATATGTTTAAAACAAAAAATAAACCCGAAGTTTAATTCAAACCAAACTTCGAAACAACCCATCCCTCGCGCATTTTTCATCCCTGACCCTCATCGTACAAAGGGATTAATTAATCCTCACAATTAATTAATAACCTCCCCTGCCAATGAAAATGCTCTAGATGAGATTAATTAAAAAATAATCGCGTTAGGCCCGCCTATTAAGTCCCTGTCATCTCGACACTCCGACCACCGTCCGATCAACTGATCCAAGATCAACGGCCATTAACGATATCACTATCCATCCGCGTCCGAACGATAATGCGCGATGGCCAAGTGGTTTTTTGGATCGTACAAAGCCACACGTCATTCATCGTATGGAATCGCTGCCCGTTCGCTTAAAACCACCTTTCCCCAAAAGTGGTGGGATCGCGTACCGCTTTCCGCCTCCCACTAACGACAAAACTTCACATCGTCAATTCAGCGTCATCTGTCCACTGTTCATTCAAAGCTTACTCGCCAATATCAACCGTTTGCTCGTTTAAACACAAACACCCTATTATTGCTCATTTTTGCCTGATTGTGCAGTAAAACCCTTTGTAACCTAGCTACGCCACTTAAAGCCTCTGTTAACCAATTCGAGCATGGTTTACCTCCCAAAAATCATTCTAGATTCACTCCACAAACCTCTCAACATCAAATGAAACCTTTTCGACCTCCCCTGCAAACCAATGCTTTCTTAACAATATGTTTTGTTTTACAGGTGATAAGGAGACCACATCCTTGGATAAACAGTCTTAATACTATTCATAAGACTTGTTTACTTCAAGAGTGTTATCAAATCTATTCAAACAGAGATGGAAGATAAAACATGTAGTTGAAATACAAGTAAAGGAAACAGGAGATTAAACGATTTACTGTTGAAACAGACAGTAAAAACCTAAACTACACAATGAAGGTAAAATGAAACAGTAAAGAAGAGTCAAAGAGTATCAAGATTAAAGAGTATCAGATTGAAGACCAAGTCAAGTAAATCAACTAGCATGAATATAAACAGCAGGGAAGACAGTTACAAAACAGAACATACAAGTTCATGACAAAGTGAAGACAGATAAAAAATAGAGCGGTAAAAAGTAAAAAGTAAACAGTAAACAGTGAAAGTAAACATGAAGATATTAAGGGCTAAAAAAAGATGAAAACAATTTCACCAGCCACAATGAAGTTTATCCAAAGTAAAAATGAAAAAGATTCAAAAGAAGTTTAAGGTTAAAAGATGAAATTAGAGCAAAAATGGTACATTCTTTAGAAATCTTCTGTTTAATTCATAGTTTTGCAGAAACTATTGTGATCAATCCGAGATGAATTTTGAAAAATTGAAAGAGGTTTATGTTCTTAAGAGGACCATCTACGAAAACCTCTGTCACTTTTCTAACAGCTATTATGGTTTTGGAAATATTAAACAATGTTGGAAAGCACTTTTTGTAGAAAATTCCAGTTAAGTCATCATTATGCAAAGAAGATTGTGGCCAATCAGAAATACATAATACAAAACTGAAGGAGGTTTTTGTTCCTAAGAGACCCTTCTACAAAAAAATATCTCAATTTTTGCACAGTGATTTCAGAATGAGAGATACATGCACATATTTACAGGCTATTTTTCGGACTCTGTAAAACTCTGTTTTACACATAATTTTACAGAGACTATTGTGAGCAGCTGGAGAGGAATTTTTGGAAACGGAAAGAGGTTTAGCTCACCAATATATTATTCCACAATAACCTCTTTAAATTTTTACATATCTATTACGGATTGAGAAATACAAAGATATCATTGGACCCCAAGTTTGCAGAATTGTTGGAGCAGAATGCACAAAGAAAGGAAGCAGTTAGTGACTTGGATGCATCATCATCAACCAAATTTGATAAATTGAATTCTGTTTTAGATGTCACCCCATCTATAAGAAAGGAAGAAAACAGCCAAAATAGGCATTATTTTTGAGTGTCCTTTTACTTTAAGTTCTCTGTTTAAAAAATAGTTAAGAATTTGTAACTAACCTTATATTTTTCAAGATATTTTAGTTTAATTTATAACCACCTCACTCTAAGTATTTTGTAGATTTTATAATTATTATAACATTGAATAGTTTTGAATAAAGAGCTGAAATTTTTGCAAAACTGGACAAGGAATTGAGGCAGAAGAATTTTCTCAGGATTCATGTGTCAAATGAAGGATCAATAAGTCATCTCTATCTCATGTTTTGAAGTTTCATATTTGTTTACAATTTCATCTGTATTTCATTATCTTAAGATTTAACGAAAAGGATTAAATCAGAAAGTACTTAGGTGTAATCTGATTTCAGTCATTATTATTCTAAATGTTTTCTTCTAAACTGGTTTAAACAACGAATTCTTAATTGCTCCTGTTTGTCTAGTTCATACATCTTTGGTTATTTAGTAAAGAATACTTAACTGCTCTTTATTGATAATCAATCTATTTCTCTTCTCTTGAATGTGTTGAAAGATTCTTTATTGCCTTTCATCCGTTTGAATTTCATTCCATTCACTTTAGATCTATAATTGTTTCTAGTTTGATTATCTTTCCCTGATAAACCATATTTTGTTAAAAAACTTAAGCCAGTGCAGCCAATCCTTTGACTCCATTAGCCCAATGGAATAAAACTATTTGATCTTAATCTCATCTAAAAAATTCCATCAACCTAAATTCAAACAAAACCCTTGGACTTTATAACTAGCCTAATACCTTGCGAAACAAAGCTAAATTTTATAGAGAGAGCCCTCTCTGGGTACAGATTGGCTAGATTCTGTACCTAAAATATTAGTTTGTGGTTACCTCGGACCCCTTTTCTCTTCCAACAACCTCAAGGAAAATCTGATTGATAACACTTACCAAGGTATTGGCACATATTAATGAGCACGACAATGGATATTTTATCCCATCAAACAATACCATTAGTGTTACTAAGGTATTGGCCTAAGGTATTGGCTAAGGCCTAAGTTATATAAGGAGATGGAGATGAAGGTGTTATGTGTGAAAGTTTTTTGTTTTCTATGAATGATTTTATCTGAAACAAGTGTGCACCAAGGAGCAAGGAAAAGACATGGATCCATAAAATATGATGGTATCATATGTACTTATTTGGTTTGAGTGTTTAAAATATATAACTGTGATAGATTTGTGGTTTTAATTCTAACATAAATATTAGACAATACAAGTTTTGAAGTATAGTCTATGGTTGCAGTGAAAGCGTGACTCGGTGATTCTAGATCTGTACGTTGGTTTTCCTCTAAGATATCATGTACATACGTTGATATTCTTTTGACAAGTCACATATATATTCTACAGTATAGACAAATATGTACGCATGTGTCAAGTATGAAAAGCGTGTACATATGCTAAAATTCGGTATAAGGGCCGCATACGTCTGCTAGGGTATTGAAGTATGAGCTGATAATAATGGTTGATTTGTTCTGTTATGTTTGTTGTTGTCTACCGATGAATTATCTCTTACAATAATCAGAATTTGACAATACTGATTGGGTGGAATTGATTATGAAATAGAAATTGACTAAGTAATGATCTTACTGTGTGATTATATGTATTTGGTTCAGTGATTTATGTTGGCCTCAGTATATGATTTGGTGATTGATTCAGTGGCATAGTGATTTAGATTCAGTTATCAATATTTTGATATCTATATGCAAGTATTTTCAGGAGAAGCGTGTACATATGTAGGTATGATTAAGAAGAATAGTGTATACAATATGATGTATGTTTGATCAGGGTTTGCAGTGGCAACAATTGGTTTTTGTGATGGGTAACAATGTTTGGTTTGGTATATTGATGAGTGGATATGCATTGGCATGATCTATTCTGATATAATTGATATAGTTTCATTGGTTACATTAGTTGATTTAATAATTAATTTGGTTCATTATTTTCATATTTGATTTCAGAATAGTTGAGAATGCAACCAGTTTAAAAAAAATTGAAAAGTGATCCACAAAGAGTTGAGGATAGCAGTCTTCAGAAAGGCGGTTGTAGCTCCCTTCCAATAGGGTCGAGAAAATGGGAGAAGGTTTTAGCCTTATGCAAATAGGATCATGTGTACTGGTTAAATTATGAACCAGTACAAGATTGTAAGAATATTATTTTTAATAAAAGAATACAGATATGACAACAATAGTGGTTTTCTCCCACATTGGGTTTCCACCTAAAAATTCTTGGTGTTCATGGGGTGTGTGTTAATGTTTTTTTTGCTTCTTAACTGCTCATACTCACTATTTAATTAATGAATAATGGAATAGTTATGCACTGATTAATGTTGCACAAGTAATCAGATAAGTTATCAAAATATTCATGGGTTTATGTAGTAACAGTCGTGTACATACACTAGTTTCCTTGACAACAGTCGTTGTTGGAGCAGGGTCCCTTAGGACCACAATTTTGGGACAAAGATCAATATTTTTTTTAGTTTTGAGTTGTGTAAGTTGCGCAAGGAAGATTCAAGGGGCTTTGGGGTGGGTCAAAGTCCGTTCATGAGTTGTAAATGGTTAATGGATAAACTGGGGGTCTCAAACCACGATTTGAGGACCATAGTATGAGCGCAAATGAAGGCATAAATAGACGTATAGAGAGAGTCAGATAGAGATATAAATAGATGAATAGAGATTGATGATAGATCTGAGAAATTGAATTTTTTGTAAGTGTTTGTTTTTGAAAGGATCATGTTGGTTGTGTCCATGGAAACCTTAGTCCGGCTGTGTGTGGACCCCGCTGGCTGTGTGTGTGCATAGATATGGTGAATTGTAAGGGTTTATGTGAATTGTAAGGATTTCTGTGAAGACTGATTAATAAATACTATTTTTGAAACTCAACACACTGAATGCATCTATGATTCACTTATGCATATGATTTTTGTTTTTTTGTGTATGATTTATGCTATCTGTAATCGGATCGGTTTGCGTACATGTTTATATTTATGATGTGTAAGATATTTGCATAGATCTGTTACTTTAAAAGCTGAATATTACATTGGATAGATCTGTTAGAACAATTAAAGGGACTTTGGATCTACTTTCTACACATGGGCGCAGGGTTAACCTATGCTAGTTGACCTAGGGTTTCTGGTACGGAAGATAGTCTATTTACTAAGATATATATGTGGACAACCACTTCATTTAATTCTCTCCCAGGGTGTGGAAACCTAGTTCTGACACCACCCCCCCATACTGCTTCAGGCGAGACTTTTTTCTATGCAAGAAGATCATTACTGAAAGGGATAGTATTAAGAGGGTTTTTTTGGTTGCGCGATAACTCCGAACCTAGGTCAGGACCCCTCAAGCCAACAGATGGTTCCGTTGTCGGGATCAGGATCATTTTGAGAGAGATTAGATGTTGTGGCAGCCATCAAATACTTAATTAGAAGACTGGTTTGAGAAAAAGATACGTGAATTATCCATCAGTTAGAATAGAATTAATAAATTGTCTACTGAAGAGTGGGAACAGAGGTACATTTTCAGAGAGTTCCACGAAATCTTTTTTGTGACCTTTGTGCACAAATTACAGGAGTGGTTATCAAGTTTAGCTGAGTTTCAAAGTTGTTGGAAGGACGATAAAATCACTAAGTAGACACCTGAGTTGATCCAACAATTAGAAAATATTGATAACACCATCACTCGCACTGTAGACTATTGGGTTGACAACATTCTGGGTGGATTTGTGACAGAATTTGCGGTTGATCAGTTTGTGTCATATTTTGAAGCAGAAAGGAGGTTCTTCAAAGGACAGAGAGGCAAGTTCATATGCTCTCTGCCTTTTTTTATTAAGATGTTCTTGTGCGAAAAGGGTGTTCTGTGTAGTCACACCGAGTGAATGAACCCAAACGAGTTGGAAAGCACTACACGCAGTGGGAAGTGCTTTCGGGTCAACCAAAGAAGTGATAGATCAGTATACAACCCTCTAAGAAACCCACTATTGGAACAAGGTCCCCCAGCTACGTTTTGATATATATTTTAAGCTACATTTTTTATATATTTTGGTACCAATTAGCCTAGCAATGGGCTTTGGGGCGGGTCAAAGCCCCAATGTTTTGTAAAATGGGTCAAAGGGTAAACCTAGAGTCCACAAAGCACAATTTGTAGACCATTGGATAGCAAAGGCTATGATGTTATAAATAGATAGATAGTTGGGTCTAGTAGGGAGGTACGACATAAGATTGATGCTACGTGCAAATTGTTGAGATCTGTCTTGGGTTATTTTGGGTAAGGACTCCTCCTATTTGTGTGCACGAAGATCCTCAATCCTATTGTGTGAAGACCTTACTAGGCTGTGTGCGCGGGTTCTATTTTGGGTTGTAAGAGGGTCTTTGGATACTAACGAATGCGGAATATATTTGAAGTATCTTTATGCTATCTGGATTGATCATGTTTATCACTGAAGTGCATTTGTGTTATTTATTTAAGCTGTGAATATATCTGTAATCTAGAATTAGCTATGATTATAATATTATGTGATGGTAATTGCTGATGTGCACGTGGATGTGGTTGTATTGATTGGATCTATTAACTCTGTTATGATTACTTGTTGGTTATAATAGAATCCTGTGAATAGACCTGATTTGTGCAAACCTGCTAGTTGCAACACCGATCTCTCTTGATTACCTACTCTCTCCAAGGGTGCGGAAACCTGGTTCCAGCACCCTCCCATACTACTTCGGGTGAGACCTTGGCCAGCGAAAGTAGGTCATTTCTGAAAGGGCCAGTAGTATAGGGTTTTGTTGTCAAAACTTAACCTCCAAACCTGGGTCAGGACCCCTCAAGCCAACAAATGATTATGTTGCCGAGACCGAGAGCATTTTGAGAGAGAGATTGGGTAATGCCATGAGGTCGTTGGAGACCTGAGAAACCGGAAAATGAAGACTGGTTTGAAAGAAAGATTCAATAATTTTCTATAAAGGAGAATCACAGCATGAAGTTGACCACTGAGAAGTGGAAGAAAAAATATATTTTCACTGAAGTATATGAAATTTTCTTTGTAAATTTTGCGCATGAGCTTCAAGAGTGGTTGGCAAGGCTCGTAGAATTCCAAACGTGTTGGAAGGACGATCAGGTTACGCAGTGGACGCTAGAGTTGATTCAATAGTTGGAGAATACTAACAACACGATCACCCATATGGTATATCATTGGGTGGATAGCATGCTAGGAGCTTTTGTAACGAAATTTGCAGTCGATCAGTTCATATCCTATTCTAAGGCAGAGCGGAGGTTATCCAAAGGTTTCCGAGGTAAGTTCTAGCGAAAATTGCCATTGCTAATTATAATATTAGTGTGCGAAAAAGGCATTCTATGTAGCCAAGCCGAATGAATGACCTCTGATCAGAGAGAAATTACAACATGAAGTGGTAAGTACTACTAAACCAACCGAGAAGGGGAAAGATCCATCTACAGTCCATTAAGAGAGTCAGATGTGCACACAGGAAATAGTCCTCTAGCTACACCACCTTTGAGTCAGCATAAGGGCAAGAACTCCCCCACACCTCTGCCACCACCAGACGAAGATATGGCCACACACATGAAGCTACCCACCTTCAAGGGTGTAGGAGACGAAGATATGGACCGATTTTGGTTTGTAGCAGAATCAATATGGATTGCGCAGAATGTGGCTAGAAATGTTGTAAAGAGAGCGAAGTTATCCCTCACATTTGAGGGAAGGGCCCTGGACTGGTATATGGGGTATGTAGGCTAGCATGCAGACTTGTCTATTCAAGAGATCAAGAATGCTTTAAAACAATATTTTTGGAAGCCTAAGTCCTACTCGTAGCTAGTAACTGGCTTGAAAGATTTTAAACAAGGACCCATTGAGTCAGTATGGGAGGCTAATCAATAGTTAAAGAAGGTTATTAGAGATGTGGAATTTCAGTATGATGATAGACAACACAAGGAATGGTTCATCGCCATGCTATTACCTCACCTGAATGGAGCTATGGGTCAACAAGTGATTAAGATGCAAGAGAAAGCCTTGGAGATCGCTATGAAGCTAGAAGTTGTGCCAAGAGATGATGCCCAGTTTGGGGTACAACAGATAAAAGGACAGCTGGAGGCAATGCACCTCAAAATCCAGAATCTGCAGAAAGAATGAGGAAAAGAAGCTAGCCTAGACATATGGTGCATAAGATGCAGGGTGTCTAGCCACACTAAGGATCAATTCCCTTTGCTAGCGGACTACATGCAGGTTGGGGAACCTAGCACATTGCGCCCTAAAGAGGATGCGAGGCCAAGTGTTCTGAAATTATGGTGCAATGATGTCACATTTTCGGGCTACACGATACCAACCACTGTCCCTATCTTAGTGCTTATGTTCCAGAATTGAAGCAACAATGGTGCCGATTTTGCTCATCTGTGGGACATGACGAACATAATTGTCGGACATATGACTTAATGATAGACCAAAGAAACTTATATAGGGTGCAGGTTGACCCTTCTTCACTATTATCTCCTTTAGGTAGAGGAGGCTCCCCAATAAGAGGCAGGGAAGGGGGAAGGGGTGGAGGCGCAAGTCGAGGAAGAGGGAAATTGATCTGTTACAACTGTGGAGAAATAGGGCACTTTGCAAGGGACTATCTGAACCCTAGACAACAATATTGCCAATATTGTCGACAATTGGACCATGTGATCGAAGACTGTCCAGTCCCGATAGAAAAATGCAGGAAAAAAAATAGACACCTATGCATAATGTGCAGAGGGTTAAGGTAGAACTGCGTGATGAAGGACCAAGTATTAATGTCATAACTTGCAGTGGCATGGCTACTGGAGGACCTGAGGAGAAAGCAGTGGTTGAACCTCTTCTCTGGAAATTTTCTATCAAACATGAAACTTGTACCTATAGAAGGAGAAAGAAACCTTCATCGCAACTCGCAAATACTTTACTAAGGATGAGGCATCTACCTCCAAGGCTCCATCAAACCTAAGAATGGAAGTGAATTTAAACCATTTCTATAGGCATGTATGAAGCTGCTACGTGACTAGAAGGCAGTATAAAATCTTCAAGCATTGATAGACTGCTGCATAGAAAGAACTGACCCTCCCACGGAAGTTTAGGATGTTCACAAACTATACAAGCATAAGAAGTGCATTGGTCAGGAAATGCGGCTAACGGTGCAGATTTCGATTATGAGATGGATCAGGTCATCCTAGATATGGGATCAGATGCGAATGTCCTGCCCAAGCAAACATGGTAGCGGATGGGAGAATCTAAGCTGGAATGGTCCACTATACAACTGTGCATGGCTAACCAATATAAAATCATACCATTGGGGAGGTTGTAAAAGATTATGGTAGATATCGCAGGAGTTAAGGTACGTGCAGATTTCAAATTAATTCAGATTATGGAAGATGCAGACCCTTATCCTGTGCTCCTGGGACTGGATTGGACGATATAAATTGGAGACAGTATCAACTTAAATAAAAGGAGCATGGTTTTTCAGAATGAGGGTATGAGAGTCATAGTCCCACTTGAACCTGCGGAAAGAGAGTGGTATACAGAACCGATGCGCAAAGAAGATGACATGGATCACATTTATAAACTAACCGCCCGGGATGAGGATTGGATTAATCCAAAAGTTGATGGTGTGCTTTGCTGGGAGAAAGACAATGAATGCCTCTCTGACTCCGATGCAGAGATAGAAAATTGGTAGAATCAGTTACATGACGTATCTGCGCTACGATGTCTTAGGATCACGAAGAGCTTCTGGTGTATCTCCTTAGAGGTAAGAGAACTTCCATTATTTGATGGTTCCAGTAGTATTAGGGAGTTTTTGCAAACATTTGAAGCTGAAGTCCCAAGGGAGTGAAGGATGTGGGCACTTAACCTAGCCATGCGCGCAACCCCTTCGAGGTGGTGGGAAACTCATAAGGGGGTGCTCTAGGATTGGGAGGAATGTCGTGAAATGATGATTCTATGGTTCGAACCTCCAGCTCACCCCTGTGTCAAGGCTTTACTTGGCCAAGGAGATCTACATAGGCATGTGGCCACATGGATGGAGGCATGGTGTGAAAGGACCATGGAAGAATGGGTCCACCTATTTATCCATGCCTTGGGGCCAATTCCCACTGCATGGTATCTAGATGCAGAGCTACACTAGAGCACCCGCTAATGGGAGACCATGCGGGATGATTTTTTGGGGACGTTCGGGTTTATAGGCGAAACTGAGGCATTGGATGAAGCTTTACAAGACATTGATGCCTTGGTATTTGATGAATCGCGCCCTTGTATGGAGTATGGGGAACCAGCCTGGGATACGCAGATGCAAGATATTGTCAACTTCCACAATCTATCAATGGAGGAATGCGATGAAGACCCGCGAAATATCACTATCCCGGAATCGGAGGGAGAACATGTAGTTGATGGACCCCCGTTGTAGAATGTTGATGTGACCAAGCCTCTTAAGCTAACGGAAGTCAACATTGGAACATAGGAGCAACCTAAGCTAGCTAAAATAGGGGACTACTAGGATGATGATACTGTTGGGAAAGTCACAGAACTCCTCACAGAATACCAGGACCTATTTCCTATGAAATTTTCAGAACTCAAGGGGATTACATGGGACCTAGGGGTCATGCACATCATTTTGAAACCAGATGCGCGCCTTGTTAAGAAGTGAACTTATCGATTAAACCCCAAGTATAAGTAGAAATTTAAGGAAGAAATTGAAAAAATGCTAGCCACAGGTATCATAGAATCAGTCAAATAGTCAGATTGGGTAAGCCCTATGGTGGTTCACGAGAAAAATACTAAAGGAGAAATAAGAATCTGTGTTGACCTACGCAAATTGAACGATGCTTGCATTCATGATCCCTTCCCTATGCCATTTTCTGGTGAAATTCTTGATAATGTGGGAGGTCAGAAAGCATACTCATTTAATAAAAAGTTTTCAGGCTACCATCAGGTCAGGATCACACCTGAAGATCACAGAAAAACTATGTTCACCATTGAATGGGGATCCTTCCAGTACACCATCATGCCGTTTGGGCTCAAGAATGCCCCTGCCATCTTTTCGCAGGTGGTGTTCACAGTATTCAAAGAGTTCATCCACAATTTTTTGGAGATATATTTTGATTACTAGACCGTATTTGGGTTTGTAAAGAAGCATGTCTAAAACCTGTGCATGATGTTTGATGCCTGTAGAAATTACGATATTTCCTTGAATATTAAGAAGTGCATATTCTATGTACCATTTGGGATCTTGTTAGGCCACATAGTCTGTCGACAAGGACTGATGGTTGACCCTGACAAGGTGGCAGTTATCATCAACCTAACAGTTCCTACAACTGAGAAGCATTTGAGCTCTATCCTTGGACATACAGGCTACTACAGTAAGTGCATTCAAGGGGACACACTGATCACAACACCCAAGGATAAGTTGCTAAAGAAGGACGTTTTATTTTTTTGGGATGCGGAGTGCCAGAAGAGCTTTGAGCTACTCAAGGAAAATATGGTTTCTGCACCTATCCTCATACTTCCTGACTGGGAAAATATTTTCCATGTCGATGTAGATGCTTTAGGAATCACCCTGGGAGCTGTCCTTACACAACCCAGTGAAGGGGACATTGACCACCCAGTTGCATTTGCTAGTAGAAAACTTTCAAGTGCAGAGCGTAACAACTCCACCACTGAGCATGAGGGGTTGGCCATGGTATATGACCTACAGAAATACCGACATTATCTGTTGGGAGGACACTTTAAGATGTTCACGGACCACTCAGCTTTGAAGTAACTAGTGAATAAGCCTATGTTGGGGGAATATCTGCTGATGGCTTCTGCTATTTCGGGAATATGATTTGTAGATCATTGTGAAGCCAGGGAAACTAAATTTTGGGCCCCAGACCAAGATTGAAGGTCTAATAGTTTCTTTGATGGCATCCTGGGCTAAGGTATCAACTGTCAGGACTGAATTCAAACTTTAGATTGCGTCGTTGTAGGCCAAGCTTAAGCTTGGAACCCCCCCGAAGGAACGTGCCCAATGAGCTGCACTAGTTACAGAGGCCACTACTACTATCACTGCACAAATCAGTAAGGGTGTTGCTCTACTTGAAAATGCTATGGAAATCTGGTCCCAGGTGTAGCATGATCCTCTCCTTCATGAGATTGATTAGGAATTGACCTAGAAGGAGCAAGAATTTGAGCAACTGGAAGCTACGATGTCCACCCTTGTTCTAGCTCAACACTTCGCACACCTTAAGACCAACCATGCACTTCATAATGACATCGTTGCGCTCCAATGGAAAAATCAAATCCTCAGTGATCATTTGACACCATGGTTGGAGGAGACCCTCAAGATCTCACAGGACATAGATGGGGCGGTCTGCTAGTTGAACCAAGTTCTTGACAGTGTCACTACTGCCACAGAAGGCCCAACATCTCAGAAACTGGTGGAGATCCCACAAATGGCCGCCGTGCAGTGCCTTCAGGTGTTTCCTCCACTTACTACCGCCATGAAACAACTCAAAGAAAGGATGAATATCTCACCCCAACTGCGACTCGGGACAACTCACAAGATTGTGTTGGGGGCGTGTTGGAACAAGGTCCCCCAACTACGTTTTGATATATATTTTAAGCTACATTTTTTATATATTTTGGTAAAAATTAGCCTAGCAACGGGCTTTGGGGTGGGTCAAAGCCCCAATGTTTTTTAAAATGGGTCAAAGGGTAAACCTAGAGTCCACAGACCATGGTTTGTGGACCATAAGATAGCAAAGGCTACAATGTTATTAATAGATAGATAGTTGGGTCTAGTAGGGAGGTAAGACATAATATTGATGCTATGTGTGAATTTTTGAGATCTGCCTTGGGTTGTTTTGGGTAAGGACTCATGGTGGCTGTGTGCATGAAGATCCTTAGTCCTACTGTGTGCGGACCCCGCTAGGCTATGTGCGCGGGCTGTGTTTTGGGTTGTAAGTGGGTCTTTGGATACTAACGAATGCGGAATATATTTGAAGTATCTTTTTCTATCTAGATTGATCTTGTTTATCACTGAAGTGCATATGTATTATTAATTTAAGCTGCAAATGCATCTGTAATCCAGAATTAGCTACGATTATAATGTTCTGTAATGGTAAATGCTAATGCGCATGTGGATGTGATTGTATTGATCGGATATGTTAGTGATAGTAGCTATGTTATGATTACTTGCTGGTTATATTAGAATCCTGCGAATAGACCTAATTTGTGCGAACCTACTAGTTGAACCACCGATTTTCCTTGATTACATAATCTCTCCTGGGGTGCAAAAACCTGGTTCCAGCACCCTCCCATACTACTTTGGGTGAGACCTTGGCCTGCAAAAGTAGGTCATTATTGAAAGGGCCAGTATTATAGGGGTTTGTTGGCAAACCTTAACCTCCGAACCTAGGTCAGGACCCCTCAACCCAACACCCACCTAATAGTGATACAGAGAGTGGTGAAGCTACGCGTGTGGGAGGTAACCCTCCATCCACCCCACAATTGAACTCGCGCAAGGGTAGGTCATCTCCTACTCCACCTCCACCACTGCCAGGAGGCGATATGGTTGCACATATGAGGCTACCCACCTTCAAGGGTGTGGGAGATGAAGACATGGATAGATTCTGGTTTGTTGCAGATGTAGTATGGACTACACAAAACATCAATATCGATGTTTTCAAGAGGGAGATTATTGCTATGGAATTTGAGGGTCATGCACTAGATTGATTTATGGGATATCAGGCTTATAACGTTGACCCTACTATCGATGAGATCAAGAAAGCTTTAAAGCAGCAGTTTAGAAAAGAAAAGTCCTACTCACAATGTGTAACAGAGCTAAAATAAATCCGACAAGAGCCAAATGAATATGTTTGGGAGGCAGATCAACGATTGAATCACACTATTAGCGAAGGATGATTTTTTTATGATGATAAGTAGAATAAATAATGGTTCATTTCCATGCTCCTGCCGCATCTGCGTAACCCCCTAAATCAGCAGAAAATTGATTCTTAGGCTTAAGCTCTTGAATTTTCCATGAAGCTGGAAGTCCCGCCTAGAACTGATGACCAATTTGGAACTCTACAAATCTAGAAACAGTTAGAAGCAATGCATTTGGAAATTCAGAACTTGCGCAAGGACAAGAGGAAAGAGGCTTGCGCAAAAGTATGGTGTATACGTTGTAAAGGCTCTGGTCACACAAAATATCAGTTTCCCATGCTTTAAGATTACATGCAAGCGGGAGGGAAAAATCCATTGTGACCCAGGGACATTGTAGGACCGATACATACTCCCATGATATGGTGCTTTGGCTATCAAGTGGGTGTTTGGCACGACACAAAGCTTTGTCCTCGATTAGGAAGTTATGTACCAGAACTGAATCAACAATGGTGTAGGTTTTGCTCTTTGGTTGGCCACGATGAGCACCACTTCCACACATTCGATTTGATGATAGACAATTCAAACCACTATAGAGTGCAAGCCAACCCATCCTCACCAGTGTCCCCCTCTGGGGGTGGTGGATCCCCAGCCAAAGGAAGGGGAGGAGGGAGAGGTGGAGTTGCAGGTCACAGAAGAGGACAACTGATCTGCTACAACTATGGAGATGTTGGGCACTTTGCGCGTGATTTCCAAAACCATGCATGATAGTATGCAGGTATTTTAGATAGTTTGATAATGTTATTGAATAATTTCCTATTTTGATTGCTAGAATGCAGGAGAAGTAATAATAGACACCTACACAAAATATACAAATGGTTAGAGCTGAGCTGCGGGAATATTATCCAAGTGTAAACATAATTACACGAAGTGGTGCTGCCAATGGAGAAGATGAGGGAAAGAAGGCTAATGTAGAACCCTGGATCAAGAAAACTTCTAAAAATAAGGAAGGATTCAACCTACAGAGGGAGAAGGAGACTTTTGTAGAAGCTCGAAATGATTTTGCTGTTGCAAGTGCTTCCACATCTAAGTCAATCACAGAAGCAAATATCGATGATGAAGTCAGACCCTTATTGCAAGCATGCGTAAATTTATTTCATAACTAGAAAGTAGTAGACAAGCTTCAAGCTCTGATAGATAGTTTCATGGATAAAGAGTTGCCTAGAACTGAGAAGAAGGTTGTAAACAAGATCTATAAGAATAAGAAGAGAATAATGTTGGAGGATTAATCCGTCTTGCGGACAAGACTGATCTCCCTAGTACTAAAAGTAACTAGAAACAAACAACCAAATAGACTAATCTTTCTCTAAGCATATACGATCTATGAAAAGCTCTATAGAGGTGTTAAGGACTTACCGTTTGTCCAGTGCTTGTTTGAAGTCGTCATTGTCCTTCGTGTTCTTGATGGAGTTCTCTTCATAAACCTGTAGTCACAAACAAGAAAAATATTACATAGCACCTGTATAGAAATCATCATAAACCATGCTTATCATAGTGATCAAGGAATCTATGAAATAAACCATTGATTAAAAGCTTATTGAGAAAAATGGGTATATTTGTATTAATTTCAAAAGAAGAAAATCCTTACAACCTGAGCCTTGATGTTGCACAGGACTTTCCGGGGTCCGAAACAGGAATCTCCTTTACTTTGATAAGCTCTGCACTCCTCAATAAAGACGAATAGAGGTATGTAATCTTTCCTCACAAAAGTCTTAATTAACTGAGTTTGAATCTCAACAGCACTTAACTTCAAATATTCTAAAGCTTCAACTCCCTTTGAGGCTACCCAATGCCTCTTTTTATAGTAGAATAGAGGAGGTTTTCTATTCCAACTATGAAGGGATAGAATCCTCCTTCAAAGGGCTAAGTTCCTCACATCAAGGGGTTAGCTCCATAAGGTAAGGGATACATGCACCTCATAAGAGCGGTTCTATCATCGCAAGATATTTTCTGGAAGCTTCTAGAATTCACTTTTATTGAGCTTTTTGGAAATTACTTGCGCCTTTTTGATCTTACAAGGGTCCGCACCTATAATAAAGAGAAAATGTGTTTAGGTACGCAGGATAGCTGAACATTGGGTGCGGGACCGCAGGCAAGATAGCAAGAAAGTGCGATACCAAAGTTTAGGAGACTTTTAGGAACTTTTCTCTGATTTTCAAGGCTTGACATGAGGAACTGATATGTTAGACTTGCAAAGGGAGAAGTATGAGTAATAATGAGCTCATGCACATAGAAGAATGTCAGGATGACAATTTTCAGTGTAACAGATTGCCCCCTAAAGTGAAAATTCTGGAATAGATGATGCTGAAGTCTGTCATATATGAAGAGTGCAGTACTTTATCATTTCAAGGATCATACTGTGGTCACCCCAGTCGGAACCTGTAAAAACATTCAATGCAAAATAAATATATATCATCGCTGAGGTAGGCATTCCCATACTCAGATCAAAACTAACTAGAGACTAATTCAAAATGTTCTGATACAGGAATGATCTTGAGTACATCACAGTATAGAATGTGTAGACACAGTATGGATGCATCCATCTGTTTGTGAATAGTCTACTGTATAAATGATAAAAAAATTCCTCGCAGCTTGGATGGTAGAAACTAGATCCAGGGTCTTGATTTCCGAATCTTGAACTAGTACGATTCTATCCATGTGAATGAATGTGTCGAAGTCGAACATGGTAGAAACCACTTGATTACCAGTCAATGATGTAAACTGTTAACAAGTGTGAGAGTAACCACCAGTAATGTCAATGGCTCTCAAAGTACCCAGTACAATCCATGAAATTTGAATGAATAAGCTGAAGTCGAACATGTCACGGAATCATTCGATCGAAGGTCAATGATGCAACCTGTCATCGAAGGCGAGAAACCTGCCATTAAGGCATGCAGATTTCAAGGTACTGATGATTTCTGGATCAACTTCCTAGATAATGAGTTATCGTCGATAGAAAGTGATCTGTCATAGGCAAGCCCACAACATGAAATCATAGATCAATTTTTGAAAATATATTGGCAAGGACTGACTCAGGGATGGTCAAAAATGGATGACAGATATTTCGCAGATGAATGGTTTATTTGAACTGTTCTCTTGAACACATAACGACACTGCAGATGGCTTGGTAGCAGTTGACCCAAAGCTAATACCCAGAAACCAGATGAATAATTTCAAACGAAGTTCGATTAACTGTTAGGCAAAGGATTTCCCAACCCAGGTGATTGAAAGTGTCGTGTTCAAGAGTGGTCGACTGAATTTCCGAAAAATCAAAATTCAACAAACATGTCCATTTTTCTCTCTTTTCCCCCACCATTTTTGGCAAGTACCTCTTTATTTTTGACGAGCTTGAGGAGGATAACATTTTCTTGTTTATAAGCTCATCCTTTGGATGAGTCCAACTTAGTTTAAGATTCGAACCCTAAGAAGGAGTGGTTCGTTCCTGTTGAAAATTAAACAGGTCATTTACTGTTAAATTTTAACGAGTCTAGTATAGGAGAAACTCGGTGTTTTTCAATTTTAGGGAGTCAGAAGAAAAAACTTAAGAAAACTCCATGGGTGTACTTTTTCGTAAATTTAGTCTCTTGAGCCCGAAAAAGGATAAAATAATGCAGGAGAGAACTCTATTGACCGTAATTAGTCAACGTATACCTTTTTCATAAATAGTCCATTTCAGTCCGTAAAAGGGGTAAACTTATACTGAAGGGACGATCATTCATTTACTTTAACGAGTTCGAAAAATCAAGTACTTGGAAATATTTTCATGTTTAGAGAGTCTGAAAAGGGCTTAAAAGAGAACTCCAAAGTTTTAATTTTTTGTAAAATTTTGAAAGAGTCTGAAAAAGTGATAAAAGTATGCTCTTTGTTGAAAAATGGTCAATTCTCCTGATAAATCCAATTTCTGCACAAAAAATTGAAACATTACACATACCTGTTTAAAATAAGTAAAAACGCTTTCAAAATACCCTTTTTAAAGTGAAAAATAAATAAATTAAAAATTCATCTATTCGAAAAAACTTATAAAAAGGACTTTTTCAACTTCATTTTTACTGTTCAAGTTCAGAGTGCAAAGTAGAAGCTTTTGGGTAAAAAAATTCCTGTGAAGATTCTGGAAGATCCGTCCAACTAAATCAAGAAGCGTCAGTCCCAGGTAATCCATGACCTCTTAATCTTGCTTTTCATCCGTTTACCATTTTTTTTAGGCTTAAGTTTTCATTTTTTAAGGGAAAAATATGTTTAAGAAATTACCCGCGGGGGTCCGCAGGCACAACACACATGACCTGCGGACCCCGACCTTTTTCTATGTAGAAAAAGGTCGTGGGTCCGCACTTTTAATATAGAACGCATTCATTCCTATGCACTGTGTATGAAAGAAAAGTGTGGTCCCCGTGAAATTGAATTTAAAAATAAAATTTTCCATTTCCCGCCCAAAAATTTTCAAATTAGATTATTCTAACTTATCTTTTTATGCATTTTAGGATTAACAAGATGTTGATTTGGAGAGAACGTGAGCATGAGGATGTGGATGACGCCGCGATGCTCCATTTTCCCATAATGCAGGCTTTAAGAGCATGCAGTTTGTATAAATTTTGGGCCATTCAGGGCATGAGGGCACAGGTAGACCTCCTGACATGGCTGGTAAATAGGTGGAATGTGCAGGACCAGTGTTTCATTATTGGTTGCCACCGGCTCAAAATTGAGCTGGAGGACATTTATTTTCTGACTGGTTTTTCCAAGAGGGGTGAACAACTTTCCTTGTCTGGGACTAGGCTAGGTGGCCAAACTGTCGCTAGTCTTCGACAAGAGTTTTGTAATGATGAAGCAGATCCCAGGGACAAACGGATTGATATAAAAACTATCATCCATCCCGAGATGAAAGTGATTTCATTTAATGTTACTAGACTGTGTGGGAGTGTCGCACTGCATGTGGCTACCAGTTCCCAGATGCGTATTGCTGTAGACTATTTCCGAGGCACCATTTTCAACTGGTGCAAAGCTATGTTGGCCAATGTAAAAGGCCAACTGACTAGAGCGAAAAATGTCAAACTAAATAAATTTGGATATGGATCCATCGTGGTCACTTTTGCTCCAGAGCGGGTACCCATGCTAGCTCTGCAAAATATTCCTGTTGATGTCGGTCGACCCCGAGAACCTAGGATGGTTTGTTGGGTTGCATTGATGGCCCGTCACGGAATTGAGGGCGCTGAGATTTTTCGATTTCCTCCTTCGTATTTTCATTGGCTGGACCACCAAATTTTTGTCATTGAGGACTTTCTGTATGCTGGGATAGACTTCTGCGGTGACCGAGAGATGACTCTCCCAGCAGGGGAACAGTGGGATGAATCAGGTAAAAACATTTTAAATGAATTCTAAATTCTAATTTTTATTTTTTGATCGTCTTGTCAATTAGTAACCAAATTTTTTTTTATGAATGCAGATGTGGGTCCATGATGAACAGCCCATCTCCAGCCTTATGACAGAAGACAACCAGTTGCAGCCGCACCAGCCCCAGTAGGCCAATTAGCGGAAATTTTGTCTGATTTTGACCATCATCTAGAGCATCTGACTCTAGATATTCCAGAGATGGACATAGATGAGATCCCACTCAGATTGTAGAGATACGTGATTGGTGTTCCAGGACCTTTTAGGAGGTTCCTGTGTAGGGTGGCTCGGGCAGTGGTTTCTTATCGTGATCACCATCAGTGATGGGATGATTGTGTTGTAGACTCATATTTTTGAATTTTGTGTTACCATTTTGTCGATCATAAGGTGTTTCCAACCTATGATCGAAGACGATGTATATTTTTAAAAACTTCTATACTATGATATATCACTATTTACCGGCTATCTATATACATATTATGGATGTTGTTTGTTTTACTGCTTTGATTATTGCAAATGTCAATTTATCATACTCGAAGCAACTGCATCTGCTAACGTATTTAAATGTCTTGGAATATGTTGATATTCAATGTAATCGAATTCCAAGAGACGAACTCTTAAAAGTAACCATAATAACACTGGATTTGTAATGGAATAAACTCGGTTCAATTATAATACAACAAGTTCAGAATCCAACCTAACAATCAAACTCCGAATTCCAAATGAGATGGATTCGGATAATAACTCAATCACTGCACTATACTCGGAAATGTTATTTGTTGTTTGACCAAGGCTTACTCCATGCATGTATACTAACTCATCAGAGGGTGAATAAATAACCCAAGCCGCGGAAGAAATGTTCCGTGTACAACGACAAGCACCATCAGCAAAAACAATGTAGGTTTGAAGAGACGTTGACATCTGCAATATCAAGAGTAAAACTCGGATAAGCAGGAATAGTGATAAAAACACACTTCTAAACTAAGCACACTTTTCTAATCTAACACACCAGCAGTAAAGAAATCTAATCTAATAAAAAATCTCCATACCAAGTTAAGCATAGTATCGCTTCAGATAAAGTCCATTTCTGGGTTTATCTAAAGGGACACTGTCAAAATCTATCAGCTCATAGGCCCCTTTAGCTAGCTTTCACTTGACAATAAAAGGGAAATGCCACATGGGCACGAATTTCCCAGCTCCTAGCTTATCGTTGGCTTGATCATAAACTAAGACTAGGTCTCCTTCTGAAAAATTTCGAGGGGTAACACTTCTGTCGTACTGAGCTTTTATTCATTTAACATGAGCCTCGTTTTCTATTACGGCATTTCGTCGATTCTCATCCAGCTGAGCTAAGTACAAGAGACGTTTCTCCTCCTCAGACGTAGTTGGGAGTAATTCTATGGCTAATTTCAGTGACGGAATTTCACATTCAATCGGAAACACAACTTCCAAACCGTAAACGAGTTGAAAGGGAGTGAAACCAGTTGATGTTTTTACTGAGGTTCGATATGCCCACAGTGCTGAAAATAACATGGAATGCCAATTCGTTTTGTGAATACCAATAATTCATCTAATCATGGTGAATAAAACTTTATTTATGGCTTCAACCAGACCATTAGCTTGTGGATAATACGGAGTGGAATTATCGTGACACAGGCTAAGTTGATTTGTCAGTTCAGTCATCATGACATTACGAAAATTACTTCCATGATCTATAATAATGGCTTGAGGAACACCGAACCTAGAAATTATGTGATTAAATATGAAAGTTGTAGCAGTCTTGCCGTTAGCCGAAAATGTAGGCATCGCCTCGACCCACTTAGTAAAATAATCTACTGCTAAGATAATATATGCATGCCCCCCAGCTGAGTGAGGGTTACATGTAATAAAATCGATACCCCATTTCACGAAAGGACCAACAGCAATTATGGGATGAAGAGGAGCGGGTGGCGCGCGCATTTTATGATCAAAAAGTTGACAATTGTGGCATTTCTGAATTGCATAAATACAATCTTTGAATAATGACGGCCAGAAATAACCAGCGCGCAATATCTTTTGGGCTGTGGCATACCCAGACATATGACCGCCACATGCTCCAGAATGGCAATCATTTAACACCTTTTCATCTTCTTCATGAAAAAGACAGTGTCTGAAAATAGAATCCGCTCCACGACGATAGAGTGTTTCCCCAATAATATTATACTGTTGGGATTGGAAACGTATTTGCCATCGCTAAGATTGTGAGATTTCAGGCCGAAAAGATTGGGTTTGGAGATAAACAATAATATCTCCATACCATGGATCTAAAGTACTGATAAGAAGCAGAGATTCGTCCGCAATGGACTCTTCTGCCACTGTTTTAGTATCAGTAGAGGGAAAATCACACATCAGTTCTGTAAATACCAAAGATTTCTTTGCCTTGGATTTCTCAAACTCCAAGTCAAATTCCTGCAGGATGACTATCCATTTGGAATACTTGCCCCCTAGCAATTTTTTGGTTAAAATATACACCATAAGGTTGCAATCAGAAATTACCGTGGTTTTACACAACAAGATGTAATGTCTAAATCTCTAGACAGCTTGGACAGTTGCCAATGCCAATTTCTCCACATGTGTGTATTTTATCTCAGTCGGATGCATATTCCGAATAAGATAGTAAATCAAATGTTCAGTGTGAGGTTCATCTTCCTGAACTAACACCATCCCAATGGTGGAATGAGAAGCAGCGAGGTACAAAATGTAATCCTGGTTGTAGTTGGGAGGATGCAATAACGGTGCATGGGTCAACGCGTGTTTAAGTGCATCGAAAGATCGATCAACGATCTCATCCCAAAGGAATGGAATGTTCTGTTTCAGCAACCGGGTAAAACCCTTTGTAAGCTTGACATAGTTAGGAATGAAATGACGTAAAAAGTTTGCTTTCCCCTGCAAACTTTGGAGTTGGCGTAAAGTCGAAGGAGGAGGTAATTTAACAATAGCTTCGATCTTCGACGGATCGACGCGAATGCCTGATTTCGAGACAACAAAGCCTAGTAAACGACCCGACTCTACACAAAAAACACATTTGTGTGGATTCAGCCTAATCTTATAATGCCGACATCTCATAAAAATAGCTCGTAAGTGTGTGATATGGTCGGCCCTGCGCGATGAATGAGCCAGTAAATCATCAAGATACGGCTGCACAATGTGTTTAATGTCATGAAACGCATAAGACATTGCCCTTTGAAAAGTTTCTCCAGTGTTCTTTAAACCAAAAGGTAGTTTGCGATAAGCAAACATCCCCCATGGACAAATAAAAGCTGTTTTTGGCTGATCAGCAGGGAGTATGTTTATTTGATTATACCCCAAAATGCCATCCATAAAGGAAAACGTTTCACTACCGGCACAATCATCGATTATCTGATCGATATAGGGAGTTGGATAATTGTCTTTGGGACAAGCTCGATTAGTATCCCTATAATCGATGCATACTCATATCGTTCCTTGTTTTTTAGTCACAGGAACAATATTTGATACCCAATCCATTAAGGGAATTGGATAAATAAAACCTGCACGCAGTAATTTTTCAACTTCTGCTTTGATAGCAGCAGCTTTTCTAGGATGTATTTGACGTAAACGTTGATGAACAGTTTTGGCATCCGAGTAATTCTTGATTGCATGTATGATGATTAACAGATCAATTCCTGGCATTTCTTCATAAGACCAGGCAAACACATCATGAAATTCTTGAAATAAGGTTTTATAAGCTTTAATTTCATGTTTAGTACAACAAGCACCTATATGAATGTTTTAAATTATTCCTGGTTTTACTGAAATGTCAATTGGAACCATTCGTGAAATATTTTCCAAATTTAACTCAGAATCAGGATTTTTCAATGGATTATGGGGTTCTTTGACATATTCAGCAGTGAAAATTGAAGCGAAATCATCTTCAAAATGATCTGGTTCAGGGAAAAACGAAGATCGGTGATGCAGATCTTCCCATGGTAAATCATCAACAAACAAAAGTTCACGAATATGCTCATCAGTATGAAAAATATCCGGAAATGTCGTTGTGGCTGAACCGGATATAGAAAGTGATTCCTCAGGGATCCCATTCATTGGATCAATCCGGGTTGAAGAGGTGTCAGAAAGTGACTGTACGGCCTGGTATGCAAGTTCAAATGGACTCAAATGCATCATGCCATCATTTGAATCTAACTCGGAGTTGGAAGGTATGATCCAAGGATCATCAAACATAATAGTATCTGACGAAATCATGTGAATAGTTGCAACAGCAGGCGATACATTAGGAGGAGGAAAAGAAAAAGTTCCTAGTAAACTAGAATCTTTAACGAATCCTACTCCAACATCCTTATAAGGGATAGTCACTTTACCAACATGCTGGATTGTTTCTATAGAAGCTGGGTCAGAAGAGAAATAAGTTAACTGATCTATTATGACGATCTTTCCTTGATATGGAAATTTTATGAGTCGAAAGACCGAAGAAACAACAACAGTCATTGCATAAGACCAACTGCAACCCAGAAGAAGGTTGTAATCTAGAGGGGCATCAACCACTTCCACATCTAGATTTACGGTTTTACCTTCGACCCCTATGGGTAAATCCTGCAAAATACCAAAAGGGTGGAAACCTCGACCATC